>CM022531.1:374763-718926 GCA_012273795.1 Dendrolimus punctatus | reverse complement strand
TAAGGTATGCTTAAAAGAAATCTATGAAGCCGCGATGTTTTGTAAATTTATAGAAAGTATCTCAATTAATTGATTTGACAATCCGCTCTATTAAAAATAATGATATTTATAATTTGAATAAAAATGTAAACTAAACAAACCAATCTACCGCCTAATAACTTGAATAATAACAAATAAATTGTTATTCAATTTATTAATTAGGTGGCACATTGATTTATTATTCACATGTTAATTTAAATAAGAAATATCAAATAGTCATATATTCAAAGTGCCGGAAGGATACCAGGCCATGCTGCTATAAATGACATCATCCGCAGTGCTCTTGTCACCGCCGGGGTACCGGCCATTCTTGAGCCGAATTGACTGTGCCGCGACGATGGCAAAAGACCGGACGGGATGTCTTTGGTGCCGTCGAAGATGGGTCGACCCTTAGTGGCGGACGCCACGTGCAGCTATACTTTGACGTCATCCCATATTCTAGTCACGGTCATAGCAGCTGGCGTGGCAGCCGAACGTCAGGAGAGCTGAAACGCCGCAAATACAAACAAATTTGTGGTTTTCAGTGTAGAAACTCTAGGGCCATGGGCTCCTGAAGCAAACCACTTCATCGAGACCTATCAACACGTTTGATAGAACTCTCACGTGACCAAAGGGTCGGCCTGGATTTAGCGCAGCGCTTTAGCGCTCGCTTCATGGAGGAAATTTGGGAAAACACTGGCCGCATTTCTTCGTTGAAGTGTCGTCATTCCCATCTGACGGCGATTTGGGAATCATATTATACTAGCTGCGCCCGCAGTTTGACCCGCATGGTCATGGAAAATCATTCAACTAAATCTTTATAAATTATAGACTATATGTTTTTCTGATACGTAAGCTATATTATTGTAAAGTTGCATCAAAATCCATTGTGTAGTTTTTGCGTGAAAGAGTAACAAACACACATCAATACATGCTTATAAACTTTCGCGTTTATAATATTAGTAAGGATGTGATTTTTTTAATTTATGAATTAGTTTAATTTATTATTTATAAATAAATTCATTTATTCAATGGCAATAAAAGCTTAGTAATTGCATCCGTAAAACTATGTCAGTAGACATCATAAAAACAATAACACGAGATAGCTTTGTCATATAAATATTCCACGTAAGCCATTACGAAACTGATTATAATAACGCCCATTCGAGTTAATGGAAAAACTGTGTAGTATGTTTTTCCAAATGTAATTTGGAGCGAAGCAAATGTTTTTTTGGTAACATAAAAAAAAATCCATTTGTTTTTATTGGTTTGTACTTTATAATTGGTGCAGTTGAGATTAATTTTACAGGAAAAATAAATTTCTTTACGGTTTCTATAATTTGAACTTATTCAAAATCATTTTAACAGTTTTGAGCGTGGCATTTAGATTGATTTTTATTATTATGTCGACGTTTAGATGCGTTATATGTAATTTTAATTATATATACTAGTCACAAAAACTTTTCTATTTGTTTATTGATTTCATTCAATTACAATGTCATAACAATCTTCAAGCGACAATGTAAGCGCCTTACCCTTAGCCTATTGTGTTAGTTATACACTTCAATGCACTTTCTTTAAATTTACACAAGAGACACGTGAGAGTATCTAAATCTGTGTTCACTTGACATATATGGTTCAATATTCGAAAAGCCCTGGTTAGAAGTGCTTGTAGAAAAACATTCGTCCTACTGGCCAGTACTGCAAACAATTTGTTTTGTCTACTGCGGCTATAATTGTCAGGTATAGTTAAGAAAATACTAGTTTAAAATGATATGCCAATAAAATCGAACTGTCTGTGGTTTCAAAATAAATGCCGGAATTTCAGTGAAACCTGCTATTTATACAAAGTAAATGACAAGTAAGAAACATAGAGTAGATTAAAACAAATGCATGAATATTTAAATAATAGTAAGTTTAAAAGTAATCTTTGAGAACTTAAATTATATCACAATCATAAAAAAAGACATTTAATTTTGTTACATAATATGAATAAATAAATGTTATTTTCTCTAGCAAGAAATAAATGATTCAGTGTAAACGTGCCATTACATTAATATACACTGAGCTCTCTACCACTCCATCTCATCCAAATGATTTTTATGTAGCAAATGTGCTACGAGTTACAATCTACATTCCTTTATTGCTACGTCAATTGCTACGGCAGACGGAGATGCTACGCCATTAACGCAGTTCAAAGAAATACATAATTATTATTCTAAAATTACTCTCTTGGCGGAAAAAAATTTATTTTACTTATTTCCGTATGGTATCTACAATATCATAAAATTCTAAACAAACCGTTTCTATACATTGGCGCTATTAAAAAAAAAGTGGTATCCACTATATAAACTATGGAGGACAAAATGCAAGTATTTTAAATTTCTTGTCTGTTTATCTATTTGTCAGTATGTCTGTTTGTTACAAATTCACATAAGAGCTAGTGGGCCGATTTCGATGCGGTTTTCATTGATCGCCAGCAAATTCTTAGCTACTTTTATCTCAGGAATCCAGCGAGGTTTTTTCCTGGATACGATTAAAAACGGCCAGATTGAAAAAAATCGAATTCCAATAAGGTTTTTTTTTTCACAGATCGATAACAAATACGTGATATAATATGTATAAATATGTGATATTTTTAATCCCGCGAATCAGGCTATAATTTTCCGGGGAGCGATTTTAAGTTATTAGAGTGTATAAAGCTTGGCTTATTCCGACACAGTTTACACTAAAACGATAACTTACATTATTTTTTAAACGCTGCGATAGTTGGTATCCCGGGATTCCCGCGTGAATTTAAGTCAAGCGTGGATGACGTCGCGGACATATCATAGTTCAAACATAAAATCCTTTTCGGAATTACAAATCCTAACTCATATTATAAATCCGAATACGAGTTTGATTGTGACGTTTACACGCCTCAACTACGTCATAGATCGTCACGAAATTTTGCATACACGTCATCAAAGGTATAGAATAGGCCATAGGGGATCTTTCACCAAAAAATACTATTCCCGAAGGATAGACGAATATAGTGGAAAAGCTGACCCTCCGTCTACGTTTTATTGGCGCCACCGTTGCAATTCACTAACAAATACCTACACCGTCACTGCAACAACAATGACAACGACAATTTTCATGTTAGTCTAAGAGCCAGTGAAAGGCTGAACGAACATATTTTAGGAAAGCCCAAAACTTCCTCAGTGGGTTCGGTATGCCTACCAAGCATGGAGTGGGGGCCAGTTAAGCGCGGTCGCGGTGGCTCTAACTACACTCAGGTGAGGCAGGTGTGATAATTTGATGAACTAAAAAATATTTTAGGAAAGCTGTCGTTTGGATTGTCAAAATATACTATTTTAGCTATTTAAAAAAAACGGCAGATGATTATCTCGGTTCCAGAGTTGTGGCAGACGTTTTGAAAATTTCCAAATAAAAAAAATTCAAAAGTATTTTTGGAAACTTGAAATTTATACAGAGTATTCTTTAAGGTTTCAGAAGCTTAAATTTCTGAAGGCAGACCGGTACGTCGATTCCTTCGGCTTGGCAGACAGTAAAACGTTCCTTCCCCACGTCATTGTACCACGTCATTTTTTTTTAATTGATGTTTAAAATTAAGCGCTTTTTTTGCTTTACATACAAAATGCACATTGAATTATTATGACAATAGCTCATTTAATTCCTTCGAAAATATTTAAAATCATGAAAATGATATGTCTAATTAATTAATAAACTCATTCCAGTTAGTAGTTTTCTCCATTTTTATGTATTCTATTGTAATTTTTTGGCGAATGAAGTAACATATAATTCTAGTATTTACCATTCGTATCGTTTCTCTATATATGCCAATAGGGTAATGAAATGTGTTTCTACAGACGCAGGTGTGAATTTGTCTTTTGTCGGCATTCAGGTCGTAACAATATTATATTGCTTAAAGATTTGAAAAATTGGAGGAAAAGAAAATTAAATCTACTGACATGATAAGAAAAAATTTTTGCACAAAAAATATTCAGTTAAGAGCAAAATATGAAATAAATATACGTGATAGCAAGAAACTAAAACCAGATCTAAATTCAGCATGTCAAATTCTATATATTTATCGAATTTTTATTAAAAGGAGGATTTGGTTGCTGACCAGTGTAATTAGTCCATAACGCGTCCTACCCATCATGACATACGGTGCCGAGACATGGACACTTACAGCGGGACTGGACCACAAATTCAAAGTCGCTTGACGGGGTATGGAGCGATCTATGTTAGATGTTTCTCTTATGGATAAAATCAGAAATGAGGACATCCATAAGAGAACGAAGGTAACCGACATACCTCGCCAAATTAGCAAGTTGAAGTGGCAGTGGGACGGTCACGTCCGTAGCAGGACCGACGGCCGATGGAGCAAACGAGTCCTAGAATGGAGAAATCGTCTCGGCAAACGTAACGTAGGACGCCCGCCAGCCCGGTGGGCTGACGACCTGCGCAAGATCACCGGCTAGATGAGGAAGACTGGAAACCGGAATATGTGGCGCGTACTTGGGGCGGCCTACATCCAGTAGTGGACTGAGATTGACTGACGAAGAAGAAGACATAATGCTTATTTGTCAGAAATAATTTACCGATTTTTACGACAGCCAAAGACTTCTATACCAATAATACTAGAAATAGTGAACGACTAATATTAAATAATGTGCAAATTGGTGTAAACTCTAGTTTTCATTAAAAATTTCGTTATTCACTATGTTTCTAAAAGAGTTGGGTTTACACAGTATTTTCTTAGATTTTGGCGACTAGTAAGTTCAAATCATAATACTACGTTTTAACGGTATTTTATTTGATTTCAATTATTCCGATGTTTCAACCACTTTTTGGTAGCTGTGATCACGGAAGACCAAAAATGTCAATGACTATTTGTTATAGTGTGTGATGACTAGTGTTATATCACGGCAACTGAAAAGTGACCAAAATTTTAGAATAATCAATAAAATACCGCTATTAAAACCGTTAAAACGTAGTTTCATTTTGAGTTGGGTTTAGTTACAAAAATATTCTCTGTTTAACATGTGTTGTTGAAAGCACACATATATATATATATATATATATATATATATATATATATATATATATATATATATAGTAAACCGATTTTGCTATATTCCATTCCTTTAATAATTATTTTTGTGCTGAGAACTGGCCCAATTTCTAGGATAAATGTATGTATGTCCCTGTTGTCGGAAAATATACCAAGTTTCACGGCAATCGATTCATTCCCAAGGTCATGAAGAAGGGACAAACAATCGTACAAATGCACAATCAAAGCTTTTATGTAAAAATTATGTCAGATGTTACTAAAGTGTTAACTAAATCATTATTAGAATAGTACCTGCCTTGCCCTGGCACTCATTAGCATTTTAATTGAATATCCATACTTAAAGAATGTGTTAAAACTTACGTTTTAAGATTATCAAAGCACTGGCGATTTTTAGAAAAGTATTTTTAAATATTTTATTGACTTTTCTATGTTTATTGTTTGTTAACTCCTTCAGCAAATACGTAAATTGCATCTGGCTCGGCCTAATCTATTATTTTATTTCCCTTAATACAGCTTTCTAAACTATGACTCTATGCGAGACACGAATCCCACAGTATATATAAATACAATACAATTGTTAAAATTAAGCAAACATACTGTAAATAGGTACATACTCTACATAAAACGTCTTTGTAAGAGTTGTTTCAAGGAAACCCACTAACTTTACATATAGAACATTTCCCACGACGCCTTTCGCGGTTCATGCAATATTCAAAAGTTCCAAACCTATCTAGAAAGTATTGATAGCAACAATTTTCTGAATGAAAACGTGATTCGATTAGAAATTTCAAATTCATTAAATGCCGTTAAAGTTACCACTTTTCTTCTTTTATAGGAAATTTGTGTTTTTTTTTGTACGTTTCGTTCCGCGCTGCGTGCCGTGGTACGCTCGTACCGAGAGCGATGCGAACCGCGACTGAGTACTGTACAAGTGCACAGTGAGCAACAGTCAGTATTGGACACTGACCGCCACGCCAAGCACTTTTCTCCGCTTATGTAACCTGAACGATTTACCTTATCGGCAACATCATATAACAACAATTGGACGACATGTTTGGTGGAATGCAAAGCATTCCATGCGACAATGCGAAAGTATCTCTGTCTATTATGTTTTCACAGAAAAACTGTTGGACTGTTTCTGCTGAAGTTTGGCATATACGAGTATATAGCCTCAATAGGTACTTCAATGAGTTAGAATAGTATAGTTTCCGAGATAAAATTATATAAATCCTTTGGGATAAATAGCGCCTACATATAAATTTAACGCAATGTAACCCACGTAGTTTTTTTTTATTGCGAAACTGAACAGCAGACTTCTAAACTAATGGAAAGTGGTCACCGTCGCCTATGGCCGACGGTAAGCAAGAGCAATGGAATAGGAGGGAGACGTATACCATTGCAACTCACACTCATCGCAACACGATTAGCTCAAAGCGAAACGTTTCATGGGATATTATGTGCTGCTTACAAATAAACAAATGTTAGTCATCAAGTATTGATGCGCGGCGAAGCTTCGGGAAAAACCCTACTAACTTACTTACTGCATAATATCAGCCCCTAAACGTCGTACTGGTAAGTTCGGGTTTGTCCATTTTGTAAAAGACTGGACAGACTCCAAGAAGCGGAGTGCAAACTAACATAGGCTGAAAATATGCGGTCTTATGCATATTTAGTTACAGTAACTTTGTAGGATTCTTTAAGATTTGTAATTTAAAAAAAATATCATAACCGACTTCACATTAAAACCCAAAAAATAAATATTAAACTGATTTCTTTCTACAACATCTTGAAGTCGATGCCAAGTAAAACATTTACAAAATATAGTATTCCTTTAAGTTTTATTTGACACCGACTTCAAAATGTTGTAGAAAGTAATTGGTAAATATTTATTTTTTAGTTTTTAGTAGCGCAAAATTTTAATAGCTTTAGAAATAATAGGTTAAATCCCTATATTAATTATACTACTGGTTCGCGTTCACAAATTTTCCATCTCACTCTTCGATGTATATGCTCTTCAACTGGGGTTGATCTCGATTTCTCTGCGATCCAACCATCGGACGGATAGGACACCGACTGGACATCCACGATCGGACCATCTTGGGAGTATACTCTTCCGAATAAAAAAAATAATTAGAGAAAGAAAGATTAGAGAAAACGAGCAACACACATACAAAAAAACATACAGACGAATTGAGAACCTCCTCCTTTTTGAAACCGGCTAAAAACAAACTTACTCTAACTCTAGACTCAAGAATGTCTAAATTAAAAAAAATATAAGCAGGTCTTTATTTCTTCAAATAAAGGCTTTTTTCTCTCTTTCTGACAGTATACATTCCACGCTATTAGGAGGTCGATTGGTGAATTTCACGAATCAGTTTCCTTTATGTGCAGATTTTTTTTTTTTATAACTGGAGTACAGCAAACGGGCTGACGGCCCACCTGGTGGAAAGCGGTACTGTCTAAATGCTATTGTTTTATGACTTTTCTTTATCGAGCTGTTTTCCATCATGGACACCCTACCCTACCACCCAGGGATAGCAGTAAGGGAGAGATTTTTTCCCCTCCATCTTTTGCCCGGACGAACGAGATTGCCCGAGTCTACTACTATTTAATTATTGTTTATAAAAGATATACATATACTTATATATTATTCCTACTTATTTTTTGAGTAAATACATTTTGCACTACCGAGGAATTTTAGCTAAGAGGGAATTGGGTGGAAGAATAGGTAAATACTTGAATGAATTTGGAGTAAGGGACTGTAGACTCCCGATGGTATGCTCGAACTTACTACGAGTAAATAAATCACCTCGGCGTTCCATCACAAAGCCTTAATGTCAGAGTCTCAGGAACCAAAGATACTTGCGCGATAACCCGACAGCGTCGGCACATTGAGCCCCTTTTCGTGCAGACTGAGTGGTGCTCCCTCTCTGCGCACTTTACTAAACTTCGCACAAAAATTAAGTGCCAAAATATATATATTTTTGACTGTTTTCATCGCCATTTTTATTAATGTGACAGATAATAAAAGTGTTCGTACAGCAAATTGTAGCTCCATGTATCTAGTTTTTGGAGGTGAACTTCAATTTATTTTCCGAACAATTTTTTCGAGTAATTTTGAGAAAGATTTGATTTTAAAAATTTGAGAAAAAGTTATTTTCGTTTTGGTCTATTAAATTTGATTTAACCTCTGTATGGAACAGAACTTGTTGAATCAGCTTTATTTTATTTTTAAAAAACCTTGACACGAGCACTTTTCGCTGAAATATCGGTCTTCGAGTGGAAAAGGATCATTTTACCTTTGAATATCAATATCACAGGAACCAATAGTTAGACATAAATTTTAAGCTGGGTTCCAAAAACTGAATAAATTCTTTAAAAAGATCAGTTTTTCTTCTGCAAAAAAATATTTTTTCAATCATTACGTGAATTTGTAAAGCAACAAAAAGGGGATTTCTAGTTTTTTTTTAAACTAAGCGCCTAATCAAGAAATATCGAGGAAACCGCTAATGTTAAGTGCGCTTTATACAGTTCTATATTTCTATAAAAAACCTTACAGAGTTTCAATAGAATCCAGCCAACTGTTGTTATGTCCCAGTCGATTAAATTTTGTTTCTCTGAAAAGTGCAAAGTTATTTTAATCACCTGATAAAGATTATTCTTTATCAGGTGATTAAAAAAACTTCGTTCAAAAAATGGACTTCGAAAACTAAAACGTATAAAATAACTTAATAAAGATTTAATTTAATACACCTTTTATGCAACGTTGACGGCCTCTGTGGTTCAGCGAGCTAAGCCTTTGCCGGCCCACCTCACTGGAACGCAGAGGCTCCGGGCTCGATTCCTGGTATAGTAAATTTCGGAAACGTATTTTCTCCTCTCTTATTTACCATGGCCTGGGTGTCTGGGATCGGCCCCAGAGTAGTCCGTTGTGTATTACCCATAACACAAGCGTAACTTGCTTAATTTGGGGATATACAGTGTGTGTTTGTTTGCCGATTTATGCAAGTCGGTGCGAGTGTGGTACCCACTATTACATTTGATTTGGCACCGAATTCAAACCTATGAATAGGTAGCACATACAAATAATAGTATTTCATTAATATTAAAGGTTTTGCATAAGAAGTGTATTAAATGAGAAGGTTATTATTTGATACTTTTTAGTTTTTGAAGTCTCTTTTTTTAACCAAAGTTTTTCTTATTTGTTACTTTTTAGTGTCAAGCTCTGGGTGGCCTAAGGTGCCGCGCGCCTTAAAAAATATAGGTCCCAAGAAACAAGGAACGGCAAAAAAAAGTTCATAAAATGAAAACTACTGGGCCAAACTAAGTTAATTTTGTATGGGACGAAATGACAACTATTCCGCATCAAACTAAAGAAGAATTACGTAAATTGGATCATAAATCGTAATCGGTGTACATACATAAAACAAATACTAATCAAGTTGAGAACCTCATAAGTATTTATGGTTAAAAGTAATGTAGTCTGTATGGTTAACCGTATTCACTGGAAACTAGTTATCCGTACTAACTCGATTTAATTTTGTTCTCGTGACACACTGCGGCGCAATCAGCATCCTATTTCAAAATAGGCACTTTAGCCTAAATGTTATTTTAACTTTAACCATAGAATGAAAATAATATACTCTCCACCTTGGAATGATTGTTCTGTAGACGTTCAAACTTTAGATCACATCTTTTTGACTGCCCATCTTTCGGCATTTAGCGCCGTCTGCTGATGGATGTGCTCTTAGACATATATAAGAAGATTGAGAATGTGCCGCGCTCATTAATCGAATCGACAAAAGAAACAAAAAAAGTAAAAAGGACAAAAGGGACAAAAGGGTCAAGTGGGACAAATGGGACGAAAGGAACAAAAGCGGTAAATGGGCGAATGGGATAAAGGGGCGAATGATACAAAAGGGCTAATGAGACAAAAGGGCTGAAAGGGACAAAAGGACTGAAAGGGAAAAATGGAACTAAAGGAGCAAATCGGGTGAAAGGGACAACTGGGAGACAAAAAGGACAAAGGGGTTAAATGGGACAAAGGGGACAAAATGCTTAAAAAGGACAAATGGGGCAAAAGGGACGAATGGGACCAAAGGGATGATAGGAACAAATGTAAAAGCATAACAAATAAAGATACCAATTCATTTTTATCCTGGAAACAATCCCACTTTTCGGGATAAAAAGTATCCTATGTTCATTCTCGGCATCGAAAATATATATACGAGGGCGACACTGATAGTTTTTAGAACTTTTAAAGAATATAACAAAAAATAAGTTTAAATTTTGAAAATAGAATTCTTTGCTAATATTATTGAGTACTAATTTCATTCATTTGTCATTTGTTTTACGATTTTGCGGCAAATTGAAATTTGTCTGTGTCACGCCAGTATGAATTTAACGCGAGAAAATTTTCGTACTATGATTTGTAATGACTTTCGGTGTCATTTAAGTCAACAAGAATGTTAGGACAGACTTCAATTGGCCTTTCACGATGAAGCTCCCCCTTCTCGGGCCACTGTTTATAACTGGTTTTATGAGTTTAAACGGGATAGCACCAATCTCAACGATGCTCTGCGTGAGGGATGGCCTTCTACGGCGACGACTGAAGATAACATCGGTGTTGTGCGGTGTATAATAGAGACTCATCCAAGAATAACCTATCAGCAGATTTAGAGCTTAGGCAGACGTATGACTCAAGTGCACAAAATCCTCCACAAACAGATAATTAGCCGTTAGGAACCTTTGTGCCCGGTGGATACCTCATTATTTGACCGAGGCCCAAAAACTCCGTCGTGTTGATTGGTGCCGTGAAATGATACAAAGATTTAACGGAGGTGACTCAAAAGCTGTGTTCGACACACTTACGGGTGATGAAAGCTGGATTTATTGCTATGATCCGGAAACCAAAAGACAATCTGCTCAGTGGGTGTTTCCTTCCAGGAGTTGCTAACTAAATTGAATAGAAGTGTAGTAAAAAAGATGGTGGCCCCAGTCGGAAGGACCGGTCATTATGCGACAATTGTTTTAGAAGATAAAAAGTCAGTTACTGCAGAGTGATATACTAACAAATGTTTTCGAGAGAAACGACCTCGCAGTAGGATCCTACTTCACCACGACAACGCCTCCTCGCACACCGCCGGGCGAACGATGGACTATTTGGCGTCGTCAGACGTGGAATTGCTGGGTCACCCGCCATATAGCCCCGACCTCGCACCTTGTGATTTTTATTTATTCCCGAAAATAAAAGAAAAACTTCGAGGAAAACATTTTATGGACGCCAAGGAAGCAGTGGCTGCGTTCCAGAAGGCCATCGAAGAGACCCCCCTTTTTTTTACATGGGAAAATGCGTTGCCGCATCGACAACCGCCCGGGGGATCATGCGCGGCCGGTATGTGGGGCTCCCCGACGCCGATTAATCAATACGACCGGCGCCGGTATACCCACTAAAACCCCATGGGAGCCTTCTTCCGCCTAGCGCCGGGGTCACGGTACATGCGCGAGCTTAACCCGCAACCCCGGCAGCGGCTTGGTTTGGAAGGAAAGAAGGGAATACAAGGATTTGGAGAGTGGATATGTGGGACACCACTGTCACGGAGTGAAGGGGGGAATGTGACAGTGGCCGCTCGGGGCCCCGGGGACGCATCCCCTTGTGCCGCTTCCTGGACGAAGGGGAGTCCAGGGCGGCACCCCCTGGGGGGATCGAAGAGACCCCCAAGGACGAGTGGGCCAAATGCTTTTTTCGGCGCTTCTATCGAATGCAGCGATGTATTTATTGATGTGAATGGAAACTATTTTGAAAAGATATAATAAAAATAATAACTTGCTAGTTTGCTCAGTTTTTGATTTTCTAAGAACTTTCAGTGTCACCCTCGTATATACTGAGTTTCAGCCAAATCGGTCCTGTATTTTTTCCGTGAAAACGGGACAGACAGACAGACAGACAGAGTTACTTTTGCATTTATGATATTAATAATCAATAGGGATTACCGAAACTCTGCAAGATATTTAAGGAGAAAAATTATACTTATTTCATATTTGAAACTTTTAATACTGGATATGAGTACAGGAAATGACACTTTAACGTGGAAAATACAACATACTACTGCAAATGAGAATGAAAATATATATTACATTGAATAAAACATATGATAAGGCTTTGCCTGATGGAATTATCTTTCATATGAAAACAAATGACGAGGCTGTATGGTGGAGGATCTTTGCCTTAAAAATAACTAAATGCACGTGTTACAACGTTTCACGTGAGCAGTGATTTTCAAACTACCAAGGATGTGTAGTTAAATTTGAAGCTAAAATATTTTCATTATATTCGACGATATTTACCAAAGAACAGCTGACATGATAGGTTTGTAATGGTTATTTTAGCTTGTATTAATCAAATGATTACTCTGCTATCATAAGGTTTCAAAACTCTTTAATTAAAGTAAACATAGGCTATTTTGAAAAAATGCGTTAACTAAATTACTAAATTAGCTTTTATTTACACGATGTTTGATGTCGTACTAAAAATTACCGGTAAGTATCAAAATTACTTATGACCTAATATTGGAGTTGTTAGAGCTTAGACAAAGCGAAAGCCGTGCCCCTTGTATTTTTTACTTTATTTTGCCACTCTGTAACTCTATTCATTGAATGCTCTATATCTCTAATTCTAATTAATCTAATCTCTATATCTATAATTGTGAATGGAAAAATCAGGCTCTAATCGAACCTTATTATTTTGGAGTTGATGATACATACATACATACATACATAACTTCACGCCAGGTCCCTTGCGGGGTAGGCACGAACAACAGAGCGCCATTTAAGCTTATTCTTACACACCTCACTTGCTTCTTTGACATTCATAGTTCTTGTCATGCACGCTCGTCTGTTCTTAAGGCTCCTGACATCACCTTCTGCTAGTGCACGATCAATTTGATCATGGAAGGTGTGTCGTGGCCTTCCGCGACTTCTGCATCCATCCACTTTTGCATTGTATATCTGTTTAGTCATTCTTTCATCATACATTCTTTCCACATGCCCGAACCACCGGAGCATTCCTTTCCTTACCTTCACCCCGACACTCTCTTTCAGACCAACTCTCTTTCTTACTTCGGTATTACGAACACGGTCCACGAGCGTCACTCCGCAGATTTTGCGCAGTGCTCGCATCTCGACCGCGTTTAGTCTACTTTCGTGCTCTCTATTCCATACCCAACTCTCGCTTCCATACGTGAGCGTAGGTACCAGCACCGCGTTGTGTATGGCAAGCTGGGCCTTCTGGCTGAGGTTCTTAGCGCCTAGAAGTTTACCTAACGCTCCATTCACACTATTCCCCAAATTTACTCTTCTTTCTATGTCAGCGGTGTACCTTCCATCCCTGCTAAAAGCACATCCGAGATATACAAACTCATTCACTTGTTCCAGCATAACATCATCGACCATTATCCTTGCATTCGTTCTGGTTGTTTCTCTTTCAAACACCATCACCTTTGTTTTCTTCGCATTCAAACGTAAGCCTCTCGCCTGACAGTCATCTTTCATCATTGTGACTAGTGTTTGCAGTTCTGATGGCGATTCGGCTAAAAGCACGGCATCATCCGCATAAAGCAAGCTGCTAACAACTAGATCACCCATCCGCACCCCAACATCCATCAATCTTAATCTCTGGAGACAATTGTCCAGATATAGGACAAACAGCAAAGCCGACAGCACGCAGCCCTGCCGGACGCCAATATTGACGTCAAACCAGGGCGACAGGCTGCCGTCCACCCGCACGCATGCCATACAGTCCTCGTAAGTGGACTGTACAGCACGCAGCAAATGGTCATCAATCCCATATCCGGGCAATATGTCCCAGAGGTCCTTCCGCACAACTCTGTCAAATGCTTTCTCTAGATCCACAAAACCGCAGAAAACCTTCCGGCCCGTAGCCAGCTGCTTCTCCACGATATTGCGGAGCGAGAAAACTTGATCCATACATCACCTTCCATTTCTGAAGCCTCCTTGTGCATCCCACAGTAATCCATCGGATAACACTCTCATTCTCCTTTCAACAATTTTCGCATACACTTTAGATGCTGTGCTGATCAAACTGATGGCCCTGTAGCTGGCGCACTCCATACGTGACCCCTTGCCTTTATACAAGGGCACGATGACAGCGCGCCTCCAGTCGTTGGGAACCTTTCCTGTCCTCCAGCACAAGTTGCATAAGGACAGGAAAGCGTCCCGGACGCAGGTGCCACCATATTTGATCATCTCAGCAGACACACTATCGATTCCTGCTGCCTTTCCATTTTTCAGACTTCTTATCGACCATTCGATCTCTTCCAAGGTGATCTCGGATGCTGACTCCTCGAAGTCAGTCACAGACTCAGTCGTGGTGCCAGCATCCGGGATAGTATCATACATTTCTCTAAAATATTCACTCCATCGCGCTAAAACCTCTTGTGGGTTAGCAAGAATGTCCCCTGCTTTAGATTTAATTCTTTCCATTCTGGAAGCTGACGAACATGCCCGAGACTTCTTAACCTCTCTCCAAAAGAGTTTGGTATTTGCCTCGAAGTTCTCCGTCAGCTTCTCTTCTTCTTTCAATTTTATTCTTTCATGTTGATGTTGATGATGAAGATATAAAAAGAATACCAACTGAAATTTACTGGAATAAGGTATTTTTTATACGAAAACCTTGAAGTGGTAGTACCTCTATTACTATTACTAGAGGTTCCATCTTCAAATACACAAAAAAAATTTCAGTATTCTGAAAATGTGAAAACTGACAAAAGAAACAGGCTGACTAATGAATCTCAGTGGATAATTAATTGGGAATGTTAGCTGTTGAATTTTGGAAACCTGCTAGAGCCCTATTCAGAGTCGCAAAAACGTGTACTAAAAGCAATGCTTCTTAAATAAAAAATATATATAAAATAGGGTTTTAGGATAATTTTTAAAGAATTTAGGCTAACCAACATCTTAAGTGGAAACACTAATCTGATATAACGCATAGTTGAGGTGCGTTCACATTATAAAACGCGTCCATCAGCCGCCAGCTTTGGACGCAGCTTTTGTGTTGCCAACTCTGTTCCCTTCGGGAAAACGTGCTATGTCAACTCTTAAAAAGCGCTATTTGGCACGAGTTTGGAAAAACCCTTAAAAATAAAGTATTAAGAATTAGTAAATTTATTATAAATGCTTGTCTTTTGACGATAGTATTCTGATACATGTCGATATTTCAGTGCAGAGTTGTAGAATTTAAAAAAGCGCTAAATAAGGTCCTGAGTGCTGAATAATTATTTTGGGTATTCATAAAGACAAAAATCTAGCACTGAAAGAGCTAACTTAGTAACAGTATTCATCTTGTGGACTTGTCCAAGTACTTAAAGGGATAAATATCGCTTCCTTTGTTGCAGATATTATTTATTTCCGATTAGAGACCTATTACTTATTTAAAATGTTGACACATTTTTACAACTTAATTTATGTATAACTGTCTATGCCAGCGAAACTTCGTTGGCACTTCTATGTCGACGACGCGTTTGGAATTGCGGCGGCCATGAAATGTAAGCGACCAGGGCGCCACCTTTTGGGCTATGGTGGTCTATTCCAAGGAAGCGGTGCTTTTTATCCGAATGTGAGCCGGTTCAGTGTCGGATTATATTGAATCCATTCTGTGGTTTTCATGTGTTGTTCGGAGAGACACACAGGCAAACTAATATTGAAGTGAAACTTCTATATAGTGGGGGTCTTACGGAGTTTTGGCTCACAAAAAGATGTCACAGTCACGTGATCACCATCACTAATTCTTACATTTTTAAACTCGTGATATCTTTCGAATGGAATGTCCGAATTGAATAATTCAAAAAGTTTAGGTAAAGGTATTGAAGCAGTCTTGAATATGAAGTAATTTATTTTGATAAGGATTAATACCAAGATACAAATAAAGAGCCTTTTCTAGCGACGGCATTTTAATTAAATTTTTAAAATAAAAGAACACTTATTGTGGCATAACTATAATAGTTACACATATGTTGTCGCGACACTTTTTGTAGATAATGATGTGTTCTACAAAGTCGTAGTATATTATTTTATTCTATCATCAATAGTTTTCGCAGTGCACGCGATTTTAGGTACTTTTTACACCTTGCGATACATTATTGGAGTTTTAGTAAGTATCCCTAATTTTTTTTATAAATATAATATAGCCTTTGTCACCCGGGGATAGTGTAGCTTGCGAACAGTGAAAGAATTTTTCAAATCGGCTCAGTAGTTTTAGAGCTTCTTCAATGCAAACAATCTAATCTTTCCTCTTAATAATATTAGTCCAGATGTTTATATATTTACTTTAAAATTAATTCGATATATGCATATTACAAAAAGCGTAAGATTTTGCGCTAGAAGTTGTTAGAATAGAATTGGGAGCTGGGTTGCCCTAATAAGCGCTTTATCTATCTCCGAAAGCGCTATTCAAGCCCCAGTGAGCCGAACGCCGGGGTAATCTCGTAAACGAGATAGCGAGCGAGAATGTACCTCGTCCCTCTAATACCTCCTTGGACTCGTAAAGATAATAAAACTGCGTTTATTACCGCGCTGAAAACCGTTAAAACGTAGTTTTATTATCTATACCTCTACTCTCCACGTGACTGGGTATCACTGCCACTATTTGTGGTCTATGTAAAAAAAAAATAGAGAGTTTGTTAAGGAAACAAATTAACAAAAAGAAAACTTTGCCAACGGTTGTTTTTCGAAAGTCACGACAAAAGTGAACGACAACGAACGGCAAAACTGTTGACGTAAAAAATAGTCGGTGCGTGTGTAGCGTATTACACCATTAAAATGTATCTCACCTAACCAAATCATAATTTACAGTAAACCTGCGAAAAATCGAAATGTGTGCTGGGACACATAATAGAAGTGAAACTTCAACGGACAAGTGGAAAAACGAATCGAAACGGACAAGTGGAAAAACGAATGGCAACGGATAAGTGGAGGGAAAAAGAATCGCAACGGACAAGAGGAAAAACGAATCGCAACGGACAAGTGGAAAAACGAATCGCAACGGACAAGTGGAAAAACGAATCGCAACGGACAAGTGGAAAATCTTCAATTGATAAGTGACAAAATGAATCGCAACAAAATTTTAACTTGAAGTTTTACGGGCATGTTTTCAAATTGGACAAGTACATTAATAATCTGCCCGTAACACTGCAAGTTGAAATTTTGTTGCGATTCATTTTGTCACTTATCAATTGAGGATTTTCCACTTGTCCGTTGCGATTCGTTTTTCCACTTGTCCGTTGCGATTCGTTTTTCCACTTGTCCGTTGCGATTCGTTTTCCCCCCACTTATCCGTTGCCATTCGTTTTTCCACTTATCCGTTGCGATTCGTTTTTCCACTTGTCCGTTGAAGTTTCACTTCTAATGTGTCCCAGCAAACATTTCGATTTTCTAGAATCTAGACTGTCTTTTCGGAAGCTGCTAATTTAAATTGTTCCCATTTATTTTTTTTCCTTTTGAACTCATTGTATGGACGCGGCCCCTCTAAAATATATTACATAAAGCCAATATTACATTGTTCATTACTGGCTTTCAATTTGGATGATTCAACCAAAGTGATCCATTTAATCATAAAACCCGAAACGTTCAATGTTATTGAATATCGCGCTGTCCTTCAGTTCAGTGCTTTACGACCATGTTGATTCAATATGTAGCCATATTGAATCAATGTAACTAATGTAATCTAAAACTAATGTAATGCAATGTAATCCATGTAACATCAGCATTATAAACGATAATTAAATGAAGTATAATAATTTGTGTTGTAATGGTTTGTATCATAGATGCTTTTCTTCACCCTTAAAATGAGGTAATTGTAACAATATGCTCATTTAGATCAGAAAACATTCCTAAGTGCTGCATGCTTTCAGGTTTGAGATAGAACCCACGTCATTTGAAACACAAGTGCGATAATTAACATTAAGCACTACAAATTTTATGAGATTTTCGAGATATTAGCTACACAATATTACTAAAATCTGGTATATCTGGTATAATGTTTATAATTCACCGATGTGTAAGTTTTAATATTTCGATATTCTGCTAAGCAGAAATTAGTATTTCACACCAAAAGTATTCTCAGCTTATCCACACAAAATTGTTGTCTCGTATTATTATGAAATAAAATATAATAATAAGAAAATTTATCATTGAGCTCTAATAAAAGAGCCCGTAAACTGTATAATGTTGAGTGATCTGATATGTGTTTTAGATTACGTGATTCAAAGCTTTTAATTATTTATTTCTTTAAAATTTGAAGTAATCTTATATAAATTAACAATTGAAGATTAATTTCTATATTTTTACATTAAATCATAAAAAACGGACGCGTCCCGTAATGTGCACACTTCAATAAACTTTATCCTGATACGTAGGACGACATGCTCCTCAGCGCCGTGACTTATAATATGCAAACTGCTTTAAATTGTCTTTGGAGTTTGGAAATAAGATCTATTGTAGTCTGTGGAAAGAAGCTAAAAGGCCTAGTTACCAAGCCATAAATATTTAAAAAAGTAAGATATATTCAATGATTTCAATGTACTCTTTGGTTATGAATATGATTTATGACATGAACGAAAGAAGTAAACCGTTTCATTTTGTATAAGTCTAGTTGTTTTAAATTTTGAAGTACCTATCCAGAAAATGCCTAGAAAACCTGACGATTGTGAAAATAATGAGAAAAAGCAAAATAAAAAACCACCAAAGAAAACCAAGAACTCTAAAAGCGGCACAACGGATAAAATACAAATGTCAAAACAATTATTAGCCAAGAAAAAATCTGCACCAAAGGCCCAGAGGAAGAACAATACTTCAAAAACATTAGAGAACGGAAAGCCGATGCCTTCTTTGGCCGAGTTAGAAAAAATGTATGAAGATTCTGATAATGAGAATACTGAAGCTACGGAAAACGAATCTAAGACTCTTGCTGAAGCTTCTGATGTTAACACTATGCCTAAACTTTTGTCTTCAAGTATATTACAAGAAATTAATATGCGACTTATTGAGAACATTTCTAAAATGTGGAACCCAACTGAAGTACTGGATGAGCTGCCCCCACCGCCTGTAAGGCAACCTAGAAAAAGGAAAAAACCTGGAGAACCTTACATAGTTGGCTGTAAAGACAGGCCTCAAGTTATTAAAAAACCAACAACAATGTTCTGCAAAGGTAGTGGTGATTATGGAGTAGATAGAAGTGCACACATTCAAGAAGATGAATTACCAAAGAAGAGAGCTAAAAAATCAAAAACAGCAAATGTGTGTAAATCACTCTTTAATGCTAAAAGTGATGAAATTGCAGAGATGTTAAAAGACAGTGCTGGAAATATAAGTGATAGCAGTGTATCAAGTGCAGAAACTATTTCTTATGATTGTAATAACTGTTCTCCTCAAGGCATCAGACCACCATCCTTTTCACCATTACCAAGTACTTCAAGAAATGACAACATTATCAACCAAAATGAAAAAATGTTCAATGAGAGCTTCACAGTAAATAACACATGTAACACAAATCATTCAATAGATCTCCAAAATCCTGATAACACAGAACTTGAGACTGCAGATATAGAAATAATTGAGGTGCCCATTGAAACTATAGTGGTAGAGGATGAGTTATCGAAGAACTTTGTACCACAGTGTTTAGAAAATGATTCTAGTAACTGTGTAAAAATAGTTGAACCAGTTAAAATTAATACAGAAAATGAAAGTCCAATTGTTATTGATGATTATTCTAATTTAAGAATTGATATTACTTGTGATAATGACATTATTGAGATAATTGATGTTGATGATATAATAACTGAAAATAAATCAATTGTACAAAAATATGATAATAAAAAATTAATTGGCACAGTAACAACTGCTGAAAAGATTTTAAATGTAAATAAAATGCAGGAAAATAAGAAAGATACAAATCCTCAAATGGTACCAAATAACATTTCTGTACCAAATAATGCTACAAAATTAAATGTTAATGCTGCTGAAACAGTGGATTTAACTACCCCACAGAATAAACGAATGGGAGCAAATACCAATAATTCTAACCAAAATCAAAACATTAGTTCAACTAGTTCAAGAAATGTATCAGAAATGGATACAGTTTCAATAGATTTTCAACTTGGTTACAATGCAACAAGTACACCACGCAACATGAGAAATATTAACCAACAACCACAAGGTAACAGAGTGACTCCAAGTAATAATGAAGGTTTAGTGGTTGAACACATTGATTCACCACAGGGTGACAACATACTTCATTGCTGTCCTATTTGCATGGAGAGGCTTAAAGGTGACAACATAGCTTCCACATTGTGTGGGCATATATTTTGTATGGAATGTATAAAGAGAAGTGTTAAGTACATGGGTAAAAGGTGTCCGATATGTAGGAAAGCTTTTAGAGGTACTGGTTACCACCAGATATTTTTGTACAATGTTTGACTTTACTTTTTAAAGCATTGGGAGAACCAAGAACTTATAACAAATTTAAACACAATTTTTAAAATGATTGTATGTTTATTGTGCCATGAAAAATAATTTGAGTTCTATGTGAATATATGCAAATGTTTATTAATAAGTTTTGTAAATTACATCATTAGTAGTAATAGTACAAACTACAAACAATGGCAGGAAAAGGAAAATTAATGTAGTAACATGTAGTCAACCCAAATGTATAATAAATAAGTCTTCATTTTGCTCAGTTGAATCATGTCTGATGGCATTAAACTAAGCTCTTGTGAAAATTGAAAATAGAGGTAGCAATAGAAAAGTGGACACATGTAATAATAAATTCTTACATAATTTGTTTAGAATATATGTTAAAGTATGATGTTGGTATGTTACTTTTAAAATATCTTAATATAAATTTCTTTCATTGCTCTTTAAACAATAATGAATGTACAATTGAATCATTTTACTTATACAAACTTATGATGTCATAATATAATATATACAAATATTTGAAATTTCATTACTAAAAAAAATGTGGAAAAATATTCTATGTTTTATAATTATTTTTTGTAACTGTGAAGGATTTAGTTGTTGAAATTCCCATAATCTATACCAATGAATAAAACTGACCTGTCCATCTGTGTTTTCAAAGTAAATATTAAAATTTATTTATTGAAGCCTAATTATTTATAGATGTAACAACATATTTAGAATTTTCACATGTCTATCTGAAAATTAAAATGGTTAAATAGGTCTTCATGAAATTTTAGGGACTAAAATGAAAAATTTACCTTGAATATTCATTTAGATATTTTGCAGGATTCAAGACACACATATAAAATCTAAGTCTTGAGCCATTATAATAGTGGGTTTAACTAGTTTTAATACATTTTTTCTATTTACTTTCATCTTTTATTCTTCTTTAATAAGAAATTTGAAATAGGACTTGAATTAGCTCGAGTTATACATGATCAAATTCACAAAGATGTGGTACAGTACTGATGAGTGTAATTTTTAGATTGTATGTGTATCCATTGATTGGACTATATTGGGGAAACTGTTACAATGATTGGCACCCTATTATTTTATTCGAAATACTATTATTTTTTATTTTGTAGCCACAACAAGTCTTTACCACCATTTTATGGTAAGCGAGATTTGCACCTAAATATATTTTTGCTTGTACAGCTGTTTCAAACTTACTAAACAAATTAATAGTTTGAAACACCTGTACAAGCAAAAATATACTTAGATGCAAATGTCACTTACCATAAAATTGCAGTAAAGGCTCAATATAATGAGGGTGTGGTATAATTATGTGGCACTTTTGTTTATTATGAACAGATCTGAACTTTTTCAATATAGGTATAATACGCCGGCGTAACTTGGCAAATGTGAACATAGGCTCTGCGAACTTTAGAGCATGTACACTCGTGTGATGAGTGGGCATAAGACTCATTAATGAATACAGTTGAACGCCCTTCATACCTGTATTTTTTCATTGCTTTGTACTAGTTGGTCACTGTATTTTCTTCACGAGTTTACATGCGCCAAAGTTCGCAGAGCCTATGTTCACATTCGCCAAGATACACCGGCCGTATTATAGAAGGCTAAGGCAGAAGCAAAGCGAACCGGAGCTCCTACCTTAGTCATCATGGTTATTTTTTTATAACCATCCAAAATTTTCTTTTTATCAAGTAATAAATAATAATGGCATATACTACACCCATGCAATATTCGATTTTTTGATATCTTCAATAATTTGACTGGGTGTCAACAATGGTGTAGGTTACCTTTTATAAAATGTGTATCTGTTTATTTTTGTGTTTTCTTTAAAAAGTATAACAAGTGTCATTGTTAACTTTATTTTCTTTTATAATATGATTTAGTTTGTAATACAAAATTTCTGTACAAATAAACATTCCTTAATAAATTAGTCTTTGATTTCTCTCAAAATTCTCTAAACAAAACAATTGTAACTATATATACTACAAACCAACTACCTGGTTATTCCCGTGCTGCTTTTATGTGGTGTAAAGCTGTAAAACATGTAATGGTTTGATTGATTGATTTGACCAATGTGGACCATAAATAATATACATAAATATCTAAGCTCAAACCACAGAAAATAAATTATAAGGTACCTAAATACAACTTTAATACTTTCCTTTTCCATATTTTTTTGTACTCTTTATCTGCAATCAGGCTTCATAACTATAAGCACATGAAATGTTGGTGCGAGTTTGTCTCCCAGTGGAAACAACTTCTCACAAAGTCTGTGTTAACTGGTTTCAGCAGTTATCAAGTTTCAAGATCACAAACCTTCATCATAAATGACTAGACAAAATCATTAATTAAAACAAATTCTTCCATTTTTATCTTCAAGTTGTTTTAAATGTTGTTGCTATTCATTGAGTTTATAATGCAGCTTGACTATTGTCTAGAAGGAATTTCTCCATATTAAATAATACCACTAAGTAGGTAAATAAATGTGAAAAGAAATGCATTTTTCTACTTCATGACTTTGGGAACAGGCTTAGTAATACTTAAAATCTGGTACATAAATGTATTTAGATAAAAGAGATGAACAAAGAATACTTTTTATCTTAAAAAAATATAAACACAAAGCCACACTAATATATACAGATATCTTTAGGAAATACTTCACTTAACTAGGATACCTTTATCTACATTTTTAACACAATTTTTGACGGGAAAATGACAGACCAGCCTTTGGTTGTTTTTTTATGTTGGGTCTATATTTTATTATACACTCAAATGTAAAAAAACAAAAAACAATCAAATAGTATGATTTGGTTCAAAGTTTTTAATATATGTCCTAAATAACAATACAATACTATTTATTATATTAATTAGATAGATAGATAACACATTGTACACCATTACAGAAAACACAGAACTTATAGCCTAAAAATATTATAAATGTGTACAATGGGCTGTCTTATCTTAATTAAACATAATATTACAATAACTTAATATTCTATCCAAATTACAAAAGATACTTCACAAAAAGTTTACAAATTGCTAATTAGCATATTCAAGTGACAGGAATTTCAATACATATGCACATATTTAAATTTTCGGATACATACAGTCTCCCATTTCGATAAATCCCGTCAAAAAACGTAAAAAAACGTCTCGGCGACAAAATTACCAGATCATTGTCGTGAATTTCAAACTTCGATAATTAATTGAATATGTATTTTTTCCACTCAAAACCAATTTCATTTGTTATAAATAAGTCTTAAATATATTCCTAAACACATTAACCATTAAAATCATCCGGAGACATATATGTAAACCCAACCCAACAAAAGCATAATGAACAAATTAAAATTACTTTCCAGAACTATCCTCGTTCACATTGCCATCAGATTGTAAGTGTTCTATAGATGCAGATAATTGCTCCAGGCTCTGTACAAGTTGTGCCATTTTATCCCTAGAAGAAGAATTTTCGAAACTATGCTCTGTTGGTTTCTCAACATCAGCACATAAGCGAAAATGAAGTCGCGCTAAATGTTCTTGTTGATCTCTTATGTTAATCATTTGTTCCATACTGCAACCTGGACCGAAAGCACTCAATTTTCCTGTATGGAAATCATCCAATAACTCGAGAAGAGATTTTTCCATGTCCTTTACATCCGGGGCTTCTTTAGGAATGTGTTTTGGTCTGTTATTTAAGTTTCCACGAACATGATCGCGATCGCGATGCAATCGCCGTTCACTAACATATGTAACTTTGGTAGATTCCGTTAAACTATTTCCAGCCATACCTTGTCCTGGATTTCGAGAGGTGAGACTAGCTTCCCCGCTCGATAATTTATTACTTGCAACAGGCGACATCGCTGACTGAGATACTTTATTTTCATCCTCCTCAGTCTCATTCTGCATTAGTTGCTGTGTTTCGTTAGCTTCCTCTATTTGCAAACTCATCAAGCTCAAAGTAGTGCACCACAACAATACATATTTATTTATTTCATTTCAATAGGTATTTTTTTTAGTGATGGCTGCATTGCAATGCCGTTTATTAGGAGAGCACGATATATATCGATATTTCATAAAATATCGATATATGCACTCGATATATCGCTTCCAACCGATATTATCGAAAAATCTAGTATCAATATGTACAATCGTTACATTTTATTCGATACATCAAATATCGTTAGAAATTAAAGAATATACTTTTACTTTTTTAAACTGATTTATGGTTGGCAACTTGAGTAAAAATAAAACGTAAAACCCTGAATTATTGAATAACTAGCCTTGGCAGTAATGAAAGTTTTGTTGTTAATAAAATACTTTAAATTACCTCAAACTCCAGGACATACCTAGCCTAAAATGTGTATATTCGTCTCAACAGCTAAAGATCGATTCCTGAGTTTCTCGAATAAACTTTCGGTTTTATTTTTAGTAGTTTTTCAGTGGTGGCCGATTATAAGATATACTAATGAAATCATTCGATTATGAAAACAAGAAAGCTACTATTTTCATAATCGATTTTCAATATTAAGTTGTAAAAATGCGTCAAAATTTTAAATAAGTAATAGGTCTCTAATCTGAAATAAATAATATCTGCCACAAAAGAAGCGATATTTATCCTTTTAAGTACTTGGACAAGTCCACAAGATGCATACTGTTACTAAGTTAGCGCTTTCAGTGCTAGATTTTTGTCTTTATGAATACCCAAAATAATTATTCAGCGCTTAGGACCATATTTAGCGCTTTTTTAAATTCTACAACTCTTCACTGAAATATCGACATGTATCAGAATACTATCGTCAAAAGACAAGCATTTATAATAAATTTACTAATTCTTAATACTTTATTTTTAAGGGTTTATCCAAACTCGTGCCAAATAGCGCTTTTTAAGAGTTGACATAGCACGTTTCCCCGAAGGGAAGAGAGTTGGCAACACAAAAGCTGCGTCCAAAGCTGGCGGCTGATGAACGCGTTTTATAATGTGAACGCACCTCAACTATACGTTATATCAGATTAGTGTTTCCACTTAAGATGTTGGTTAGCCTAAATTCTTTAAAAATTATCCTAAAACCCTATTTTATATTTATAATTTTATACCCAGATTTTTCGACACAGAATGTGTGGCAGAAATTTTTAGGTCATATTCGAAATATGAATTATCATCCGTTGAGCTATAAATTTAATAGCAAAAGGCTGTATTATTCATATTATATCACTCTGTCTATAGATTCAGTGGAGAAATATTCGTGTAACCCCTAGTCAAGCCTTTGATAGAATGATTCGAACGGATATGTTATCGTAACTTAACAGTGTGTGATACCTTAAGATATTATAATATTTTATATTCAGGCATCTTAATATAAAATATAATATATCTTCGCCTTGTGTGACGCCATTTAATACTTGTTTTTGCATAATATCGATAAGTTATTTTTTCGTTTCTGGAATAAGCACAACACCAAGCTGTCAAGTTGATCTCTCCACACGAAGGGAGGGCAAGGTAGGCATAAATTATTTTAAATTTACTTGTCATCTTATTTATTGTTTTTATTATTTGGATTATCGGGTGAAAGCGTGCTAACTTATTCTTGTTTTGTGTGTCGTACATGTATATGTGAAAGTCAATGTAAAAAAATTTGTGATTCAGTTTTCACTTCCATTGTCCATTTTTTTCTGGCCACATCCTCATTTTATTGTGGCACAACTGGCACATGTTTCGCTCGAATACCGACAAAAAACAGATCGTTTCAAAGTAGAGTGCATTTACCTTTACTTAATGTATTCTTTGCAGGTTTATGGTGGCACCGAAATATTAATATATAAATCTGGATGATATACGAATTTTGCGATACTTATTATAATTTTTTACGCAATTGAGCATCAGGGAACGAATTGTGCGAACTGTATAAACAGTTTAAGAAAGATGCCGGAGGAATCAGCACTTGATCCTATGATCCGTAACCGACTTTTGAGGTACATTCACACTGGCAATGAGACACCCAAGTACTTCCCAGGATGTTGGTCTTCCCACAAATATTTTGAAACTGACAAACTCACCGCACTCAATGAGGTTTTTTTAAATGGTGCAAATAATATTGCAGTGGTTGAGGTTATTTTAAAGGTAAAATATTTCATTTAAATACACTTTAATTTAATTATAATATAAACTTCCATGGTTGCTTGTATATTTACAAACATCTTGAGATAGATGAACACATTAACATGAATTAATGAAACATTAATGATAATATTATAAAGGAATATAACAATATTATTATGATTGTAGTCTACGGGAAGATTGTTATTCTAATTATTCTATTGTGTCCATATGATATTTTCTTTAAGTAGATTCCTGGATGGTTTACATTCACAATTGAACCTACTAAGTGGTGCTGCATTTGTTTTTTTTTTCAGAAGAGGTTAATATCTGCTGGGTACACTAGTAAATTGTATTTAAAGAGATTTTTTTTCTAGATATACCATCTTATGGTTAATTAAGACTGCATAGTTTGCTTATATTTTACAATACATGCATATTATAATTACTTCAGTTTTTTTCCCATATTGCAAATTATGCCATGAGTCCAAATATAAAATAACTCAAATCAATAATTTTGGGTTACCAACACTTTGTGTATATGTTTAATACATAGATCATAAGTTTATATAATTCAAAAATGAATTCCTAAAAATGTCAATCATAGTTAAATAAGTTTTATTCCAGTGTGTTGCTACAATTTTTACAATAGATGCTTGTTATATTTATTTTATAAAATTAAGTATTGAACCAGGCTGGGCGAGATGGCTGGTATACGAGATTTGAGACAGTTGCCTTTGCACTGGCCAAATGCTTGCTACTTGGATCACCCGCAGTCAAAGAAGCATCATACAATGCCGCCTCTGAAATATGTAAAACTCCTGAACAGATGATGCTCTTTAATAAGTTTACAAGGCTATTGAAAACAGGTATTTTATTATGTTAATAAATCTTAGAATATACTCTATGATATACTTGTGTGCCCTTCATGCTTTATCTGGAATAATGTTGTATTCATGGGTGTTTCGCATGATTGTCGGATGGACTTATGCACAATTTGAGGTACAATATTATTATTAATTGTGAATGATGTAAAATATTAATTGTAGAGTAGGTCTTGAGTTTTCATTGAAATCTTTTGACCATATTGGGCCTATTTAGCATAAATTTCAGACTGACAGACAAAAATTCTAAAAATGAGTTTCAGTTAAATATTTACAAATTAGAAAGTACAGACTGACCTTTCGTTGTTACTATTATAGTAAATCTATAAGCTGTGGTGTACAATATTACAAAGAAAAAGGTAGATACTTAACTGTAATTGGTTTTGTAGTTAATAAATTCATAGTATGTATTTAAAATTCTAATGTGCATTTAAATAGCAGTATATTAGTTGCTTTTTGATGTTTGACTCTAATATTGAAACAGCTAAATGATTTTAGTATCTTTGCTTTAAAATTGTTTATTTAAATAGGTTTAAAAGGTTTTTTAACATAAATAAAAATTAAATACACTTTTTAGATTTTGTTTGTCCTTCTATTGAAAAAGCAAGGAATAAAAAAAAACTAACTTTTTCAATGAAATAAAATCTACAGTAAACACTGGTAAATACAGAAATAGGTCTATAATCTAATTTCATGTATGATCTATGTAATGGCAATTGCTATGGCAATGATCTTGTCATTGCCATAGGAAAACATGCCCGGAATGCTGACTCACTGTTAAAACTGTAAATCAGCCTTCTGATCGTGAATAGCAGTATCATAGAATTTCCTACATATTATTATTATGTCTTTGAAGAAATAATAATAATGTAGGAAATTATATAATTTAATTTTATAAAATAATTTTTATAAATAAATTATTTTAATTTTATATTTTATACCAGTTTTATTGCAGCTTTACTTGTGTCAACAAATTCATATCAAATAAACACTATCTTAGTTTCAGTATAAAAAGTATTACAAAATATAGTAACTGCTGCTATTAAAATGTGTTCACGAATATTGGTGTTAAAAAGTTTGCTATTTCCCAAAAATAAAGCCATTTCCCAGGATTAAACTATCCTATGTTCTTTGTCAGTTTATTTTTAAATAGGTCCAGAGTTAACCAAATCTCTCTCTTTTCTATTATCTTCTCCCAATTGCTTGGGGTCGGAACAATATGTCTTCTCCTTCTATACTCCTCTATTCTGACATCATTATGTTCTCTGTCACACCATAAAATGTCATATCATCCTTTACAAAATACTTCTATATCTTTTTTGGTCTATAATTACAATTGTACCCAACAATCTTGCAGTTTAACATTCTTTTTGTCACATGACTTTCATCCCTTCTCATTACATCACCTTCTTCTTTCCTCTCATTTTTTCAGTCAGGTGCAACTTTCAAAGATCCCCTTATGTTCTCATTTCTTACCTTATCCATTCTTGTAACACACAAATCCGTTGCACATTCTCTTCCCATCTGGGTGTAGATGTTTGTGGTCTATTACTTTAGTGGCCGAAGATTCAGACCCATATAACATGACCAGGTATATGATAGATTTTTATATCTGAGTTAACAGATTACATCCAGAGATTCCAGGCTAAATCAACTATGACATACAAAAGTACAGAGACAGAAGTATCCATAATGGTTTATTTAACCTAAACTTATCATATCCTTAAAAACTGGAATGACTGTAACCGAAATAGGTGACCCTTCTGCAGTTTATCTTCTATGTGATGTAGAGTTTGATATTAAGATTAAATAAAATTTACATGTTGTCAGGTAATGGCCAAGGATGGTGCAGGAGTGTCAGGGAATGGTATGACAGCAGGGATCCAATGGAATTAGTCAAAGAGATTACCAGAGTGCGCGCTCGCTATGGCAGGTCTCATAAGATTCTCTTGAGAAAATCGCATGTCAAAGTGCCCGAATGTGACGTTGGTAAGAATAGTTATAAGATCTACTAAGACTTTTCATACAGTAACTGAGGGCTTGGTTATAGAGACTTTTTATGTAAAATTCAGACTTTGTATAAATTCAATTAAAATGTAGGTTTATAATTTTAAATACAGGTTTTACTAATCTGGATAATAAACTTTGGACAACACACTCGGACAGTGGCGGGTTTTGACATATATCGCATGTAGGCTATTCAAATTTTGCCGTTCCCACTGACCTCTACAAATCGATACCCTACCTCGCAATCGTATTAATTAAATTTTTTGGCAATGAAATTTTAATTTTATGATTTGTGCTCCATCGTTTAAATTAACTAGACATAATTTCTGAAATAAAAATATTGGTTACAAATTTGCCGCCCCTGCAAAATCTGCCGCCCTAGGCTCCAGCCTACTCAGCCTACTGGTAAATCCGCCTATAAAGCCTACCTGAACAAAAGCTTCAAATTAGTGAAGTATTTTTTCAAAGTTGTATGTGTACACTTATGTAATATACATGTGGTTTGTATCTATGTGGTTAATAGTAATGTATCCACCGGAAACCACTCCACCTTTATTTGTAGTAATTTGATTCAATATTGAGATTTCGTAACATACTCCGAAGTGATCGGCTTTCATTAGCAGGCTATGCTTTGAGAGTCCAAAACTCCGCCTTCCTAATAATGGTCTAAGACTACATACTAACACACATAACAAAGAACATGGAATTCAAACAGACTCATACATTTATATATAAGTACTACAATCAGCTTTTTGCTCTGATTCTCTCTGTATCATAGCCAATTAATTAGTGCATTACGCCATTCTGCTTGTCTAGATTAGCTACAGAAGGCATAGTAATTACAACCCCTTATTTCTAGCTGACAAATAAGCTATACATTTGGGTAGGGTATATAGATATAGGGCACCTTTATTTTAAGTAATGGGTGGGGTGGAGAGGGACGGTAGGGAGTAATACTTACCTCTTCTGCAAACCCTATGTAAAAAAAATATAGTTCTTTAGATATTAGTGTTTTTGTAAATGTTATACCTCAGTTAGGTTGTGCCACTCACTGACCATTGCACAAAAACATTAATATCTCAAGAACTATATATTTTATTGACATAGGGTTTCCAGAAGGGCTAGGTATGCCTCCCTGCTCTCCCCCTCCACCACCTTATATACACCTTACGTGCTATTATTTAAAGTAAAAGTGCCTTATATCTATACAACACACATAAAGTTGATGTGGGCCATATTTATTTCATGTCTTCAAGGTTCTAGTGTATACACCGCTAGAAGACAAAAATATGAGCTCCCATCTGCTAAATGATGGTCAACTTACGCATTTATTTGTCCTGTTTTCTTTTGTATTAAGTATTCTCATCTATAAATAAAAAACTAAAAGTAATTCTTTCATAGTTGCTTGTAACGTTCTTTTTCGGCTATCAAAAGGTATACAACTTAAAAAAAAGCCCTGTCAAAAAACTCTTTCTAAGAACTGATCTTGATTGCGTTAATATAAAAAGTAAATTATTTGAACACAGTTTGAATACATCTGTTTGTTATACAAGTAATTCTGCAGAATATGATTCATTCAAACTTTCAACAAAAAATCCAAAAGGAGTTCTATCTTATTGAGTGTTGTTGTTAAAGTCTAACTTGAACCTACAATTCTATAAGGAAATTTAATAACAGAAAAAAATCACACTATAATTTAAAATCAAATATTATTATTTTTTACAATACATGTAGAGTTTGCTGTATTAATAAAAAAAGATATAAGTATTAATAAGAAAAAATAGATAAACTATGTAGAAATACAAATCATACAAATATGTATACCACTTATTTGCAATTGATAAATCATCCAAACATTCTGTAAATACTTGAACAGAATACTTGTAGGTTGTTTTGTTATATGATCCAAATGTCTTGCTTTAGTTCCTACCTGGAGAAAGCCACATTATTGCCTTCACCTTACTCTAGATATTCAGTACTTATTACAATGGTGTTTCTCGAGAATGTTGGTCAATGTATGGTGTTATGTGATAATGTGTCTTTACCTTTTATTTGAATTGTATGCGGTGCAAGGAACTAGACCCTTCTATAGTTCTATTTTACACAAGATATTTTGATTAGGGTCTTTGAATGCTTTGAATAGTTGTAAACACACATGTATGTATAATAGGAATAGTAAATGAATAGAGTCCTCACATAATAGGATACCTTCATCACTCAAGAAATTAATATGAAAGCATTACCCCTTTAAAATGTTGCTATGGTGGGTTAGAATTCAACAGATGAATTAGTAAAAAGATGCCTACCTTATATAAGCCTGAAGCAGGCAACCAGCAGATAGCTTTATGATGTTCATAACACCACCTTCATCCCCAAAGCGTTGCCAGTATCAGTTGTTTAATATGATAGCCTCATTTTGTTGTTGTTTAGTGTATGCCCCTCCTTCAGAATTCCTCCTTCCTCTCCTTTTCTTGACATAATAGTCTAATGTTGTAACAAAATAAACATAGTATCTATTCTGTTATTACTCTGTCTGGGATAATGTTAGTGACCGTTTTACGATGATGTGGCGATGGGTTTTGTCTATCATTTAAATTTGAACTATGGTTTTCAAGTCATGGTAACACCATCTCTTGTTCGAACTACAATACATATTCTTGATACATACCTTCTCTTTTTGTATATATGTATGTATATCTATCTCTGTCCTCCCAATTTTGCCTTGGCACTTGGAAGATGTCGCCATTTTGTCGTCGGATTTTTTCGTTGTGAAAACGACAGATATGGAAGAAATAATAAGATTTTTGGCCAGTACAGTGAGTTGTTAAAACAAACTAAATGGTGGCCGCCGTGAAAAGTGATTGCTATAGTTTAAATGATTGTTAAAGCGATTTTAATTCTCGTGCACGTATGATATCTACTTCTGAAGCCAAGGCGGAGTCTTAGTCAACGTCGGTTTGGGTGTATTGTATTTATTTAGTTAGTCGACGAAATTTACACAGTAACTGAAGACAACAAAATTTACACATACACAGGCTTAATGCGTTATATGTGATGCGACATTATTATTAACTGTTAATGATTTTTAAACATTGGCGACAGATCATCATCCTGGGGACTTATTAACTGCTCATCAAATCAACTTTAAATTTATTTACTGTAAAAAACATGGTTTAAAAAAGGTGTTACAATAATTATATTTAATTACACATCTTTACCCACTTTTGTATCTAGTTTATAAGACTAGTTTTTAGCCTCCCAAATAAAATAAAATAATGTATGTATACACCCTTAGTGTAGGTAATCGTTAACAGTGTTATTTTTACCGTTATATACATATAGCCGAGTCATTTACTATAATGGTTTTCTTTCACAGTTTGTAAAATTTAAGTTGGTGTTAAATATAGTATTGTATTGAATCTATAGCTCGTGACGCAATAGTGAAATATGTCTTATACGGTTTGAAACGCGCCAAGCAGACTGTTGGCGACAAGCAAGGCACGAAAGAAATATTTGAGTATATTCAGAAAGTGGAGGACATGAGACACTGCGAGGATCCCGCTGCAGGGGCGCTTATGATCACACATAATAATTTCACATTGGATCATGTTCCTGGACATTTGCTTACATCCCAAGAAGTAAGTGTAATCTGGATACAAACTAATTCAAATATTCTAAGTGTATTTCACTTCATACGCCACTTTTACACGCGTGTAAATTTCTAACACTAAGTGTGCTTTATGATTGTTTATAGTGGACTCCTTTCACAGCTGACTTCAGTATAGATGAATCATATCAATGTACTTAGAGCCTCAGAGGCTTAGTATATTTACAGGTCTTAGGCCGGATTTTATCGAGGGATTTTTTTATCTTGTGTCTATTTTTTACAGCAGATTGTATAAATGAAAAAGATTTTTTAGGATTTGATTGCTACTCCTTATATTACGAAATACACACGACATGACAAATTAAAAACAAATCAATACTTCTATATATTTAGAAATTAAAGAACAAAGCCAGCTAAAGATATGACATGATGAATGAAATGAAAGATAATAGAAAGAGATTCTTTTAATGAAGTCGGTTAAAAATATATTAAACTTTATAGGTTTCCTGTCATGTCCTTAATTTCTATGCATTAAATGAAAGATAATAGAAAGAGATTCTTTTAATGAAGTCGGTTAAAAATATATTAAACTTTATAGGTTTCCTGTCATGTCCTTAATTTCTATGCATTAAGGTCTAATTTTTTTTCAATAAAAAAGTTCGAGATTATACAAACAATTACATTGCCAAACTGCAACGCAGTTTGTCGATAGCGTTCTCGTGGATCGCATTAAACTAAACCTTATAACTTCTGTTTTATATATTGAAGTACAATTTTTTTAGTGTAAATCTTTATATGTAAAAATGAATGTTTGTGTGTAGTTCCTTTATAGAATCGTAAACTATACGTTTGATCATGTGATGGTCTTTGTGTTGTGCATGAGCCAAAGAAGGTTTCCGAGTTTGGTTCACAATTGGACCCGGTGCGTGGCGCTGCTGTCGGTATAGCGACTGAAGCTTTTCCGGGCAGGACGGCGTCTGCCGGGATAGCTAGTTATAATATAAATTCATTGAAATTATTGGAATAACCAATTTTTGTATTTATTTTGCTTTAATTACCACCATTATCTAAAGTAATGTGATGCAGTACTACAATTATCTTACTTATTCCTGTGTTTTGTTCTCCATATTATACTCCTTTTTCCAACAGTATTCGTTCTTGACAGGTCTGGAATGCCCTCTTACCTCATATGCCGCTCTCTGAAATCTTGTATAACATTCAACGCATCCACAACATGGGTTTCCTCACCAGCGATTCAACAACTACAGCCATCTTGATATCCCTCCTCAATAATCCAGATAAAATCAAAAGCTCTAAAGTAACGCCAATCGAAGTATACATCACTTTGTGCAACTATAAGAAGAAGACGAGGTAATTTATTTTACCTCCCATACCTTTTAATATCTATACATATAATAAAACTGTAAGGGTCGAATTTCTGTACAATGAAAAAAAATGCTAAAAACCCCTGACTCGAGGGGGATGTAAGAAGTGAAATAGAACTAGTTTAGATTTTTTTCAATTTTTTTGTTTCTCTGTTTGTCAGTTTGTCTGTCTGTTTGTATCGGCTAAACTCCGAAACGGCTGGATCGATTTAAATGAAATTTTGTATGGTGGTAGTTCATATCCCTGGTCAACATATAGGATAGTTTTGATCTCGAAAAATTAAAGAGTTCCCGTGGGAGTTAAAAAATCACACCACGCGGACGAAGTCGCGGGCAGAAGCTAGTTATTTTTTATTTTTAGAGTTAAGCATGTTGCGTGTCTCTTCTCTTCGAGCCACAACATACTGCGAAGCGGTGGTAAATAAAATTAGTCTCCCGTAGAGTAAAACTATACAACTATAAACAAAAATTAGAAATAAATATCTAAAATGAACAAGTGGGTAGGCAAAATAATTACTTTAAAATTATTCATTAACACTTGACATCTTAGACTTTCGTGATCGCGACTACTGAAAAGTGGCCGAAACGTTGAAATAAAATCAAATAAATAAAAGGCCGTGCTTAAAACCCGTTAAATCGCAGTTTTAATTAAGACGAGCTAAGTTTTTTTGCACTGACTTACCAAGCACTGCGATTTGAAACCGCAGAAAAATGTAATGCATAGCTATTTATACAAGTGCACACATTAGCGTTTTTTTTCAGTGACTGATTTTAACGTTCTTAAACTAGCGGTTTCATAATATACGATTTATTTAGTCTCGTATACTAATTGAGTGGAGCACGCACGGCGGTTAGCCGCATTTTATTTTATTTTTGAAGTGAAACTTCTTTATCGGTGTTGGAAAAAAAAATGCCGTCACATTTTTCGGTTATGCGTCACATTTTTTCCGTTACGCGCCATGTTTTTCTTGACCATTTCTACCACAGTCGATTCGAACGAAGAGTAATTATTAATAAGGTTAAATGAAATAATTTCGTGAATGAAGTTTCACTTTACGTATGTACACTAGTACACGCACACATTTTTTTTCATTGCACGAATTCAGCAGACAGACGGCCCACCCGATGGTAAGTGGTTACTGTCGCCTATGAACATTTGCAACGCTTCAAATGCGCTGCAGCTCTCTTAACCGTTATTACCCTATAACCGCGTTTGATTTTGATATTCATTATCTATGGATCGTTTAGTGGATGTACTCAGTATTTATGGAGGCGGCGTCAGTTACATTTTCTATATAAAAAAAATAGAACCGCAACACACGCCGTTCGCCAGCAAATTGTTTTGGTAATGAAATAAAATTAAGCAAATACTTCAATTGCTATTGCATTCTATTTCTGGTATCGCAAGCCTAATTTGAACGTTTGTTTGAGATTTCTTCTCCCTTTTGATGGGTAATATATAAAAAAAATCTTCTTCATTTTTGTTTCCAATTATTGCTTCAAGCGTTAATTTATATATGAGTGTTAATCTAGAATATAGATCTGAAAATTGCGTGTTACATTAGCGACTTGCGGTGTTTCGAAATTACTTTTACACTACAATAATGTGTGTGTTGAACATTAATCAAAGTGTACAATGACACATAATTGCATTGGAAAGAATATGTTTGCTCATAATTTTCTTTTGTTAGCATTTCCCAAGATTTTGCTCGACAATTACTTTATTTGTGATATGCATAGATAGATATATTTAGATATCAGTAATATAAAGCCATGAGTATTATTTTTTTAATTTAATTTTTAGGCCGCTGAAATTTGAAAAAGCGAAAGTAGCAGCCGAGAAAGAATTGCGTCGCCGCACACGACAGATATTTGACAAGGAAACCGGTCTTTGGGAGTGGACCACCACAAAGAGGCATCCCAAAGAGGTCAAGAATTGGGGTGAGTTCGTCACAGTTACCACAAAGCCTTCTAGTGATGCTAACGATCTGTCGTCCTCGTTGCCATGAAACGATTATTAGTAATAATAATTTACTTATTCAGTAAACATAACAAGTAATAAAATAAAAAAACTACAGAAACACACATATTGTATTTCTCCAAGATAAGATCGTTGTGTTATGGGTGATATGCAACAGACCACTCTGGGCGCGATTTCAGATACCCAGACTATAGTAAATAGCAGAGTTCGTTTCTGAATTTACCATGCCAGGAGTCAAACCCGGAACCTCTGCGTTCCAACGAGTTCGGCCGGCTAACACTTAGCCACTCCCAAGAAAATTCCCGTGGGATTCCTGAAATATAAAGTATCGCAAATTTTAAGTCCGGGAATTTTATCGATCAGCGAAACCCACATCGCAATCGATCCAATAGTTTTTACGCGAATACCGAACAAACAGACAAACACAAAAAAATCTAAAAAACAAAAATGTACACTTTTACAATTTTTAAATATTACTACAGCGTACTCCGTGGCGTAGTCGCGAGTCAAGCTCTAGTGCGTTTCGATTGTTTAAAGTGCAGGCTTTATTTAATACAGGTGAAAGATTTACTTCATTTTACATAGCAAACTATCCTATCTCACGGCATGAAAAGTATTTATGTCAATTTTCGATATTAAAACTACATTTAAACAAAACTACAGCAAAACCGAACCAGTCAGTATTCCTACTGGTTTTTCAGTGAACGCTTAACACTCAATATCACATTTTTTTATTGATGATGAATTTTTGTATCTATAAAGTTGAGAAATTATTCTCATACAAACTTTCATCCTCTATTTCAACCCATTCTAGTTTAATTTATCTATACCCTGTCCCTCTATCTGTAAACTACATAAATGAAAAAAATGGCAAATCACAAGAAAAGCCTATTCTACTTTCTGGGATAACCTTTACATAAACCTGTCCCATAATCGATCCCTTTATCAGAGATGCAAAAGTTAGCCTTTGTTCGTCCTCGATATTAAAACTACATATATACCGAATTTCAGCTAAATTGGTCCAATCGTTTTTCCGCGAAAGCATAACAAAAAGAGAGACAAATATATTTATTTATGACATTAAAACTGTTTTTTTAATTAATTGCAGGTATTGACCACCCATCCAATCCAGCGGTGTTGGTAGCTCTCAACAAATTGGTGGACCAAACGTGGCTGTTGACCCCACCCACTAATGCGCGCTATTTGATCACTTTGGACATGAGACACCATATGTTCAAAGGTAGAATAAACTATACCATTTTTATGTTATATGTTTGTGACTCTAGAACAGGGGTGGAAGTCATCCAAACAAAACATCCAAGCAAATGCTCTGCCACCTATACCCCCTATACTATTTCCAAGCGTTCATTTTGCTTTTGACATTTGCATTTCTATCAAGTTACATATTTCTTAATTAAAGCTCACAGCAAACAAATGATATAATTTTCGTACTTTGTTGTTCTGGTTGATGTAATACTGATGTTCTGTGTCATGTAATGCACGGACTATTAAACCATACGTAAATGAATCGGAAGTAATCAATTTGAAAATAATAAATGTTTTTATTATTTTTATGTTACTTTATTACAATAATATCTTATTTAATCAATGTAAAATCTGTTCATTTAAATATGGGTAGTTTTAGTAAAAACATACTTGATTAAAAATGATTTATAAATGAAGTCGATTTTTATAACAAATCGAGTCAGTTAGTGCTTGGCCAGACTGAACACGCGGGTGCGGGAACGCGCGCGGCGCACTTGTCCGTAGTGACGCGCGCGGCTCGTCCTAGTGGTGTCGTGTCCAGTGTTTGTCAAATATAATATGGATGAAGAGGACTTATCTTTATTAGAAACTTCTTCCTTAAAATGGCAAAAAAATTGAAAAATTCCTTAACTGCGGCCACTTGTATGAATGTGCTATGGCTTGAATTGCCCGGGCGCTCAACGCGCCATGCCGCCCGCGCCGCTCTCCGCGCCCTCGCGCCCACTACGGACACTCAAATAAGGTTTCATATGTTTAAGTATGCCGCGCCGCGACCGCCCCGCGCCCGCGTGTTCAGTCTGGCCCAGCACTAAAGCATCAAGGACATTACTAAGTAATCCATCATCGGGCGGTTAAAACTAGAGATTATAGCTGTGTGGTTACTCTTTCCTCTCTTACGACAGGCCATCCGACCGCAGGAATAAGATTTCTTTCTTTATACTAGACATTGTATTTTGACAGGTCGTCATTTCTGCAAGAGTTTCACATTGCCAAAGAAAAGCAAGAAGGCAGCAGCTGTGAAGACCGCTCCGCCGGTGGTGGCTTCGGGGGACGCCGACACGGAGAAGAAGAGCAAGAAGCACCTTCTTGCCGAGTGTTTCTATAACAAGCACGTGACGCCCGGACATGCGGGTATGTATACCTCGTTTTTAATTTTTGGATCATTTTTTTTAAATTGTGTCTTGATTAAACTTAATGCGGGTTTAACTTAGGCTTTCAACTCATAATGTAGTCTGTTAAGCCGAAGTAGAGATTACTTCGTTTATAGTTTTGTTACGTGCGAGCGGGGGTATGTTCTTATAGATTGGAAGAAAACATGAGTTTTTAACTAAACGCTTTTATTGACTTACGCAGCCGTACTCAATACCTCTCTGCAGGGTTGCCCCTATACGCACGACTAACGGTGCACAGTCCCGACGACGAGGTCTCGCTCACAATACCGTCGCCGATATTGCGCAGACCACGTCCTGCTACTGCAGTGCTCACCTCCGATTAATTCGCGGTAATCCGCGTGTAGCTCGCTTCTGGTTCTTCTCTCGAACTCCGCTACACACCGCCTTTACTTAACTGTCCACTAAACTTGTCACTAAGTTTTCCACTTAGCCTGTCACTATCTTCTATTAACCTTCTCTTCCAACTCTTTAGTATCGCACTTGGCGCTTCGCCGTCTTGAACTCAACTCAACTCTAAACTGCCCAATAGGCGCGCCGTACGCTGTTTATATACCCGAAAGAATTTTCGGGAACATCTGTCTTCCGTTCATCGTCTATCCCTTTCTAAAATATACCCGTCCTTGTCTTTCCCTTCCAGAATGTTCTAGTTTTTTCTAAAAGTTCTAAATCTAACTAAATGGTTCCACCATCATTCGCTACAGTTTATTTCAATTTTGTTTTCTATTCTCAATTTTGTTCGGATATTTTTAAGTCATTTTTTTAAATTGTGAAAATTGAAGTGTAAATTGGAAATTGAAGTGAAAATTGTGTGAATTTGAATACAAGTATATATTGTATTTTAAAACGATTTTTCTTTCAGCTATCATCTTAGCCCTGCAGTTATTGAAACGCGAGAAGAACGTGAAGATAGCCGTCTTCACGGAGGAGAGTGTGCAACTTGTGTCCATCGAACGTAATTTCGCCAGCATTGATGAGGCTGAATTCTTACTCAGGGTAAGTTTTTGTTATATTATTTTCCATTTTTTTTATTGCATGTGGTCAGCAGACAGGCAGATGGGCTACCTGGTGGCAGCGTTAGGCGTATTTCGGTTACCGAAATACGCCTAGCGCTGTGGGTCAGCGTGAGAGAGAATTAGCCAGCCTACCGTTGTCGTATGCGTGAGAGAAAGGGAAGCCAGACAGACTGGCGCTGTGACGCGTTACGTAACTAAGCGATTTACCGTCCCATAAGGAGTTATCACTTCAAAAACCGAAAAATTGCAAACAGAAAACTGCCAATTGGAATTGTTAATTTGTGGGACACTATACATCTATATATATAATAAAATTGTAGAGGTCGAATTTCTGTACAATGAAAGATAAAGCTAAAAACCGGGTCCGGGGGATGTAAGAAGTGAAATAGAACTAATTTAGTTTTTTTTTAATTTTTTTGTTTCTCTGTTTGTACCAGCTAATCTCCGAAACGACTGGACCGATTTAAATGAAATTTTTTATGGTGGTAGCTTATACCCCTGGTCAACTGGATACTTTTGATCACGAAAAATTTAAGAGTTCCCGTGGGTTCGTTAAAAAACCGCACCACGCGGACGAAGTCGCGGCAGTATTAAAATATGATTATGTCACGACGTAGTTTTGTTCGCGGGTTGGACCCGGTAGGTGGCGCTGCTATCGGCATATCGATTGAAGCTTTTCCGGGCAGGACGACGTCTGCCGGGACAGCTAGTATTGTATATATTATTGTTTTAGAAAGCGAACCTCGGCCGCGTGCAACTAGACGCCCCGATCCAGTGGGCGGCGAAGACGAAGCAGAAGTTTGACGTGTTCATCAACATGGTGGACCGCACCACGCGGTACATGGAGCTGGAGCAGAAGGCGCGCGGGGGCCGCGGGCCGGGGGGCCGCTACGGCCCGCCGCCCGCCGCGCCCGACCTGCCCGACCGCTGCCCCGCCAGGGCGCTCGAGCGCTACAGGAACGACGTCGGCGTCAAGGAGGCTAAGTAAGTATTGCGCCCGGCCGCCATTTTGGTGACGTCACCGTAGCCGAGCACTCAGTGCCGTTAGCATCACTGGCCGGTGAGTACCGGCACATATCGAGTTGCGGATGACGTCGCGTGAATGTTAATTTGACAAGGTTCCAGCGCATTAGGAATTTGCGGGGATAATCTATATATATATATATAGCAGTTTGTTTTCTTTGTCCGAGGTAAACTCGAAAACTACTGGACCGATCAGCATGAAACCACAACCATTCGACGCGGAATTAATCGTAGATGGTTATAGGCTATATATTTTTCAAATTCTATGAGCCCTTTGCCATGTTTTCTCAATTTGTTTGTTTATTAATTTATTTGCTCCCATAAAACAAAAGACAGGCATTTATCCTTGGTTCATTTGTTTTCTAGCTTATAAAAGAGGAACATGATTTAACATAACCTCTATGTTAGAAACAACTATAGTCTTAACATATAAAGCAGAAGAGCCTGAATGTATACTTTAACGCGCTAATCTCAGGAACCACTGTCTGATTTGAAAATTCTTTCAGTGGTAAATAACCCATTAGCTATATATCATCGCGATAAGATCAATAGGAGCTGAGTACCAATGAAGAATGTTTCAAAATCGGGTTTTTTTAGCTCACCTTCTTTTTGTTTTCCACGCGGACGAAGCCGCGGGCAGAAGCTAGTAGTAGATAGTTACACGTTCAGTGACAGTGACCTGTTTAGGTACGAGATGAGTGCCAGCGCCTAAATAGGGCTTTAATTTCGAATATGAGGAAAGTAAATAAAAATTGACTAGTTAAACAAACTCTACTTCCCTAATGAAAGCCGGTATTAAATCCATATTGGAAAATTGCACACTAATTTGGACTCGTTCATGCAAGTTAATAGACAAAATTAGGGTGAATGATTAACCGTATCGCATTCCGTGCCAGATTAATTTCTATTTCGTCATCTTTGTCTTTAACTATGGCTTTGTACGATTTATATAATGATCCAGTGTTGAATATCCATGAAGATTCACGTTTAGAATCATTTTCAAAGTGTCAGCCAAATTATGGTTTAAGTAAGACCAAGTGAGCAAGTTCTTGTGGCAGTTCGAAAATGCATATTCCATATAAATACATGCAAGCTGTAAGATTCAATTTTGAATTAAATACATTAATTTTAATGAATAGTTAAGATTTCTGACAAAATCAGACATTCCTTCATTAAAAACAATCAAAACTAATCTTCACATTTAAAGAATTTTGTACACTTTGATAACGAAACTCCATAGTTCTATCCGTGCAGGAACGGAGAAAGAATACAATTCCCTGCGGCTAGGCGGCCTGTCGTAATAAGAGGCGACAAAACAACCCACAGCCAGGTGGTAGGGCATTTGCCCAATTGGATGGCCACTGCCCCTGGTCTAAAGTATGTCGCCATAACAACTTTCGAGTTGTGTTCTGGCGTTAGTGACCAGGTTCCAGTCTCCCTTAAGAGAACAGCAGCCCATTTGTAGCACCTGTGTAGGTGTTGCAAATGTCCATAGGCGATTGTAACCACTTTCCATCAAGTGGGCTGTCTGCCTGTCTGCTGAACTTCTGCAATAAAATAAAAATAGTATGACTTCACTATTAAGTTCGCATCAGAAACTATGCTTTAATTTGATAAGAGCTCAAAAAGATTTTCTGAAGTGACAAATTCAAAAAAGTATTGAATGAGACAACCGTCACGCTCGGCTATGTAACGCTTGTTCGGGCACCTTCGAGTAAAGTCGGCTCGACTCGACTAAGAGATATATGCAATGTTTTACTGCCATATGTACTCGCTCGGCGATTACTCATCTTGATGAAGTTTTCACTCCTGTTGTGTGGTCTTAAGTATACATCTCTTAACAGGTTGATCGTGATGAATCTAGCATCTCATCGTGTAGGAACCACGGATGGAAGCCACGAAGGGGTATTGGACATCATTGGTGTCGATGAACACGTTCCGAAACTCATGGACGCCTTTGTCCTCGGTCAATTTAAGTGAAACCATTCACTGTTACTCTCTAATATTGCTTTGTAACGTCAATTTATTCGTACCGTAAAACCGCTGTCACCGTGCAATAGCCTTATATTTAAAGAAGTAAAAGGAATAAAGGAAATATTTATTTAGGACGAGATAAGATAAGACAAAATAGTAAACATAAATTATGGTGTCCCAAAGGGCCCATTTTGAGCTTTTTTTGTTATTTGTAGGAATCGCGAAAACCTACGAAATGTGAAATTAATTAATAAATATTTAAATTAGATTCTTCTTGCAAGTCATACATATATCAGGTCATGGGCCGATCAAATTTATGAAAAGGAAAGGGTAGAAATTACACCCTTGAGATATTTAGTAATTAATTTTAATTTACAGCATGTGATGTGACAAAGTCAATTGAATTGTGGTGTTGCCGACATTGATTTATTTTAGACCTAAATTCTGATTGACATTTTAAAGTGAATCGAGGCAGACATGGGATATTCCTGTGCTGACAAGGAACTTGATATTAAATTATTTAATGATTCTTGATGAATACACATATATGGGTGGCACAGTAAAGTAGCGGTTTTACGGTATTTATTATTCTTAGCTCTCGATCGAAACGTTCTTTATACCTCAGTATTTACAAGAAAAATTGTTGATTCATTATTATCGATTACCAATATGTGTTCCATTAGGTTGATGTGAGAAACCATTTTTAAAAAAGAACGAAATTTTGACGCGACCTGGAGATCTTAATACAATATTGTTTGTTTGGCGTTAATAACGTTTCGTAATCGCTTGTTGTAGTCACGGGATTATTTCGTGAAAATAGTCCCCTTTACCTTGATTTTGGATCTCTGCTTAAAAATAATTTTAAGATCACGATTTTACGTTTAAATTAGGGGAAGTGTCCAAGCTGCTTGGTTATGAATTTATTGTTAGCATACGTATAATATAAAAATATCTACAGTTGACAGAAAAGTTGTCTACTGCCAGAATATAGTACTTTATAATTAAGACGCCTGAATGACTTGTTTCTTGTTACAGTCAAGAAATAACGAGTTGTCATAACACTTGCAAAATCTTAGTGTCAAGCTGTCAAGTTATGTCACTTTGACATTTGGCATATTCACAATAAGATTCTATGGAATAGAATCTTGTAACCCTGCTAATCTAGACAAAATATAAAAATAGTAATATTTAGTAGTAGAGATTATTTTTTCCGACCTGGTAACATTGAGTCACAAACAAAACATCAAGACAAACTGTCAAGTATAGAAAATTCATGTCGGTTATTATTATTTTACACTTATATTTCTATGGACTTATATATACTATATTTATTATTTTATGACATTAATACTTTAGGACTCCAATTCAAATCATACTCTTTATTGATAATTATGTATTTACTCAATAATTTGATTAAAGTGACATTAATTACATGCATTGAATGCATATTAATTTACAAATAAACAATTATTTCATTTTTAATTGACTTTTGACCTTTTTATCATATGACGTACTGTAAAGTGTATAAGAACGTAGTTATAGTAGTAGACAACTTTAATGAATGATTGTCGCAAAGTTAAGAGTTTATTCTCTGATAACCTCGAAATATGTGGCTTAATATTTTATATTTATTTTATTGAAACATTGATATGTATCGGTAGCTTAATGGGTGTTTATTGCATCGTATATGTGGTAGTTTTAAAAGCGATTTTTGCAATATGCTTCCTTTTCCTGTTAACTACAGAATTAGTGTACTAAAGTTATTTTTTTTTTGTTATGAATCCATCTGTGGGCAATATTTTATGTTCTTGCGTAATGGAAATGTGGGACAGAAATGTAGCTCGTAAAAGCGTCCTCAAAGTGCGCAGCTTAAAATCATATTATTCTTACTGTCCCATATTAAATGTCTCTCTCTCTACTTTCAAGCTTCTCCTATGACATTCTCATTGTTTTCTTGGCTACTTCGCATTTAAATTCACAGGCAATGTTCAGCCTCTACAAAATGTACACACGCTTTTAATCTGTTATGATTTTGATACACTAACACTTTGATAAAAACAATATGGCTATTTGATTACGCTATACTTACCAATATTTAAATGCGGTAAAAAATATGTTTATTTATTAAATTATTATGTCTAATATGGGTAATTGAAATTTGAGAAAAAAAAGATTCAATTCATTGATTTGCTTAAAACGTGACATATAGATTACCTATATAAATTAGACTACATCTTTTTTCAAAATAATACCTATTGATCTTCATTTTAAGATGAAGAAAGTTTGTATGGACAACACATGGTTCATAAAGTTAGGAATATATGAAAGTTCATATTGAGGCTTTTAATTCAGTGTTACATAACAGGGCTGTCATTTGTTATTGCCAAATTTTTTTTAAATTTGAGGTGGATTTGACTACAATGAATGATGAAAGGAGCTTAGGAGAGTAAGTCCTCAATACTTTATCTAATAATTAAAAAAGTAAATGCTGACGAAATTTCATGTAACTGGCTAGTGTGCTTTATTAACCTTTAGTCCTTCTTATAGGAAAAATGTCTCAAAAGCTATCTTTACATTTTGCACTATCAATTATAATACATGACATGCGAATTGGTGGATTGGGACAATGAGAATGTTGCTTGTAACTTGTTTATATTTTAGTAATTCTTTTATAAGTACGAAGTTTGTATCTCTAGGTATTAAGCTTAGTATGTGTAGCTTGAACCATATGTAACAGGGTCTTTTTGGTTAATCAAAAATTTGGCACCTGACGCTCAGTACTCAGTTCTCATCGCTGTGTGTTCATCTATACAATAACAATCTACTTATGGGGGTCAAATGTGACGAAGAGGGGAAAATTTCTTTTATTCGATGCCTATAAAAGAATGTATTTCACTAACCTACTGTCATTAATAACACCTCCAGTATTAAAGCCTTTGATACATTAGTCATTTCTAGATTAGTCGTACGTGTATTTTAGAATATGAATGAAAGACACGAGTCAATGGAGGCGACATGTTACAGTTGTTAACAATTGAAAAATAAAAAGGAATGTTTATTACCATTTAACCTTCATGCAAATTTTTCACATACTATTTTCAAAAATTAATTCACAATTATATTGTTTTGATGTTTTCTATCGAATCACTTCAGGAAAATCACGCACAGAGTAGTAATTTTAACATCTCGCGTGAATTAATCATCTCCCTTTGGGATTTCATTAAGCCCGGTTTTCGTCATTTCACTGCGACATATACGCTGTAGAAATAATCTTAAAAATGTTAGACAACTCCTTCATTCACTCGTGTCGTAAATGATTATACATGTTGAATAGCATTCATTCATTCATTAACACATGAATAGAATAAGATGACGATGATTTTAAACCGATATCTAAAAATAGTGTAGATGTCATCAAAGCGTGCTACTCGCGAATCTCGTGTAGAATGTGCTAGAATTATTTATGAATAAACTAGTCGAATTCGCTAAGTCTAGTACAGTTTTACACAATTTATAATTGCGATCGGCAGTTTTTGTTGGCGCAGAAAAATACAGACCGGTTTCCGACATTTAAATAATCTATATTGAACTTTATTCGCAAGCGAAAATGAACACTGCTATTTCCGCTGACTTTGTATTCTCACTCATATACTGTCGCGTGGTACTAAAATTATTGGTCTAGTGCCGCAGGTATTTTGGGAGGAATTATTAATTGTGTAAAACTGTAATTCAAGGCGCATTTAATAATGACGTAAATCAAAAAGAAAAACGTGTTAGCTAAAATCATTCTTATAGTGCCCTTTCTGTCTAATGTATTTGAGGCTTTAAATGAGTTGCCAGTACCATTTTGATAGCTGTTGAGTTTCAAATTTTATTTATTACCATTGACTGTTATAAGTCACTAGTAAGGTTGTGTGTTGTAAGTGAACTTAGAATTTGCCAAAGTAATTGATGCATTTGTAATTATTTAATTATTAAACATATGAGAAAATGGTACTGGCGTGGAAAAGTAATTATCATTAGCAGATAGTAAAAATGTTATAATAATATCATATCTTTCGTAATAAATAATTAGACAAACAATGAAAACAGGTACATGCTCATGATCTTTAAACGGATAGTGGTTTGTTGTTACGTTTTAAATGTTGTGACTGTATATGGAATGCATCGGTTACACCCTGTGTCGCGTAAATACTGCTCTACCAACACAACTTCACCCGCGTAGAATGTGACCATAGACAAAATGTGACTACATCTGTTACTCTACACCTTTTTATTGTACAGTGTTGCCAAGCCAATTAAAGGTGTACAATAAAAATACATGCATATATCCAAGTAGGTTTTCTCTTCATGTCATATAAAAAATAGTAGTATACTTTAAAATTAAAATAAATATTTTGATAAAAATAATCATACAAGAAATAGAAATATATCAATCTACAATTGATAGCGACATAACATAAGCAATTAGCAATATATATTATCAAGATCAACCAATCATTTTTCTGTATATTTTGTTATATTTTTTAATATTAAAGAATAACTTTAAATAATTGATATTAGTTATAAAAACCTCTTTGATAACAATGTACGGATCATTCAAAATTGGACAACACTATTGTGAAATTAAAAATAAGTGGAATTAAAAGGGTTTAACCTTAACTTGGCTTTTTTTTCAAAAAAAAAGTGACAGATGACATTGACGTCACAGTACTAGGTTGGTGATGCGGTATTTCCCGTTTACGGTAACTTAACGCCATGGAAGGTAGATGTACTTGACACGCAGGTAACCAAATTCTAGAAATTGACGTCACTTAATATCGTGTTTAAAACATGTTATAAATAGAGATTATTACAAAACGTAAATTTTAGGTATTTTTGACTTCTTTGGTGTTAATACTGTTGATTGCTGGTAACCCTGCGCGTCAAATTATGGTGAACGGGAAATAACAATAGATGAATATATGCGCATGAATCTGCTTTCATAATAACGTAGATATTAGGTGAATCCGTCTCAGAAAGTTGGTTACTTTTGTACTGATCAATGAACGGACCTTCAGAATCTGTGATCACTTGGTACTCTCTCGGGTTTAAGTAATTTTATATCTGAAAATTGTGAAATTTTCAAAACTTAGGCAAAAAAACCTCGAAATTGCTAGGCATGCTTTAGTTTTATATGAACAATTGGACATCCGTGAATAATTATTTCATCTTTTTTACGGCGATCAATGCAATGATGCATTGATTTCTTTTATTTGAATGTAATCGATTTTATTTGGCTGATTTCGTATTGTTTGTCAAACATACTTGCTTTATGCTTCATTTTTGTGAAATTCTAATTTAGTTACTTCAACTTCACTATGGAAAATAGCATTCTGTGATTCAAACATGCCTTGGCGACTTCTAACGTAGTGATATTATTTCTAATCGGAGGCTGGTTTTCTTCGAAACCTAAAAGTGTATGAAATTTTTAAAGAAAACAGCCGTTTCTAGTTTTAGGGGGAAAATATACATAGTATTATGATTACAAAATGAAACTTTCTGTTGTTGTTTATCGTTATTTTTGTAAAGAGATGCCAGATTTGAAATACATTAAAAAGGGTTGCGTATTTATGGGTCCAAACTTGCTCCAAAACATTTAATTTCATGATTTTTATTCCTATTATAATTTTCATTATTTGTAAAACTTGAGTTAATATAATTAATTGAATATATAATAATTATAATCATTACACTTCCATATCGTAAATTTATGTTTTTATAAATTTAAAAGAATTGTTTATAACACGTACGAACCCTTTTTGTGTAGGTTAAAATGATATCTGTGAGTTTTGTGATGTCCGTCCCATTTGCAAATCTTTTTTTTTCCAATATCAGCACACATGCTTTTATATTAGTTATTATGATTATTGTATTATGTATTGTTATATTCATTATTTTAACCCAATTAATAATTTAACCCAATCACTGCAGCATTATAAAACAGCACCATGGATAAACTATGTAACAACATTTATTAAAATGTATTTGCATGTTTGTTTTCTCTTTCAATAAATTTTTGAGTATAATATTTTATATTTTGAATTGAACCTTTTCTCGAATATCAATAAGGCATTTCCTGGAACATTTTTGTGTCTAGATACAAGAAATTTATCGTTGACCGTGGTAGTATAATATGAAATACCTACTTATTACGATATTTTATGCCGGGTGGTCGGACATTTGCCCGACTAGATAGCAACCACCCTTAGTCTAGAGCAGTGGCTCCCAAACTTATTTTGTATACCGCCCATTTTGAGAATAAATTATTTTTAGCGCCCCCTTTTTTTCACCTACTTAAAAAAACACTAACGTCAAATTAAATTAACTGATTATTGAGAGCTACATTAGCGGAGAAACATTCATTCTAAACGAGACTTTTACTATAGCCCTCACCTCAAGAGATAACTTGAGACCTAAGCGCAGTAAGTAGTACACAACGGCGCTGAGGTCTTAAGTTAACTCTTATAGGCTACACCTGCCAATGCCTATTTTTTTCTGGGACTTTTACCGCCCCCTTTTAGGCCTGCAGCGCCCACAAGGGGGCGTTATCGCCACTTTGGGGACCACTGGTCTAGAGTATACCGCCATAACAACTTTAAGTTGTTTCGGCATTAGTGACCAGGTTCCAGTTTCTCCTTCAAGACCAGCACCCCTGGTATTGCTAATGTCCATTGGCGACAGTAACCATTTTCCATCACAGTTGGGTCATCAGCCTGTTTGCTGTACTTCAGCAATAAAAAAATTACATATCGTTTTGATTTTAATTATTAGGGCTCGTAAATTATAATATTCTTATAATGATTGTAGGATTTTGATATGTTTTCGAACGATATTTAGGTGTTTTGTGAAAAACTTGAACTGTATACTGATATATGGTTTTTCCCAGTTTCCACAAGAACTCCGTTGTTACTTGTTTGGCATCAGTCTTATAATTTGACTGAGCTATTATATTAGACAAAGCCGTATGGACTGAGTTCCTTTGTTTGTCATAGTGGGGGATACTAGAAGAAATAGTAATGACAGTAGACTTTTTGCTGTCAATTGTAAATTAGTTCAGAGTGACCAGATTCCGAATTTTACTAAACACTTTTACAGTAGCCTTGACCACTTTTTATTGAAAAACAGTATTTTTTGTATTTCGCCGGAATGAAGCATTTAAAAATAAATAAATATGCCCATTTTCAATAAAAAAAGTATGATTTAAATTAAGCTAGCACTATAAGCAATCGCCCTCGCAAACAGCGATGTTCAAGGACTTTCTCAAATATTTTTTATGATAAATTATAAAATCGACATATGTAAAGGTGGCCACCCTTGTAATATTATCAAACTATAAAAATAATTTATTATAATAAACGGAGTCTGGATGTGAAGTTTTCAGCCAGTTCTTAAAAATTAGTGTGTATGTGTATTATATTATATTTTAAAATGTGTATATTTGTCGTCATATAAATAGAGTGCGTAAAACACACAAGAAAATTGTCTTTATTTCATTTGACGTTTACGTCAACAAATACCGAAATTTTCTACGTGTTTTATAGGCTATAAAGGACAAGTTCTTTTCCTTTGCAAGGCATGCAGTACGATCAACAGAAGAATAGTATCTATAAATCAACAAGAAAATAACATTCGTGTACCCCAAACGTAAATTGAATTTGAAAATATATTGTTATCATAATTTGCTGGATAGTTTTTAAATATTAATCATTATTACTACGGAAACTAAATTACAGAAAGTTTGAACTAATTTACTTATAATGTTAGTTGGTCGCACGCAAAATATATGGTCCTCGGTTTAACATCTAAACATTTACATAAACTTCTAGGTAGAGCTTATAATAAATGTTAATCATTCGAAAAGAATACTAAGCTAAAATGCTAACATTTATTATAATAATAATTATGATCGATATTAAGATAATTGGACTTTTGTTGGTTTAATTATTTTGTATAAATCGGTATATTTCAGTAGTTTTTTCTTATTTTAATCTGGTCACATTTAATAGTTGGTAGAAATTGGCAAGCAGGTTGGTAAAGTAAAGTGTAATACTGTTTATTATAAGTTCTTTAAACATGACTGATGTGGACAAGTGGATAGAGATCGCGAAGAGATGTAAATATCTTCCCGAAGATGATCTACGGGATCTTTGTAACATTGTGTGCGATTTATTACTCGAGGAACCTAATGTTCAACCGGTGCAAACACCTGTAACTGTTTGTGGCGATATACACGGCCAGGTAAAACTTTATTTACTGAATCACATGCACACTTATTAACTTATTATATTTAGACAATAAGAAGTATAAAAATACTAAGCTAAACTTATCTAATATCTACTCATAGTTTGCATATCAAGTGGGCTTCAGGACTTATCAAATAATGTTATCATGAAAGCTGGTATTTTTTACAAAAAAGACTAAATACACAGGAGTTGATATTCATGAGGTGAACAGTCGAATTTATTGTATAAGTTAGAGCAAGTTTGGTTAGCTTTATATGAATACTGATATTGTATTCTGGCATAAAAGTGTATTTAATAGATGGTAACTTGGACCAAAGTTGAAAATAAGTTGATTTTTTGTCAAAAATTGAAAGGTTTCCTGTAACATTTGTAACTCATGTTTGTGCACGTAAATCCATATAGAAGGGTCTAGTAGTTGTCTATAATTAAACAGTAATTTTTAGTACACAACATTACTTGCAACAGCCTAATCAACATGTAAATTTTATTATGTTACCGATTATTACAACTTTTAATTATTTCAGTTTTATGATTTAGAAGAGTTATTCAATAGAGGAGGGCACATTCCACACACAAAGTACATTTTCATGGGAGATTATGTGGACCGTGGCTACTACAGCTTAGAAACTTTGACACTGCTAATGGCGCTTAAAGCTAGATATCCTGACAGGTAATCCTTCAAATGCCATTATTCCAGTTTGAAATGTATAATGAGTCAGAAATAGTGAATTATGAGTTGTATAAAATAATGATTGTCAAAAATGCATACTTCAGGGTATTTATTTTTATCCTGCAATAAAGCAGTTTAACAGACAGAGAGACAGCTCTTGTGATGGAAAGCAGTTACTATTGCCTATAGTCTGCTCTCTAAAAAGATCCTTACTTTTACTATTTTTAAAATATTCATTGTTTAAACTAATACAATTATTAAGTAAAATAATGATTTATTGTAATAAGTGTGTTTATATAGTTAGATAGATAACACTTTATTGTACACCAATGCAAAAAAATGAACTTCAGACTAAAACTATATCTAATTATTATTATTATGTTATTGCTAAAAAGTGATGTCTTCCATACAACCCCAATAATAAACTGAGAAGATAATGGTGATGGTGGTAAACATAACATACAGTATGAACCAATTACTTTTTAATAATATGTATATGCAGAAGTTATATATATTAAATAGATATTTACTTAATGTATATACCATACAGAGACATATCTAAAAAATATACAAATATTTTTAGATGAATATTTAAATATCATTTTCGAACAGGTAATATTTTTTGGTCATCGTTTTAAATATTGATTGTGATTTTGCTCGTCTGATAACAACAGGCAGTGTGTTCCAAAGCTGTAGACTGTATAGCCTTAACAGTAAAAGAATTGTTGCAGAAAGTTGAGTTGTGCTGTTGTTGAGTTATGTTATGTTATTATGTAATTATAACATAAAAATATAATATAATTGTATGAAACGCAATAGGATGAAGTTACTAAAATATACAAAGCTATAAGTGCACAAACTAATATAACACAAAGAGCTAATACTTAGTATATATATTATGAAGTCTTGGTGCTAGCGAACAGGGTAGGATATACACTAAATATGTCAAAATCCTCAAATTTCTTGAATCATAGAGAGTGACACTAAAATATTTTTAATTATTTCTTTTAGGATAATACTATTAAGAGGAAACCATGAAACATGTCAGATAACTAAAGTATATGGATTCTATGATGAGTGCCTGAACAAATATGGCAATGCAAATGCTTGGAAAGATTGTTGTAGAGTGTTTGATCTTCTAACAGTTGCAGCGGTAAGTTGTCCTTGTATTTAACAATGCAAAGAAAATTGGTAAACAAGACTGTGCCTGTGAAGTCAATAAATATTTTCCTATCAAATGTTACTTACACTATGTTTAAATGTACACTGACATAAAATAATATTCTCACTACATTTTTATTGGCAGGTTCTATATGTCAGTAGCCTTGTTGTACAAGTTTCAACATGAATTTTATCTTATATTTTTTAACTAATTGCTGCTTAATTTACTTCACAAATATACAAGGACAATTATAAGATAAATATACAATTAAAAGGACCATTTTTACTATATACAAATAATGCTTATTTCAATATCATCATCTACATAATAATACTATGTTTTAACAATTTTAAATGTGGTAAAATTATCAATTAAGTAATATCTGCACTTAAAACCGCTAAAACATATTTTTATTATGTTTACTAGTTGCAAAATAATATCATCATCTATAAATTTAACATATTTATTACAGTTAATAGATGAAACAGTTCTCTGTGTTCACGGTGGGTTGTCTCCAGAGATATCAATGTTAGACCAAATAAGATGCATTGATAGAAATCAACAAATTCCACATAAAGGAGCTTTCTGTGATTTACTATGGTCAGATCCTGCCGATGTGAAGATGTGGTAAGTCTATATTCTCATCACAAGAGACATAATCATCTTCCTGGTGTTAAATTTCTCTTAACATTCTAATGCCCATAAACATGCTCATCACATGACTTCTTTGCATCTTATATATAGTCTGCATTTGTTGCAGAAATTTCTGACTTAAATTATGTTATAATTGGCAGACAAACACACACCTTGTATAACACTTGAGCTAAGCGAGTTGTGTTTTAGGCAATAATCATTTAGTGATGGATAATTATTCAATAACAGATGTCAGTTATTCAATGAAATACCTTTTTTAATGAAAATATCATTTTTACTAACAAATCTTCAATTTCATTTTATTTGAGTGGCTAACAGGTGTAGTTTTACAAACTAAAGTTACAGAGATATGTAAAGATTAGCTATTTATAAGCCACTTCAGATGACAGATGGAAAAGAAAATAGTTATATAAGTTATATAAGGCTATAAGTTAACTTGTGTTTTCTGTAATGGTGTACAATAAAGTGTTATCTATCTATCTATCTAGTTTTAAAAAAATATGTAAAATTTGTCAATGTGTAATTAATTATTACTAAAATAATCGCATTCACAGATGTTAGCTAGACTATCCACAAACAAGTCAATGACTACATTATCCGCTTTGCTTTACCTGCTGTTCTAATATTATTTCAGGTCTGTCAGTCCTAGAGGGGCTGGTTGGCTATTTGGTGGTTATGTGACCGAATTGTTTATGAATTATAATAATTTAACATTAATATGTCGAGCACATCAACTTGTTAATGAAGGTTTGTATAGGCTATCTTACTTTCATTAGTGCCTTTGTGGTAATGTTTTGAGTCCTTATTTTATGCAATATTAGGTCTTCTTTTTAAACAAAGCTTTGTCTGGTTTGCCACTGTCCAGTGTTAATGAATATTTAAGTTTTCAAATCTTCAATACATACATGGAAAGTTACATTTCACTAAGCAGTTAAGATTTTCCATATTAACAGATACCCAGACCAGAGTATATGGCGAAAAATTTGATTATGAAATTTGCGCAGTTAGGTATGTATTATCTTCTGTATTTTAATGAACTATATGGGCCAAGACTTGACTCTTAATAAGGGCAGATTTAGTATTGTTCTTTAGGTTATGAGGTCATAACATCACTTACTGATCTTCAGGTGAAGATCAGTAAGTTTATAAGATAATTAAGAAGCAGTTAATAGAGTTAAAAGTAGGGACCCTTAGAGAGTGGAGAGTGGTGAAGAAAGGCATGATTAATAATTAAGTCACTTTACTTTTTGGATAATATTTTTCAAGTTAACCTCTTTACCGGTTTTTAACTCAAATTTTTATCTGTTTCAGGTTACAAATACATGTTTGATAAAAGACTAGTAACAGTGTGGTCTGCGCCTAACTACTGTTACCGATGCGGCAATGTGGCCTCAATATTAGAATTCAATACAGTGAATGATAGAACAGCGAAATTATTCCATGCGGTGCCAGATAGCGAAAGAGAAGTGCCTCCACAACACACGACGCCTTATTTCCTTTAAGCATAAAATACAAAGTATTTCCAAGTGTATTTAGTATTAAATTTTGTATAAATAATCATTGTTGCATTTAATGTGGTTTTCTTAATTTATTTCCTACGTAAATCAAGGCTTTTTTAAATAATGGCTACGCCTTTGGCACTGATTTTGCCAACTTCAAAGTACCAAAACACAGCCTTTGTGATATATTAGTTTTGCAAATCTGTGAACAACACGAAGTGAAACTACCTGCAATGTGATGTTGTTAAGCATTTTAAAAACTTACATAGGACATACATTTAATAATGTTTAAACGTTGTTCATAAAAATCATCATCAGTGTCACTGACAGCAAAAACAATTTAGAAGAGTTGTTTTGACAATGGAATATAAATAAAAATCAATTTTTTGTAGTATCATTAATTTTTTTATTACAAACATTCTTATCTTGTATGCATTTAATCCCTATTGTAATCAAAGGTATAGTCAAAATAAGACTGATCAAAACTTTGCACTCTCACATAACCATCTTCACCACCCGACGCATAACTCTTGCCGTCAGGATGGAATGCCAAACTGTTGATGGGACCGAAATGTCCTTTTACTCTACCAAACTCCTCTTCAAAGACTAAATGGAAGAAACGAGCATCGAATTTCCCCTGTCTCGTTGAAGTGGTTGTCACTTCCATAGCGTCTTGGCCTCCTCCAAGAACCACATGGTCTAGAATAGGGCTTAAAGCTGCAGAGTTCACAGGTCGCTCAGTTTTGTATTCCTTTAGGAGTTCTAAAGAACTGGTGTCAAAGAGCTTGGCAGTCTGATCCTTGGAAGCAGTTATGAACATGGTGCCATCACGGGAGAGTTGCATGTCATTGATTTGGTGTGTGTGCTCTTTGACAGAGTGGATTTTCTTGCCAGTCTGGAATAATAAAAAATGTACTACTACATAGTCACCTTTTGTGTGGGATAGGGATTCCGGGATATAGGGCACATTTATTTATTAATGTATATATAGAAATATGTAAATATAATGAATGTTATAAAAAAAAATAACCACAAAAGCTTAGCCTTCTAACCTATATTAAAAAAGTATGGATATTCATAATAAATAGAATCCCTAGGGATTATATTCTGACATCCTCTGAACCCTAGTCTGCTAGTTATTTAAATGAAACATACATTTAAAACAATGTAATTGTTGTGTTATAACCTAAAAATTTGATCAAATTCATTGACCATTTTAAAACCTATGATATCAACTATCAACAGATAGACAAAACTTGTAAAAACTCAGGTACATTTTTTGTTTAAATATGTTACGTCTTACCCTAAGATCCCACTGTATAAGATCCCCAGCTTCATGTCCAGTGATGATAGTTTCATCTAAAGTTCCCCACACCATGGATGTGACCTTAGAATCTGTGATTTCCCACTTCAAGATCGGAGACTGGCTGGAGATAGAGTCATCAACGGTTCTTGTATCAACAATGAAAACCTAAATATAACAAAACATTCATTTTATTTTTGGAGATAAAATTATTTTCTTTAATAAAATACTGGATATAATTACACCACTTATAAAGATGATTTTTGGGGTCTATTGATAGGGTAGGGTAATAGTAATTTTTATCCGTGCAGGAACAGAGAAAGAATATAATTTCCTGCGGCCGGGTGGCCTGTCGTAAGAGGCGACAAAACAACCCACAGCCAGGTGGTAGGGAATCTGCCCGACTGGATGGCTACCACCATGGTCTAAAGAATGTCACCACAACAACCTTGAGTTGCATTCTGGCATTAGTGACCAGGTTCCAGTCTCCTTTAAGGGAGCAGCAGTGTATTTGTAGCACCTTTGGTGTTGCAAATGTCTAGATGATGGTAACCACTTTCCATCAAGTGGGCCGTCTACCTGTCTGCTGAACTCATGCAATAAAAAAAATAGTGTACAAAAATGGCTACCACATTGTTCTTTGTCCATTAACCACTGCTATATCTAAAACCAATATAATGACAATGGTGAACTATTATTCAATTTACTGCTAATAGTAACAAATGCCACAACATGGCTTTTACCTCTTACAACTAGACCTTTAAATCCTACACCCACTTAAATATTTGTTAGTTCATATATACTAGAAATAATCTATTACAACTGTAATTTACTATTGATGATATTACAAATGTTTGTATTTAATTTAATATTACCTCACAGGGATGTCCCATAGCTTTATCAGTGGTGTAGGCAGCTTGATATGCACTGAAGCTGAAGTTACATGTCCTGACTGAGGAGTTTGTTTTGATTGTTGCTATATTCTTACCAGTCTCTAAGTCCCATAATCTATAAAACAAAGTGAAACCCTTAGAACAGTCAATACCTAACAATTATAAGTACATAGTGAATTGTCATAGTAATTATTGAAATAAATCCTGAAGTGTGTAAATTTTAAATGTATTTGGTAAACACAGACTAGCTTAAGTTATTGTCAGGAAATAAAGGAGGATACATGTTTATAATCCATATTTATTCTCATTGTTTCTTAATAGAACAATTCTAATGAATGCCAATTTAATAATTAACTACATTAATTATAAGTGATGATCAAGAGCTCAAGAGCACTATTATGACAGTCTCGTCTGTCCTCATACTTTTATATTTGAGCAGCAATGGATTTAGTCGAGTAGTATGTTAATCAGCACAAACTACCCACTAATATTATCTACAAACTAACACAAGTCATTGACAATAATATAACAAACGATTTAGTAAAATGTTAGCTACAACTCACTACACAACTGTACACAAACAAAAAATATGCTTTCTTCTATAAAAAAAAACCAACTGACCTGCATGAACTGTCACCACCGCCTGTAATAAGATTAATGGTCTGCCAGTCAACATCCAAGCACCATACCACACCACCGTGACCATTAAATGTGCCCAGACGCTCTCCATTTAAGGACCACCAAACATTTGGTTTTGAATCCTTTGCAGCGGAGAAAAGTAAATCACCCTCTCGGTTGTATTTGATTTGAGTTATTGCACGCTCATGTCCTTGAAGCATTAGAGGTTTCTGAAAAATAACCAAACATGAAGTATGAATAATCCTTAAAGTATCAATCATAGCCAATCAATAAAGGAGTTGTTATTGGTTACAATATAAATTAAATCTTGCCAACCCTTATTTTATAATTGAAATTGTAATGTATAAAACCATTACTCACCATTTTTGTATTTGATTTTATACTGGATTAAATGTAAAATATTTATTACGATTTGCTGACATGTGGCATGAAGAATATTTTTTTTTGAGGAATGTGACAGTGACAACTGACATTACATTATTAAATAGTAATAATACAAGTCCCTACAAAGGCAGGCAAAGGAATCTTTAGTCCATACAGCCAATTCTGATGTATGTTTTCTGACAAATGTAGTTGTATTGTAGGATGTAACATAACTGACGCCATTTATCGGAGCTCTTATGAAAACTTGAAGGTCACATTTGGCTATATAGTTTACATTACGCATTACGCACTGCTCAGAAAATATCCATTTCACACTACTAACGTTCATTTTTGAGTAGTTTTACATATTTATAGAAAAAACTGCACAGTACAACGTCCTCTTCAACATTCCGTTCTCGCCAAAAACTCATAGTGTTAATAATTTTCAATATTTGTTAATTATTCAATTAAAATTGTCCTGGTTATTGTGTCTTTTGTAGCAACTAACTATAAGCTATTGAAGAAAAAAAATGTAAGAACTTTACAGTACACTGTAACAGTGTACAGTAAAGTCCTGTAAAGTTCTTAATTTTTTTCTTCTTTTTGCTAACCACTTGAGGTTTGGCTTAATTATGCCTCTTATTCTACACTGTTTTGTTCTAGTAGACATTAGGATCTGGGTAATGAAAATAGAGACTGGGAAAACACGGTAAATTTAAATAAAATATAACGTTTACTCTCTAATAAAATAATAATACATAATAATAAACAAACCTGTTGCATTTATGAAGGGTAGAAGTAAGGACAAATATCTCATATTGAAAAATAGTTGAAGAAGTGTCCAGTTGTTAGCTTTAAATAACAGTTAAAAAACTGTCCACAATCCACATAGACAAAAAGTTATGGTATGAATGTACCTATTTGTTCTAGACACAATAATTCACAATATATCTTATGCTACCGCAACGCCAACCGCGTTATTACGGATACTTTTTTAACATAGAGATGGCACTGCTTATCCTTACTTTTCATTCCCCTATTGGACTGGTAAACAAGTGCCTTTTGGACCAACTTTTTTCAGCAATCTCCGAAAATTATAAATGAGGTGTCATTCGATTCGGAATGGCATCTAAATGATTTTTGAATAAAAATGAAGTTCCGCTTGCAAAAATTGTAAATTGTGTAACAATTAAATAAAAAACAGGGGGGTTTAGTTTTTTGCAAATATCTCAAAAATTAAAAAAATTTGAAAAAGATTCGAAAAGAGGAGGAAATTTCCTAATAAAAGTCACGACTCCCGAAACTGTAAGATCAATATGTATAATTTTCACAGAGGGATGAAAATACGGCCGAAAACGGGTACTCTGGCTTATGCAAGCCACACCCACATCGGCCCTTTAATGAATAAATATTATTTAAACTTACCAAATATGAAAATAAAAAAATTGAAAAAATTCAGGCACTAACTGAATAGATGAATGAACAATAATCTGCTTGAAAAAATTTTTTATATCAATTTTTCATTTAGTTATTAAATAGTTAATTAATAACATTTTTTTGCTTGAACATGAACATTGCAAGTGTGATACACTTACAAAATTAAAAGTTTAAAACAACGAAAATTATTAATAAAAAAATTAAAAATAAACATTTTCTAATTTTTCCAACGGGGTTCTATTCTAAAACCTTTCAAGAATTTCTCCAAGAAAGGAAAAAAGATCTTAAATTTATATCACACTTGCAATGTTCATGTTTAAGCAATTTTTTTTTATTAATTAACTATTGAATATCTAAATGAAAAATTGTTATAAAAAAAATTTCAAGCAGATTATTGTTCATTCATCTATTCTGTTAGTGCCTGAATTTTTTCAATTTATTATTTTCATATTTAGTATGTTTAAATAATATTTATTCATTAAAGGCCCGATGTGGGTGTGGCTTGCGTAAGCCAGAGTACCCGTTTTCGGCCGTATTTTCATCCCTCTGGGAAAATTATAAATATTGATCTTACAGTTTCAGGAGTCGTGTCTTTTTTTTTTAGGAAATTTCCTCCTCTTCTCGAATCTTTTTTCAAATTTGAAAAATCTTTATTACTTTTTGAGATATTTGCAAAAAACTAAACCCCCCCTTTTTTTAGTTAATTGTTAATAACTTTTACAAGTTTTGCAAGCGGAACTTCATTTTTTTCAATAATCATCTAGATGCCATTCCGAATCGAATGACACCTCATTTATAATTTTCGGAGACTGCTGAAAAAAGTTGGTCCAAAAGGCACTTGTTTACCAGTCTATATCTCAGAAAATTAGTGACATGGAAGCAGATGACTACGAATAAAAAATAAGACTGAAAAGCTAAGTTCTATACCACTAGGGTATCATAGGACCAGGGTTGAATTTCGTACCATAATTATAGTATTTGTACTATAATTTAATGCTTCGTACTATATACTATCCATATCTAACGATAGTACGAACAATACTATAATTTCAATACTTTGCCTATATGACTAATATAAGTAGTATTTAAATACCATTCGGTGCTACACAACTTTTAAAAAAAGTTCATTGAGATGTAATCACGTTGTCTAATCTGTAGTCGAAGAATACAGATTATAAATCGTCATGAACTATTTACGGGCAGTTCCCGTGAATTATACTTTTTCTTCTAACGTTCTGATTGTTAGAACTGTAAGTTTGCATATTGCTCTATGAGGTAGGTAATAAGGTTCATAGGCGTCTAATAGTACGTCTAATTATTACTTTTATTTACTATTATTTAATGTTTAAATATTTTTAATTCAAAATAATAAAGTGAACTATATTTTTTTACAAATACTATCTTTTTAAATTTTTTATGCTATCGTTTTCAGCTTACCCAAATCCAACCCTGCATAAGATATAAATTTCTCGCTTTTTAACGTTTTACGCTTTAAAACATGTAATGTTTTCACGATCGTATCTGAAATTGCTTAGTAATTTTTATTTTATTTTTTTACTGATTTTTAAAAGAAAGCGAGCGAAGAATAAGTGTAGTTGTCAGTAGTCGTAGTCGTCTCTTATTATATTAATGTACTTTGTAAGTAGTCGTGAGGAGCTTTTCAGCATTACGTTTTTTACTTATGTCCAGTACTATTAATTCAGTTGTCTTACCATCGGTAGAATTTTGATATTACTTGTCCGTACAAGTAATATCCAAAATACTCAAGCTCCATGACTTATGTCAATTTTTACCCGATAGTAAGACAAATGAACAATTGTTGAGATATGGGAACCGGCCATAAGCAAGTTTGCTTCTAAGGATTAAGAAACATTATTTAGCTATAGGTGAGCTATACATATACATGGTAAATTTGTCGTAGTTTTGAAATGCGTAGGTATGTATAAACGGGCAGGGCCGAACTTAATAGATTAGCGTCAAAATCTTGTACAGTTACTATTCGTGTATGAAAAATCGTCTGTTGTACAGATGACTGTACAACAGACGAGGCCATGAAGACTAACGAAGTTTATTTGCAGCAGGCCGTGATGTGAAGTTTTATTTAGCGCATTTTTTTTGGCAACAACGGTAACGTTGCATTGGGAAATTAAATGAAAATCATTATTAAATTCCACATACATTTTATTTTCTTAAATTATTAACCATTGATTTCCAAGAGTACAACTAAAAAACAAATTAAAGTACAAACACGTTATGCATCGCTAACTAAACACAACTGTAGGTAACTTCTCTTGGCAAACCAGTTCACTCATCTGACTAAAACCCGGCGCACCACTCGAACGAGACGGAACTGACAATCCCAAGTACAAACTAACAGTCACTAATACCTTAACTTGGTCGAATTATAACAACAGCCTTTTATCCATCGATAAACAGTACAGCAATCATCAACTAATGTGATCTGCTACATATAAACATAGAACCCTAAGGTATCGATAATACTTAACATGTCTGAAAGCGATAAGTCTTGATATTGAGCGAGCCCAACTAAATACGTGAAAATACAGCACATTCAACCGCATTGAACTACTATTTTAAAAATAAACTTGTTTTTTAATCTGAGGCACTTACAGTGATATTGCGTGACGAAAAAGATAATCTATGGTTTTGACAACGTCTTTTGTCATCTTATATGATTTAATTTTATAATTTAGTAATATCAGTAAACTAGATACGATAAAACAAGACCAGCGAAACGTGTTTGTTTATGTAATTGTTATAAAAATCGATTACCTTTGTGTATCGAATAAAATATGATATATAACCATGTATTCTATAATGTACAGAGTTTACTCACGTGTGAAATATAATTAATTACATACAACAAACACACTTTAACGTTCCCAAATATATAGTTCTCTTACGGCGTTTACACTCGATTTTTTTCATAATTATTTTTATTACAATATTTAATGTACACAATTTTTCACCCTTCGTTTACCCGAAATACTTGAAACGCTATTTTTTATACACAACAAACCTTATGCTACGAATGTGAAAATATTTCTTCACCATATCTTAGATGTAGCTAACTACTCTCTTATGGACTGTAAAGAAATTGTGAAATGCATTAAGTTTTTGTTACATTCTTAAAAGTACATTAACATTAATATGTTTATTACATTACTATATCAGTCAAAGTATATTTCTACAACACCGAACTTCAATCGCCTGTATTCGATATTTAAATTAGAAATATTTTAAATAGAAAGTTTGTTTGAAACTACATGGATACATACAAAATGTAGTAAAATAAAAAAATTCGTTGTTAAGAATAATTGTAAACAGTTGTGCGTATAACGCAGAGTTGGTTAGAGTAGTAGTATTTAGTTCTTATATCAAAAACAATACACAAGCGCAAATCGATGCTCGAGTGATATGATAATCAGTAAACTTGAAGTGTCACTAAGCCGCGTAGAAAGAACACTGCATGTGATTTTTTTTATTTTAGGCGGATTACCTTCTCAAACGTGAGTATTGTTCTAGATTGCGAACTTAAATATCGAACCCAGGTGAAATAAATATCGGTTGCAACCGTCAAGTATCCCGGATTTATAGACAGACGCGGGTATCGCAGCTCTTACTATATAAAAACATATTTAAAATCAAACTAGCAAGCGAAAGCAAATCATTATTAAATCCCTCATCTATCCATCAAAGAAATTGCAATGCTGATATTAAAAACATTTAATGTAGATACCTGTTGTAGAGTTGGAGACAAAGATGAAGTGTCAATGGCGATTTTCATACTTAAACGCGTTGACTTAAGTTTTAAAACGAATAAAAAATTCAACGATAAAATATTTGATGTATTTTGATGATTTAGGGTCATGGCGTCCAGAAGTTGATAGAAGTCTTACGTGACCAAAGGTTGGCCTGGATTTTGGGCAACGCATAATAGTTGCCATCCAACTTGATAACGAGTTCTGCGTTTCGGAACGTTCCCAAGTGATGGTAGTTTGTTGCCTATTTTATATTAATTGTAATATTTGTTACTAATTAAGCTGTAGGGTGTATTATTTATATATTTCAACTTTAAGTTTTTCATTTTGATTTCAATGTAAATTTTACATGAATACATAAATAAATAAATTCATTCATGAAGACAACGTATATCCAATTTACAATTGATGGGTTTATGTTAATTAAAATTTTGTGATATGCTATATATTTGAAATAATTACTTTTTCATATTATTTAATTCTTAAGCCAGATACATTTGATTGACATTAAATATCGGATTACCTGTGGAAACTAAAGAGGCCATATTTCACTAAAGAGTTTACATTTTCTACACAAGACTCTGATACAACTGTTGATCATTTTAAAATTAATTTTCAACTTAAGTCTCAGTTCATATTATCAATAATGCAACTTGTTCATATTTCCGTTGTATAAAAAGACGAATTTTAAAATCAAAAAGTTATTTTATTTAAAAAAATGATTTATTTATACTTTTTATAGGTACTTAAAGTCAACACAATTTAATGTATGACGTTTAACCTTCATATCTCTGCTCCATCTGGGATATTGTTAGTGTTAGCGACTGTGTCACGCAGATGCAGTTAACGGTTTAATGCGTTATTTGTGATGCGACATTGACAGGTAATGTATGTATATACACTAATGTAGCTAATCATTAAAGGCGTTATTTTCAACGCTGGTAAAAAGACACATTTGGCCAAAGTTACTAACACTAATATCCATTCTAGATGGATCAGGCACATCGAAGTCGTTTCTAAGCCCTCGTTTATATTAAACTCGTTCCCGGGAGAAAACTGGTCAGCGCGAGTATATAAACACACAATCGTCTTGCTACTGTTGCCTGCTTTTGCCACTGCCTCTGCCAGACGCTCTTTTCATTGGCAATTATCACGCGGAAGTGAAAGGACGGGCAGCGTGTGCGCGATTACGTTTACATACCGCTCACAGGCTCACTTATAGCAGAGATGGTTAACATTCTATTATGAACCACGACGGTGATTATTCTTCTTTGTGAGATATTAATCAAATACTCAACTAATTAGGTTAACTTCAATTTAGGCATATGTCATTACAACAATCGAGTGCGAAGTGAGTATAGAAGTAGCATGTAAATACACTGCTTGCAATGCTACCATATACGTATTTTGAGAATTAATTGGGGAGTGTGAGCAGGAGCAGTAGCGGCTAAAGTAAACTTTTTACTGCTAATGGAAATACAATAAAAAAAATCTATCTACAACAGGAAGAAGAATGAAAAACTAATAAAACCGGCCGTAAGATAGGAAAGGAAGGTGTACCCTATACCTTATAATTCTGCAAATAATTTGGTAATGCAAAGAAAAGCGAGCAGCCATTTTACACGTCGAAGCACATTGTATTTACATTTCTAAATGTGTAGCCTCATGGGCTCGTCGTGTATGAAACATTACACTAATTAGGTACTCGCCAGTAATGCGCCAATTTGATTGTTTATTCACTAAAATACTATCCTTTGTACAACGCCAATAACATCCTTACAACTCTAATTTACCATTTTGATACACTGCAGTTAGTTTTGCCTTAACTTTACTCTATGCTAATAACAAAATAAGAGTCAATATTACTTATATATGTTATCATTTACATATACATTAGTAGAACGATGCACGATTCGCGATTCTAATTATATTTACGATTTCCGTCATTACATGTTTAAAAATCTATAAAGGCATCTTTACCTCAGACTTTAGATTTAACACCGTCGTTCTGATGGTGTTTTATGAACTAAGTAATTATAATTAAGTTAGATAAAAATAATAAATAAATATAGTTACCTCAACGTGAAGAATTCACGCAGTGAGAGTGTGGTACACGAATATTTATGAACGAAACGAAACGCGTCGCGCGTTTTTGCACGCAACGTGCGTGCGTCGTCTTGGGATGGTGCGTCCGCAGCGCATCTCTACGTGTCGTGGAACGTAGCTTGTCCCGATATAATTTATCACTGTTTAACTATCACAATAATGAATTACTTCACCAATGTCATTAACTTAATGTTCGTAAACTACAAAAAATATTAATTCAAAATTATTTAGGCATTTGATGGCAGTATCGTAACTGGTTGTATTCATTCTAAACAATAATGTACAAAACACATATAAACACTAACACTTAATTAATGGTAACACGATGAGGAACGGACATATGTCGCTCATTCAGGTAACAGGAATATCTAATAATTATGTATATTTTAATTTAGTAGTTCATTAATAGTAGACTTGATGCTTTTACTGTCATTCATCCCCCAACCGTCCACTTTTGAATGCTCACAACCTTTATGCCAACGATTCTTTTTACTACAGACGGTGGGATGTTCTCTGTTCAGAACAACCTATGCTTTAGTTAGTGATTAAGAAATATTATAAACAGAAAGTATGAATTGTAAGCTATACATAGGGTATTTTTAATCTGTACAATATGTAAAAATCGATAAGAAATAAAATCATTGTTCAACATTATAACAATAGAAAGTTTTAAAATAAACAGTTCTCGATGCTTTGTACATCCAATGATCTAAACGGATTTGTGAGAAATTTTGCTATTAAGTCTTTTGTTTAAATCGTTACTATAAAAGCAACATGAGTTTACGATCTTAAAGAATTACACATAATTTAACTAGAACCTAAGTCCCTAGAACGAACTTTTTGGTTGTAATTACTTAATTTTAAACGAGGCGTTCATTAGCCTCTTATAGCTAATGGTAACTGTTCACCGTTGATGGAACGTTTATTACAAATAACTTTAACATTAAAGATTAATACGAGTGTTATTAAAATATTGGCAAATTAATTTAAAAATTTGAAAGGCAGTGGCTACTGACAGTGTTATTTAGAAAGTCTTTAGCACAATGATGATGAATTGAGATTAAAATTATGATTTTATTAGTTTTATGACTATTACGTTATGTCGGGTTATTTTGAGTTCAATGTTCTAAGATCTACCACATTAATTAGTGAATACGATGGTTAGATAATGAAAGACTATCGCTATGACGAAATTAGTATGAATATATTAATGAATATTTAGATTAATTTGTTGCGCGAGCACTTGAACGAAAGTTATGTTATTGACCTTTAAATTGCGGGTTCCAATCGTAGTGTTTCTAAGGAGAATGTGCTGTATGTAAAAAATTAACATGGCCTGACAATGATGGTGAATGATGTATGTATTGCCATTGTGAATATTTCCATAGAAACGCTGAATTGAACGCGTTTTTGTGAGTAGGGTTATTCATATAACTACTCATAAAGTACACTTTCATGAATTGACAGTTTCATTAGAACAATTGAAATGTTTTTTATGAAATATGATTTTGAGCATAATTACTTTTTGAACACATTGAAGGAAGCGAAGTATGAAACTATACGTCTGAAGCACCTAAACTTATTGGGATCGGAGTCTCCACGAGCTCTCTTTCGCTAACATGATTAATTCATTGCAAAAACACAACACCTCGCTACCGAATGCTTAAGACTAATAAGAGCGGAATAGGAAAGTGAAATGTACAGATCGGAACAGTTTGTGTAAATATTATTGGCAATAAAAAATGCATAAGTTGTGACTAAAAGAACCGTGCGCGACTCCGCGCTACTAATGTTAGTGTATAAACAGTACAGTTGTATACAAGCAGTCTTGGTAAAACACTGAGAGTAGGTTCTTAGTGCTACTTATATTATGTACGAACAAGTCATATAAAATTAAATTAGAATTCTCAATATATTATTACATTATTACACACCCAGTAATCCTGGTTAATCCTAGACTATATAAAATGCAAACTAAAACAGCAATATTTCATTTACAAGAAACAATTCTGTCTAAAACAACAACTTATTAATTAAATTGCAAATTACGTTCTATATTTACAAAATAATATATTATGCGATTCTCCGACTGACATTTTATTTAAATAGTAACATTATATATATTTTATTCTATTTAACACTAAGTAGTATACACTACCACGTATAAAACACGCATTCAAGTCCCTGGTATATTACATAAAAGCTATTATTTATAATAAATCAGTCTGTCAATTGGGACGTTTTAATTCCTCTAATAAACAATAAACCATTACACTCATCGACTTAACAAAGGTATATATTGTACCGCACTGTTCTGGCGATTGGAGCTGCGTCGCACTGCACTAGTCACCTTTTCACCGAGGCTGGGAATATATACGGTCGGCGGACTGACGGCGCGTATGGGCTGCACTCGCCGCCTATTCCGAGGCGGTAATCACTTATCAGTGTTAGAGTAGGAACATTTGTACGAACTCTTGTGCTGGACGATGGTCTGAACACGTGGTGGGATGGTGTGCGGCGATCATAAGACGAGGGTGCGGCGGGGCTGCGGGCGGGGGGTCAGCCGCTCGTACATCGAGAACTAGACGCCCTGCTGCGCCATGTACTATCTGATCTCCGCTGAATTTAGCACGAATGGAACATAGAACATTTTACTCTCGAGCAACAAGTTCGCCGCTGCTTGGATCTGCAAACAACATGAAAATGAATCAGTATTGTGAAATCAAAAGCTTTCCAATTGTAGATAAATGGCTTTCTATTGCGAATACAACGACCCGTTTTTAGCACAATGACAACGAAAATTAATCTGCTCTCTAGTGTTTCTAATCCAAATAGATAAGATTATTACAATGTTTACTTTCTAAAATATAGTAATGTGTACATTGAAAACTCATTATCAAGTTCTTGTTTAGATTTTAAAGTGTCTTTTAACAAAAGCCTTTCTTTAACAACTGATACTAATTTTATAACTTTAGAAAATTGAACTGAAAATTTTGTTACCTCTGGTATTCTCGCGAATAGCTCCTGTAGCCTGCCGGGGTGGTGAGGTGCGACGTGTTCCAGGTAACTTCGTAACACTTGCACATACCGGTCCTGGATGCCTTCCAATTCAACTTCTATGACAAAAAAAGCGAATTTTAGATCCTGACCTCAAAAATATTAGAAAGAACAAAAAGAAGAAATACTGTTTTCGACTAACAAATATATTTGAGCAGGAACAATTTCTAAAAAGGCATTTGAATGGAAAAATATCGAATAGAATTAATTTGAGACAATGTGCGAGGAAGCGTTTTTTGAATCTACTCGCTGCTAGATGGCGCTGCATGGTGGCGGTGAACCAATGCCACCGGTGCGCGGTGCGGCGGTGACGTCACGCGCTCAGTAGGTCACTCCGATAGCAGGGCAACGACCGCGGCTAGCCGTTGACCTCCGCTCGAGCTCGCGTCCTCGCATTCGCCGTCCCGCTCGCACCAACGCGCTCTTCCACTGTATTATACGCGCGACCGTTTTAAGTGTCGTTTATTGCAACCTACAGTTTAATTGTTGTTTGTTTTCACTAAATTATGTGAAATTAGAATATGATTGATGCATCTGTTTTGATGCTATGTTCCAATATGTTTTAGGAGTATGTTGAATTGATATCTAATCGTAGTGGAATGCGCTGTAATGAAAATAAATTATGATTGCATGTTTGCAATTTTGATAAATTGTTTTACGGGGTGCAATGTAACGTTTCGCGCGTACTGCATAGTGAGTTACGTAAACATGAATACGAGACGCAGCGGTACCTTGGTACCGGTCGGCGTTAAGTATGTTCTGAGTGTGTTATAATCCACGCGTTTGCGCTGCCTGCGGCCGCGGCCGCCGCAGCGGGGCACGGGCCACGCTTGTGTGCAGTTTGCGCACTGTGCAGCGCAAAAGAGAAAGTGCGCCTTCCGCGTCGCGCTTTCCGCTCTGAGAGTGAAATGCTGTCCCGTTTTAGCTGACGTAACTAACTCGCTATAATACCGACGCAATGTTTACAATGAGACATTTACGATTTATAACATTTTATAAGTTTCTAGCCAGTTTACTTCCTACTTTTCCTTATACCATGTGCATCACGAAAACTATTGATTAAATATTTTTGTTTGTTTGAGGCATTTTCACGGCATTGGGAATGAACTAATTTAAATTCAAATTAACAGGCTATGTATGAAACTGTATTATAGGAATATAATCCCGGAAAATGGGATAATATTAAGCAAAACACACTGAACTACGCAATTATTTTAAAATTTGCTATAGATATACTTTTTATACAAGGGTAACATCTTAACCCTAAAAATTTATATTTAGTATATTATTATTGTATACTTGTATAGTATGATTATTGTATAGTTTCTTCCATGGGATACGATTTAATAGAAAATGCTTTGTATTTACTCATCATTGTTCTAGTCATTGATCTGTGAAATTAACTTGTATAGTACTACTTCCTATAAACATGGGACTAAGGAAACTACAATTATCTTGTCCAATAGAACGCCATCGTGTTGCTCAATCGCGCATGTACCGTTCGTTAGGGGCCTCGCACACTCAGCGTATGCGCATGTTGCGCAACAGCTTTCAATTTCACTATATGTTCATTGTTTTTACGTTTTGTCTGCATGCTCATAAAAATATTACAATGCTTGTAAGAACAAAGCCTTCATAGTTCAATATACATTTTAATTTTTTGAAGCCTTTATAAGTAGGCGTCGACATACGAGTATATCTATTCTAAACTCATAACTAAGGAGAGTGAAATAGTATGTTGTGCCACTGGGAAAGTTAGAGACAAGAGACCTCGCGGATATTTTCCATATAGGTTGATTGACCAGGGCCCCAATTCTGCTGTTACGAGATCCTCAAAATGATCGACCATTGATGTCATAATGGCTGTTTTTCCTTACAAAAGTAACCATTATGAGGACAGTGGTCGACCATTTAGATTATAATGTAATAGCAAAATTGGGGTCCAAATTGCTAACCAGCTAGACATATACATAAATTCTATGACCGTGCTGGAAACCTATCTAGGTCCAAGAGATAAATTATTCATTGCCATCAAAGATCCTTGGCAGTGAGAGAACATCTTAAGGAGACAAATGACAATAAGGCGGTCGTTTTTGTATCATACAGCATGACAAACAAAAGACAGTTTTGACGCACGAACTAATAATTTCTCATCGTGGAAATGCGGCTATCCCGAACAAGTTTCATATTAGATATATGCTTTCCACTGGTTAACCGCTAAAAACATGTCTATTTGTAAAAAATACTCTCTGATTTATCGCTTCCCTATCTTATGACTCAAACCCACATGAATGTAACAATTTGAAATATATTTCGAATTTAAAACATAAAAAACGTTACTTATATCTCCTGTAGTAGTCCTGTTAATACCAGCAAAGAAAGAATACGCTGCAGTAACTAATTCCAGCAAGATTTTATTACCAATAAATTGATAACCTACTTCTTCTCATGCAGTGATTGATAGGAATTAATTGCTCAACGATAGACGACAATTTATACAAAGTCGCTCAGCAAGCTATAGAGTTATTAGTGTTTCTTATAAGGATAAAATCCAAAACGAGGATATCAGTAATAAAAACAAGATGAATTATATAATTCATAAAATTAGTTAGCTGAAATAGCCGATTATTGACGGCTGTCTCAGGTCATGAAATTAATAGAGAATTAAAATTAATTTTAAATTAATCTACTACGGTTGATTATGGTTGAGCAATCCTGGAATCATGATCATGACTTCAGCTCTCAGGATTAGCTCGATCTGTGTTATACCACACTCTCACAGTATATGGCGTCAAACGGTTAGCCCTAAGCTATAAGCTTGTTTCATGCGATGAGTAAGAGTTTATCCTTCCACTTATTTCATTCCCCTGTCTTCTATTTGCGACTCTTTCTCTCTGATCCTACTGTCTAATTCACATGACACATCTTCCATATCCTATCCCATCTATCGCTTCCTAAAAATTGGCAACGCGTTGGTTTCGCACCTAGTGTAGCAAACGTTTATTTGCGACGGTCACTTTCCATGAGCTGAGCCGTCTGCCTGTTTGCCAGCTTCGCAATAAAAAAAGTTATTCTTGTATTGATGTCATTACAGCATCCTAGCGCGAAATTACGGTGGAATTCAGGTGCTCTATTTTGGAGCCCGGGGTCTGCATTATTACTTTTGTTCTTTCACACGTAAAGCCAGAATGACTATCGCTTACGCCTTCTGCCGGGGCCTTTTGGAGGCAGGATTACTAGTATTTTATCTCATCATAACTTGGTTTCCATAAAACGTAGTTGTGTTTTATCTTTAATTTTCTTGCGTCCTCCATTTCAGTATCAAGCACAGAAGATATGAATATAAAAATTCATAATCCCGCACTAACGAAGACGTGTGCGCGTCCTGTATAATACCGCAAAGTTACAGAAGTGGCCGCAACAGTTGTATTGGAACGAGGATACATAACGATTTCCTAGAGCGGTATCAAATAAGTAGCTTGGTACTTTCATAGTTGATAAACAGAGCAATAAATACGTTAGCTCGGTGAAAATAATTTTCAAACATGGAGTTAGTGCGTGCGAGCGGCCTAGTTTGGTTTGCGATAACACAGGATGTCATAGTTTCCCTATTATTAGTACTAGGACGAAGTGTTGGTTACGTACCTAATGTTTTGTTTTAGAAATGTAAATTTCTAACAAAGTTACGAGCAACAAGTACCTACACAGTTTTATTTTTTTTATTTATTGTCAGGGCTTTTTTGTGGGGGCACGCGGGGGCATGCAGTGCCCTTAAAGGGAATTTCGATAATATCGGAAAATTGCCATAAAAACTGAAAAATTAAAAAAAAAACAATTTTTGGTAACCTTTACAAAAAATTTAATAGGTTATTTGGAGTAGAGATACACAAGAAATATAGGCTCACAACTTTCGAGAACTAGCGTGTCCCCAAAACAGAAGTGACAAAAAAGGCCTGTTTACCATTAACTCTTTCCATGCGATTTCTATCGAGTAAAATGGGAATTGATAAAATTTTCAAAATACAAGTATATACTATGTATCATTAAGACAAGTAATACGCTATGCTGAAACTGACTCCCATTTTAGGAGGGGTTTTAATTTTTGTTTATACATAGTTTTGAAACAATGTTTTAATAGTATTTAATTAAATACAACATATATTAATGTCAGGATTCTTGGATCTGAACTTTCTTCTTGAGCAAGTGAGGTGTGTAAGAATAAGCCTGTATGGCACTCTGTTGTTCGTGCCTACCCCGCAAGGGACCTGGCGTGAAGTTATGTATGTATGTATGTATTCTTGGATCTGGAGATCGTTTTAAGCGGTAAGGTCGCCTCCTTACAATAAAAGTATTTTAGCCATGTATTTTTGTATCTATCTATACAAACGGCCTATATCCTTTGATCATAGTTAATATGAATTTGCAATAATAATTGTTAGTCTCGTTATTTCTTGTCACTGTTATCCAGAAGTAATTTGTAATGGTTTTCACAAGCCTAGTCTCTGCTCGCGTCTCACAAATGGGTTACATGTTCCATAAATCATAATAATATTAACGAGCCCACACTTTGCACTGTCGCCTCGCTATCGTCATCACATCATGTCGATATTAGGAATAATTTAAATTTGAACGATTGCGTAGCTGATACATCTTACAATAACCTATAAAATGTTCAAATAAAAGAGATCATTTATGATGAGGTGAGAGAAACATAAATGTCAATCATAGTATACCTAAACCGTAATTTATACGCTATTTGACTCGTTAAAGATATGACGTCATAACTTGTTACTCTTTACACAATCAACATAATAAAATTTTTATATATATTTAAGACTATAAAAAGTATCTCGGTTGATTTGACTGTCATATTTGACACATTATATTTATATATACAGTTAGAAAATTTACTTAGAGAGCTTATATTTATTTAAAGAGCAGGCTTTTTAACATCGTGATATCAACTCAATTTTAAAATTTCATGATCTGAATAATTCTAACACTGTTTAACCAATAATCAATATCCTATTGACTTTTAGAATTGTGACGTCAGAGCGGAGTACGACTATACAAACTCAAGGGAACTCTGTCATTTTGTATCGTGGTAAAAAAGTGTCTTTGATGTTTTGACTGTCAATTACCATATTGTCGAAGCCAGACAGAAACAGCTAGAGCTGCTACGAAAAAAAAACTATAAACAAGAATTGCGTTATATTTTTCACACATATCAAACAAGTTTACAAATTTTGAACACTTTACAATGTTCTGCTTTATTTCCATAAAATGTATAAATTTGGTTAAACTAGAACAAAAGTTATAGGGTATTGATTGGTTTGAAGGAAATATTGTGTTTGTATGGAAAATTTTAGCGTCATTCAAAGATCTACAAATTTTACAAGGCCGACATTTGCTTAGTGTTTGTTTCCTTTGTTGTGGAATAAATACTTATATGTTTAATATGTTGTATGTGTTATAATAATGACCACAATATCCTTGAAGATTATTCTATAATGTACCTATTCACGACTACTTGGCAGTGGCAAGAGGAACAAACAGTACAAAAACTAACTTAAGAAAAGAAATAAATACATACAGTAGTATTCTATTGAGTTCAATGGCTTTATGAATATAACAAAATAGTATCTAGCATTATCAACGAGTAAGCATTGTATTAATACATAATAAATGTTAGTGTTAAAGCAAAAAATAGCTACGCATAGAGGTAAATTGCTTATACGATTGATAAATGGAAACACTGAATACACGGAAAAACGTAGTGTATATACAAATATAAGTGAGTCAGGTTACGACGTCACGGCGTAGGATGCCTTTGCGTAACAATAACTGACCTACATGAAGTGGTAGGGTTATGCACCCTTAGACTATAATAGGATTACAACCTGCGGTGCGTTGACATGGTAAAGTAATGAACTGGAACTACGTACAAAGTAAAGCTCTTCACTAATGTACTTTGATCAAAGCAATTTTAATCATGCGTACTTTTGTTGAGGGTGTCGTTAATGTATGCCTCACTGTTTAGCAGTGTTTGGTTTGTATTTTTGGGTTCCATAGAAAAATGACAAAAATGGGTCACGTTTTTAATTTCACACTGTCTGTAGAGATAGAAATAATGGAGTGATCTGTCTATATTGATTGTCCCGTTTGATAGGCTGACGCACCACTGGCAAGAGCCCATGGCTCAATCGCCCGAGAGGGGAGTACAAAATAAGACGACGAGTTGTTCTACCCGTGCAGTATATTAATTTCTAAATTGTTCCTAATTTAACTTAGCGCCGCTTGCATAAGGTTGCTTAAATTTGTTTAAAAACACAAAACGTATTTAACACCCTTAAATACGATTAGCGTCTTGCACAACGCAAAATTTGCCGCTACATATTTTTAAAGAGCTGTCAATACGTTTTGTGTAAACGTTAGGGGTTTAATATGATTAACTAATTTTATTGAAAGGCGATCGTTATGCAAGCCCTTAGACTATAAATAAAAGAAACCTTGTCGTTCACGTGACGTGCACACCAATATTCTAATCATTATTAAATATTATATTTACACGTTTATAAGATTGGACATTTTTGATGATTTAGACAAATGCCCAATTTTATCAGCAGCTCTAACAGCGATATCATCGATCTGTGTCTACATAGCATCACGTTCATATATTACCCATAGTTTTTAATTACACTAAATTATACATCAATAATTTGGTGGATGAAACGTGACGCAAGTGTTCATCTGTCAATCCGTCTGTTACAGAAGTTTATTTTTTAGTAATTAATATTAAACTTGAATGATTTATTTCATCTCAGACGAAAGAAAGTTATGTTATGTTACGTGCGAGCGAAAAATATAGTGAAGCATTTTTTAATCTTGTGCTTGTAAATTTTTTAGGATACACTTGGTTTGCGTCTATGTGGGTTAATAGTAATGTATCCCTGGAAATTATTACATATTTATCCGTGCTAAGTCGGTTGCTCTCGTAACGCACTGTGGCGCGATTGGATTCCTATTCTAAAGTGGGCTTCCTTTAACCGACTTCACTCCGAGAACTCGAGGTTCGGTCTACCTATTTTCTCCAATTTTGTTTGTCCGATTATGTCATGTATGTTATTGTGTTTTTAAAATAAGGAAGCGTTTCTCTTTAAATTATTTACACAGCCTAATTATTGACCGCCCTCGATGCTTGCGATACGGTGAAAGGTTATCCATTCACCAATTAACACAATTTTAATTATGGAAGATTCCTTAGATTTTATCCAAATCGACGTCAAATTCTTTAAGAGAATCTCCTTTTTAATTGGTTTGATTGTATAAAAAACATGTTGTTAATTATTAAATAGTTCTACATATTTAATCACAAAGCATTATTGCGGAATTCTTTTTGAGAATAACAATATTATGAAATACTTTTTGTTGATAAACTTTTTATTTTATGAGGCATTTTGTCGCGGGAGATCAGCTGATAGGTTAATGGGCCACCTGGTTAACAATACCGTAGTCTATAGAAATTTGGAACACCAGAGGTGTTATTATTAACCAAATAATATCAGCGGATAAATGTCCCACTGCTGGACTGGGGCCTCCCATTATAGCTCAGACAGTATTCGCAACGCTTATCCAAGACAGCTTGGCAGGTTTGACACATCGGTTATCTCGATGTGCAGGTTGCATCACGATTTTTTCACCGTTGTTAGCACGTGGTAATTGTAACAATATGAACATTATATCAGAAAATAGAATAAGAAGTATATGCGTTTGAGTCTGGTACGCGTGCGCTAGCCGTTACGTTATCAACTTTTTTATTTATTATTAAACAACGTACTATCGATTAAGAAGGAATTTTATAACGTCTTTAAAAAAAACCTATATCTTATTGTTCGCGGAAACTTTAAACTGGAAGTTCTTTCTAAATCCCTATTCTAATTTTGTGTTCATTCAAAACTATCTGTTGTATTTCTGCCTAGAAGTCTACTTATATATTGACGTAAAACATTAGATAACCCGGATATCTTTGTTAACAATTACTTTGTTTAACGGAAATGTTCATGAAACAACTTTCTATTTTTTTTTAATTACTTGAGTTCAGCAAACAGGCGGTCCACCTGATGGAAAGCGTTTACCATCGCCTATGGACATTTGTTAAACCAAAAGTGATAGAAATGTGCTGCCGCTGTCTAAACGGAGTCTAGAACCTGGCCACTAATACCGGAAAAAAACTCAAGGTTGTTTTGGCGGCATACTCTAGACCACGGGTGGTAATCATCCAGACGTACAAATACCTTACCATCTGGCTGTGGGTTCTTTTGTCGCCTCTTACGACAGGCCGCCTGGCTGCAGCAATGTGTATTCTGTTTCCGTTCGTGTATGGATAGTGATTATCTATTAAGACCAGATAAGCAAAGCTTTCCATTTTGCCGTTTTCATATCATTTAGGATAAGGCAGGAAAGCTGACCCAACTATTTTACGTTCAATGAATGTTTGGTTCAAATATTGGTCCAAATGTGCAATTGCAACACACTCCACTCTGTCCGTTCATGCGGCAATTTCTTTAAGACTTACTGACCGCACAGTTTATACAGACAAATTATGCGTGTAAACGTTTTTTTCTTTGACTATATTATTGTAATTAATTCTAATTTAGTATAGGATCCATTATTACAGTATATACTATTTAGCTCTGTAGTTTTTTTCAATTATAAATAAATAAATTCATCTACTGAACTGTGGATAATTTTTGGTTTTTGTACCATCAATAAATTGAGTGCAAGTTTTCTCGGAGTTTTGAAATCTATAGGATGATAGAGAACATATAAATGTAGTTTCTTTATACAATGAGATTTTTAAAAAGTACCTTGATTGAGCAGTATGTAGACCTTCAAGCAGACATACTCCTCCATCTTGAGCTGGATACGCCTGAACACACATGTGATCTGCGTCATCTTCTCAACAACGAGACCAACGTCTAACCGCAACTGCTCTAGGGTTATAGGTCTGCCCATCAAGGAAGTTAGGCAGTTCTGAAGCGTCCGCAGGTTGGCGTTAACCTAAACAAAAAAAATCAGTTCATCAAATTAATGATACGTTTACTATTTATTTTCTTATGTATAACTGGCGCACGCATTAACAGTAAATAAGCAATTACACTTTATAAGTATCTATAAAATTCGTTTGAATGAATATTTCTCGTTTTTCAGTAAAAAGCAGTTTGTTATTCCTTATTTTAATAAGATACTTGATTGATCTCTAAGTTGAACGTCTCCAGTATAGCGTTGCATATGTTAGTACACAATGTAACCGGTGTATTTTTTTACTAACATGCGATTACTTATACATCATCATATGTAGAAAGATTATTTACATGTATTTAGTACATACATATATACATAAATTCACGCCAGGTCCCTTGCGGGGTAGGCACGAACAACAGAGCGCCATACAGGCTTATTCTTACACACCTCACTTGCTTCTTTGATATTCATAGCTCTTGTAATGCACGCTCGTCTGTTCTTAAGGCTCCTGACATCACCAGTATCCATCCATCATAGCTCATCCATCATTATTAGTACATATATAATACCCATAAACGTCTTACAACTAGGCTCAGACCTCCCACTATTGGGGCGGGGGCGGCGACCAGTGTATCTGTCACGCTTTTCCAAGGCATTAGACAAGAAAACTGCCTAATTGATTAATGCGTTCCGGCCAGGATTAGAACTCGCGCCTTTTGATTTTGAGACGCGTGCGCAACCACGACTTGTTTTTTACTCCCTTTGTTTATTTAGTAATTTATGCAATTTTAAATATTATGTAAGAAAAAAGGAAATGATCTAGACAGTGAAAAATAGTTTCGTTATAACTACTGTTATTAAGGCATTGCAATATGTTACGTTTATGTAACACATTCAATGTAACTACCAAACGTGTTTTTGCTATGCACCTCAGTGCAAGTACAATATTATCAAGATATAATCACTAGCGAGGCTTCGCTAGCTTTCGTTCAGATTATATATAGGAATTTAACTTTACGTAAGACTTCTGATTTCGAATAAATCGGCTTGGTCTACATTATTATACAACTTTAGCTAGAATTCGATCACGAACCAAAAAGGGACGTTTGGTATTCAATACACTACATTACTCTATAGCTAATATAGCGAGCAATGCGGTGAATGCATTCGTCCGAATGCAGCTAGTTCTCTGCCAGTCGGGGACTTTCTACCGTGGTTGCGCAAGCGTCGATGCAGATCACGTAACTGCACTCCGGCGCATGTGGCGGAAGTCTCTGGAGCGAATGGAGAATATTCGACTTCATGAAATACTGTGTAATGACAATTTCCGCGAATAAATGCTGCAAGTGGTTTTAGAATTGGGTTAATGTTAATTATTTCTGAGTACTCACCTCTTGCATAAAGTCTTGTTCGTGGTCCGATGAAGGTGGCGCATGAGCGTGCTTTCCATGCATCGCCTGGTACGCAGCCGTGGTCAGCACTGAGATCTCGTGCCACTTCTCCATAAGAAGCTTAGAATGAATTTCCATGGGTATTTCCATAATGAACGGTAACTTTTTTGTCCACGCAACCATTTTGTGGACTATTGAGTCACCAATTTTGCATAGTTTGTCGCCTATTTCTGAGGTGTCGTGTAGTAGATCTGGTAAGTGTCGCACCGTCGCAATGTCCTCCATTGCATCGCAGTCAATCAGCGCTCGGATCATGTGCAGTGCCCTTTCTAAGGGTACTGCACGATCTCGTGACGATGATACGGCACTTTCTAATCGTGCTCTTAAATGGACTACCTACAACAGACAAATATTGATAATATGGTTTTATACATTTTTATTAAAGAAAAAAAAAGAAAAGATATTTGAAATTTTTACCTCACTAGGATTGGTGAGCGCAGTCTTAAGAATAGTGCCGTTGACGAGGTTCGGAGGCAAAGGGGGTAACGGCTCTTTGGGCTTTTCTGGTGGTGATGCTCGATTTGTTGCCGTCGCAGACTTGTTAGCTTTTTTATTTTTCCTGTATTTCACTTTATATAAGTTATACACGGCACCACTATTTCTGCCACCTGGCATTCTGTCTTCACGTACAGCTGTAACAAACATATAATTAGGATAATGTGGAATATTTGTGTGAAATATCATATATTAATATACATACCTTGTAATACCATTCCTTGTTCTATACATTTCTTGAACCTACAATACTGGCATCTATTTCGTTGCGCCTTTGTGATTTCACAGCCACCATCGGCAACACACGTGTATACTCGTCTATTTTGTACAGTCCGTTTAAAGAAACCTTTACACCCTTCACACGTTATAATGCCATAATGAAGTCCCGTTGCCCTATCTTCACATATCATACAGATCATCGGTTGTTCATCCTCATCCCGTTCAGTTTCTGGTGCATAAGCCCGTAGCTCTGGTCTAGGAAGGGCTAAGGAGTTTCCCCCTGCTATAGACGCCGCTCCGGGAACGCTACCTGCCGCAGCAGTCAAATTAAGTGCATGTAGCTGTTGTTGTGTATGTAGCTGCTGTTGTGTATGTAGCTGCTGGTGTGCAGGCAGCTGGGAAACGTCCCCTGCCCATAAGAGCTCCATGTTGAGAGGTGGTCCCCGTGGTCGCCTCAGTTCTCCAAGGTTCAGTAATAGACGCGCAGCCGACTCTTCACTGCACGTTGCCGGGTCGGGAGTAGGTGGTGTTGTTGAATGGGAGCCACTCGCTGCTGGTTCTCCAGTAGGTGCCGGTGCTGGTAAAGTCCAGAACATTGTTCGAACGCCACCAGATTCTCCCATAATGACGGCGGGAGCTCCCCTCCATTGCGTCTGTCCTCGTGATCCAGGTTTAGGCTCTAGTGGTTGCGGTGGGAAATGCCCGCCTATTAACTCTGGTTTTACACCGTTAATGCAGGCGGCTGGCGGCCAAGGGCTTGGTGCTAATGATGAATGGGAACCCTGTTGTGACGGAGCAAGATTTCTCGGCCTGTACGATTGGGGCGATTCTTGGGGTGTGCTTTCCAATTTAACAGACAGTTGCGCAGATGGAGTATTCTCATACTTTACATTCGCTGCCGAACTCTCTGCCTTGATGCTGGGAGGCACTCCCTCGAATTTGATGACGGGGTAAGGCTGCGAAGAACGGATGACGGTGGGGTGGCAAGCTGGAGAGGGCGAAGGTGAACCGCCGCCGTCGAATACTGGCGGCGGGTGCGGCGGCGTGCTGCACCCCGCCTCGGCCATGCGCGGCGACGGCGGGCCTGGATCCGGCGACGACGTGCTGGTGTCGGCGGCCGACTCGCCTGTGGAAACACGCGCTGTGATTAGCTACACTCGACAGCGAATGGTCGTTTGCGCGCGAAATAAAAGAACATCATGGGCTTTTTAGAGGCGTTGAATAGAAACTAGGTGAAATGTGAACGACCGGACAGCGTGAACGCAGTTAGAACTCGCGGGGCGCGGGGCGGGGACGCGACACTGCACTTCCCGACGCCGCCGACTAGATTAGCCGGTTGCGTCACGATGCTAACACCGCGGCCACGTAGAAGCCAACGAATCTACTAATATTTATGGATAACGTGGCGGACCAAAGTTAATTTTAAACATATAAAAAGATGCAACGTCAGAGTGATTATCGATTTTTAATTTTAGGAATATTTGCCACGGTATTTGTTTATTTATACATAGAAAATTTAGAATATTTTGGTGCTGGGTTTCTGTGCGCGCGAACAGCAGGATGGTGCGCGGCCGGCGCACGAGAGTAGAAAGTGAAAGCGGCGCGCACCGAGAGCACGGCGCGTCGCAGATGCGGCGCCCGGAAGCGTTGCGCTCGCGCACCCGCACACAGCCACACCAGCGCCACAAAGGGCCCTACGTCAATATAATATTACACTATGTACATATAATGCAACATATTACATTATGTACTTATCTTACATCATGGAGAGCTTAAATTGTGCATCTACTTATAATTGTTTATTATATTTATTCATTGATATAAAAATGAATGGCATTAATTTATGAGTACTGAAAGGAATTACAGACTGCACATGTTATGTCTAATTTTTTTTAAATTTGATACATAATTTTTAATATTATTTCCCGATGATTATTTCAATCACCTTCACACCGTTAGACACACATTACACTAATTAAAGCCAATAAGCCAGAAACGTTACCGACTTTTTTTTATTAAATCCATAGGCGTAGGTTTTAGCCTCTCACGTGACCTGGCTTACATTGCAAACACAGTTAAGAGCCCAATGACTCCAGCGAATGATATTTATCACTTAATTATTGTTCACGTGGACGGTGGAATACTAATTTTGGATCTTTGATAATCAAAATTTTCAGTTTGATAATGGACAAATCGGTAATTAACATCGTTAGTGTGCAGGCTAGTGGCACCGTGGCCGGCTTGGTTGGTAGGACGCGCGGGCGTAATTTTCGGTTTTGTTTACTCGGTGAAAAGTCGCGAAGAAAGTTTTCCACTGTGTGCAGCGCAACGGCGGGCGGCGGGCGCGCGCTGTGAGCCCGACCTACCGCACGAGCGGCAACCGCGGCGCCCTCCCCGCGCGACGCTTCCCGGTCCCTCCCTCCAGCCACTATTAGGTCACTTAGGCGGCCGTGCGTGCGAAATGCAACCGCACAATGACTAGTGCAACGCGTGCAACGCTCTCGCTTCGAGGACGATCTCTATTTCACTCCGCGTCCTTTGCCACATCATTGGTGGGGACCGATCTTTCTAGCCGCGTGATGCAATCGCCCGCCTGTAGAGGTTTTAGCTAGGCTTGTACGACGCCTAGATAAATGGTCCCTTCTGATTGCCGACTGTTATGTTAGCTGTTCGAAATGTCCGATTCCAACAGTATTTTATTGCAAAGCTTGGAATGAGGAAAATTGCTATTAATAAGTGTTCTAGTTTGATACGATAATTAGTTCTAGAATGTGAACGCACCTGCAAATTTCGAATACGCCCTTCTAAAAGTCATTAAAGTTAAAATAGCAAACGCGACAGATAGTCAATAATATAAACGGTTACGTAAAAGAGTTGCACGACTCTTATTTCGGGGCGGATGATCGCGATCGTTTATTCGATCGGTGCAAGCTCGAAGGTCGGCTGCGGTCACCGACACGCGGGAAAGTAGGTCATCCCCCTGCTGCGGCGAGCCTACGTGCGCCTCCTTGCGCCCCCATGCGCCAACGTGGCCCCCGCCCGCCAAGCCACGTGTAGCTGCGCCCGGCCCACGCCTTCCATTCTCAACCAACCTCCTGCTTCCCGAAATAACTTGTTCAAGCCTTGTAATGATTATGATAGCGAATGAAAATAACGTATTAAGGAATTGTTACGCACCGTTGATTATAAAATTCATTTTCGTAATACATATTATAAATGTAGAAATTAAATATTACATTATACTTTTTTCAGTTTTATCTTAGGTTTACTATTTGTAATTGCAAACCGATTTAAATTGCGAATCTTAAAAATTATATTTTAGTTATGTTCAAACTTTAATATTAAAGTTATGTACATGTTGTAAAATTATGTAATAATTATGAAGTAAAACATCATCGTCATCCGAGCGTTAAATCCCGGTTGCGTTCGGAGCGTTCACTCCGACGCCAGGGTACGCTTTCTTACTTATTCTACTCCACTTCGCGCGGTCTTAAACATCCCCCATTTTGATACCATATAATACGATTACGCTGATATGTAAGATTTGTGTTTATACATAAACCGTATGTAAGACAAGGGTCGCGTCATAGTGACGCCGTAATGCGTCACGTCAAGCGTCACATCGCCACGCGCCTGCGAAGCACGCGGCCGAAACCACGAATTTGTTATCTTGATTCATGACGCCTACTTTCAGGGTTGATAGGTCCGAAAAAATTGGTTAATCGCATGGACGTATAATCCCGAATTATTATAACAATAGGTTAAAACAACTGGTTCTTTTTTGTGGCATCTATAACCGAAGTATTAATTATTTATGATTATTAAATAATAATTCATAATTTCATAATATGTATCATTTCGGCTTATTTATATACTCAACTAGTAGAAAAACAAAGAATGTTGAGTAAAAGGAGATTTTTAAGATTCCGTAGCGACTTGGTTTAATAAAAGGAACCCTTATGGCATCGCCATGTTTGTATTTCAATCTTTTTCTCCGAAAGTACTAGATCTAAGTTAGAAGATATGAACTTGCAGTTGTAAAAATTGAGTACCTCCATCTAACTTTTGAACTTTGAGATTTAAAATTATGAAAAAAATTGAAGCTGGCAGACCTTAAAAAATATGTTTGAATAAGATAGCTTGGCTAGATTTTAAGATATGAGGTATATATTCTCAATAAAATATTTTTAGGATTCTGCGTGTAACCAAGTGACGGAAATACTAGACAGTTGTTGCCCTGAAGCAGGTTGTCATTGGGCTTAGAATGTTACGCACTTTGCCGAATATTTAAATAAACCGACATATTTCACTCTATATTAATAACAATCATTTTCATTTCATTTCCCCACAAATTATAGGTAAAACATAACCCTAAACAATAATAGAACTTCACCTTTTTTATATTGGAAATGAATAATATGCTGTTTTTAAATAAATATTAGCATATTTCATATGAATGAATTTTGTTCTGATTTATTGGATGACCGCCTTATATATTTATCTTGGCTTTCGCCTCATGGTCCCCGTGACTTTGATCATTGCTAACGTTTTATTAGCAAGAAATTTAAAGTATCTGACTCAGGCTTTGTAATTTAAATGAACGATCAATATTATGTAAACAAATATATCAAACCGAGCATTAAAACCATATAATATCGGTATTAGGGATAAGATATTCAATGCTGGCTTAACTTTGTTAGTGATGATTTGAGTGAATGAGGGATGCCAAAGACCATGAAGGTCAAAAAAAAGAAGAAAAGGGTACTTCGAGCTTCAAAAACTGATTCTAAAAATATAATGGTGATATTGTATGTACACATATTTCTAAAATCGACATACATATTGTTACGCCTTTTCCTAGAGGTAGGCAGAGTTAACAGCACTTGCTACGATCCTGACCAACAACTTTCGCTTTACCTACTTACATTCGTCAACCTGTACGCACACTTTTATGCATGGTGTTTTTAACCTGACTTTTCTTTAAAAAAAGTGTGCGTCTCGGGACGCCGGACAGAAGTGGTAACTTAGCTACCATAAGCGCGGGGCACATGGGAGGAGGGTGGTTTAGTGGGTATTAGTCATTGGCCGTCCAAAGATCTCGAGTCTCCACACAAGCTGATCAATTGTGGACGGATTACCTATAATGTAATATCTCCATATGCGATATCGGTCTAATCCCTTGCAAAGGACCCAGTATTGTGCGTAAACAGTATTTCCCCCGCCTTAAAAAGAATGCGTGAGACAAAAGGGAAGCTAGACAGACTGGCGCCGTAACGCGTTACGTAACGAAGCGATTTACCCTCCCATAAGAAGTTATCACTTCAATAAATTATGTTTTTTGTGTTCACGCGTGGAGGATGTGTGATGTATACCACATAAATATTTTATATTATGGTTTCATCCGTCTTTAACAAACCACGGTTTTGAATTACATCCATATCAAGCTGCATTAAGAGTCTAAACATTCATCTTTTATAGTTATAAAAATTTACTTATGATACATTACGTCGACCTGCGTGGACACGTTAGCCGTATCCCATTTACCAAAGAAGTCTACATAAGCCGGTTCGGCGGCGAAAATACTCAAGCAGCGCAAATATGCAACCCCCAGTAAGAGTTATATGTTTGTGTCATTTGCTGTTGAAACGGTTGGACCGTGGGGTGGATTCTGAGGCTATGAGCCTCTGTAAAAAATTATCAACATTATTCCTTGACTCTTCAGGAGACCAGAGGGTTGACGCCTAACTCATAGAACGGATCAGTATGATAATCCACCGAGAAATCGTAGACAGCCTTTTGGATACCTTACCCTTACCCGAAGACGGTGACCTAGGATCAGTATACTTATATGACTTATAGTCTTGAGGGTTCGTTTACATTACCTTAGGTTTAGTATAAATTTGTAATATTTAAAATATAATTTTGACTTTTGATTAATAAATAAAAACACTATTAAAATATATAAACAAAGAGAATATAACCGCATAAAGTATAATATTCAAAGCTAATGTGTAAGCGAATAAAGACATTCGAGGTGTTAAGTCAGTTACGTTATAATGACGGCTTACAAAATCTTTCTCTCATGCTTTATTCATAAGGTTACAATAGCAATAATTATAGCACAACGGTATTTATTACTTTCACTTCTCTACAGTTTACGCAAACTTTCTTTATCGGCGTGACTTCACGGTGTACGTCATTATTATATAATAAAAATATTACATTCGAAAGTAGGCATCGCGATTCAAGTTTATATTACAAGTTCAACAGTGTGAAGCAGCTGTTTTTGGGAGTAATTTAAAACGGTTCTTGCTTTTATTTTGTTTTATATTGATGTCAGATTTCGGTGAATGTACACCGGATAGCGGTCATTAAGCGCTTTGCCAACACATATTTGTATAGTCTGATTGTTTTTTTTTCTTTATATAGTAACAGTTAATTTAGTTTGCGTTTAAAGGCGCACATTATTCAAGGTTTCAAAAACAACAATACTTGATACAAAAAAAACTCCCTTGGCGTTCTTACAGGATGGCTAAAAGATTAGTATTAAATTTTAGGGCATGAGTTTTTTACTAAATGGACCAGAATGAGTATGTGATTGAGGCATCAACCGTGATCAATAACAGTCAGGCATAACTTTATGCCTGATTAAGAAACATACGTATGTTTCTTTATTTTACCGTAACTTCTGAGCACCTGAGCCGACATGGAAGTCATTTATATAATGGAAGAAAAACTAAAGGCCAATGAAATGAAATGAAATTTATTTACATAAAGAGTACAGGGAACATAAAATAATTCACAATATGATGACAATTTTATAGGAGCGTCCAAAGTTAGCCCTCGTGCCTGCACTAGGTCTTAACAGAGCCTGTGTGCCGGGCCACAGTGGTTCGCTTCGGTTTCGAAACTCTTTTTTCTTTCATTGCCTGGTATTATTAAAATTAAAAAACAGTTGAAAAGAAAAAAATAAAACCTACATAATAACTACGTGCCTATTTGCCTAAATAATAATAAACTAACTGCTTTTTTATCGATAAATAGGTTCGCGTTTGACCATAACGTTGCGGTTGAAGATGGAGCACGTTTATCTAGTCTAGATAATATGTACCCAATCAACTAAGATTTGAAGACACCCAAATTGTACTTTTCGGGAAACAAGCACTATCGGTAGTGCATGCAACAGTTCTGCCGTAAATAGGAATGTGCATGCAAAACGTTTCGTTCGCACTGGTGGTGTTTTTACCGTGAAAGCTATCCAAATAACTGGACAGCGCTATGTTATTATTCAGTACTTTTTTAACATTTTATTATTTTAAACATACTTTTGAAGTGTTCTTTATGAAGGTTAGGCACTTTCGGGGTGGGGAAAAAGCACCGAACTCGCGTAAACATCACGCTCAGATACAAAGTTTTCACTTTTGACGTGCAGTCTTACGGCTTACAGTTTTTAAAAATAAAGTCAGTTCAAACTTTACAGTTTTTCACTTATTTGGTCTAATAAATGGATTTTAACTAATAAAACGTTAAAAAGCGAAAACAAAATACCATTAGTGCCATATGTATATAGTGTTGTATGATTCAAAAGATTTAAGGGAAAGATTACGCTTACTCAAAGGATTATCATTCTCAGTAGTGTTCTTTTTTCAAATTTTGAGTGGTTCTTTTATGTCTACTCAATTAAATTACAATAATGATTATAATTGGACACATGTTATTATTCGAGTAGCCAAAGTGGAGCCTGATGGTGTACTTAAGTTTGCCAGGAAGCACTTTGGGAAGATAGAAAAAGTCAGTTAGATTTGACAAATCAGCAACAAAGAAGTTCTTCAAGTAGAACTAAACCTACAAAATAAATCTATTAAGTAAAAATTGACCCGAAGTCGCTGTCAGCGGGGCGCGTTCCTAAATTCCTAGCCGCATTGCCACGTTATATACCAACGTTGATGCATTGCCCCAGGTACATGTTTGCCAGCCTTCTGGTTACGCGAGACCTCAATCAGTCGCGTTGAGAGATCTCAAGGTTCTCTTATATTAAACGCCACTATTATTATTATTCAAGATTATGAAATGTCAATATTTTGTGAGCAGACCTCGCGATAATGCTAAAACTGACTCGTTTAACCGGATCTCGTATTAAAATATTTTTTACACGAATAACTTTAAAGTGAAAGTTGAGCAGTTTTGGGAACCAGTTGCTGTTCTCTCACGCGTTGTTATGTTTAGGTGCGGATATTATTTAACTATCATCCAATGACGATGTTTATCTAATGTTAATTTGTTTAGAACAGACGTATTGTATAACTTATAATAAAGATTTGTAGTTTATATAATCGATACCTAATGGCTTTAGGTTATCGATCATAGTTGTGTGGCTATAAACAAAAGGTGATTTGGTTTATGATGTAGAACTATATGGCCGGCACTTCGTTCGAATTAGAATTTATATCGAAGTAAAACTTACACAAAAAATTACGATGAAAATCTTATTTGGCGATTTAAATTTTCATTAAAATTCATTGAGCAGTTTTGGACCCTATTTGAAACGACCCATAGACTGACCTACAAAGTATATCTGATATATAAAAAAACTGTTCCTTATACGATGGTACCAGAAACATTTAAAAACGTATTAAAAGAAATCCTTCTCGTTCTGTGTGAAAGTTTATTTCGGATATATTCAGACTCGGAAACGGCTCAACAAATGGAAATCTTTTGAGTGCATCACTTTTCACAATCATCTGTTTTCAAAACTTGTACAAGATACTTCTTTTGGGTAAAAGTTAATTGATTGATATGAAATATATTATTGTTATCACCAAGGAATTTCAATTGAAGAAATTCTTAAGAAACCTCGCTCTTTCCTCTTCACCCACAGGTTTCAATGAATAGTCTCGCTTCTTTTTCACCTTCCAATTACTTGGGGTCGGCCAAATATGACTTTTCCTTCCATACTCTTCTATTCTGACATACATCCTCTGTTACACCACAAATAATCATAGTTTCAATTAATACATAAATGAGTTTTATCTCGATTTTTTATGATTCATTTTGATATTTTGTAGTGTTTGAAAGATATGAATATAGGTATAAAATGCAATGTCAGCGCGAACAAAGTGAGCACAATTAGGCTTAAATATCATATTGTTCTTAAATAAATCCTTAAATAAAAGACCAGACTCATGTGAACAGTATACAAAAGTGAAACACGTTCGAATGAAAATGAAATTACGAACAACAAAGGCACTTCAGCATCGTTGTTAAAAGAGATAGCAGTTCGTGAGTGGGTTCACGATGAAAAACACATTTCTCGACGAGAATATCAATTGGTATTTGACCTTAAACTAATGCCCTGTCAGTAGTTAAACATATATAGGTATACTATTTAGGGTTCTATAGATGTTTTGGCAAAAACGGAACATTATTACAATCGTTGACGGCCTTTGTGGTTAAGAGGGTCAAGCCTTTGCCGGCCTACCTCACTGCAACGCAGAGGCTCAGGGTTCGATTTCTAGTACCTACGGTAAATTACGGAAATGAATTTTCTCCATTTTTTTACTATTTGTAGGGAGACACCATACGGTTATGTAAGTACAACACTTACATAACTGTATCGAGTGTTGTGTATCTTTCCCATTTCCCGTCCATTATAATTGTATCGAGTCAGTCCGCGCCGGCACTCCGCAGTGCCCATTGGTGTACAAAATAAGGAATAAATTATTACAAGAGTATACCCGCTTTTGCCTTCTCCACCACGATTGGAAACCCACATTGGCAGCACATATAACTGCCCCACTATAGCTAAACAATAAGCGTGTATGAAATCAAAAAACTTTCATAGTGATTAAGTTGTAAATAGGGTCCGGAACTCGAGTCCGTAGATTTGTTAATAAATAAAATAAAGAAAATACTACGGTTGACAGGGTATGTTGCAATCTAACAATTTGAAAATTACTCACCATGATGATTATGTTTCTTAATGAGTTTTTATTTACGTTAATATGTGAGAAAATATTTGTTTTGTAAGTCGTAAAAAGTGTACCCTGTAACTTTTTTACCTATGGAGGGAAAAATCAGAAAAATTCGTTATTTAAAAATACTTTCAATTAAAATTAAAGTAGATCCTTTATATAGATAGGTTTTAACATAATGAGGATAATTAATTATTTTAGAAATATTTATTATTCAATTAATTATTTTTTTAATTAATTATTTTAAATATTTATTTAATTAATATTTTTTATAGCACTGTAATCAAACGAAAAGAACCGTGGACGGAATTTACCTCTGTGAATCCTTCATTATGGGTATACTGACATGCATTAAGCCCTCTATTCATAATTAAAAACATAAATATTACATTAAATTTCTTCAATATCTTCCGTAATCTTAGTAGGTTCATAAAGAACGGTTACTATTACATATGTAGCAAGATCGGTTTCCTACGAAAAAGATATCGAATTCGTGTTATGTCACAATGTTTTAATCGTTTTCAAATCGATTAACGACTATATTTTATAAGTAAGCGCCATGGTGTTCTTAATATTTTGCAATGACTTTTAATAAATAAATAACAGTATATGAATAAATTCTGAATGGAATCCTTAAATACTATAATACGAAATTAACATTTTTAGTTTAAGATGATGTTAGTAGTATTGGTATATAACTTTTAAAATAATTAACAACAAAGACTAAGTTTGAGGATTAGAGTAGTAAAGTAGTAAATTAATTTTAATGACTTATTATTCAGAATTATATCAAAGAATTGTTTCGTCCTATTTATTGAATTGTGTTCACAGAATATATAATAAACGAAAAAGTTCAGTGTCCACCACAGTGAACTTTTTGACGAGAAGCTCTACATTCTTGCGAGAGCGCGAGAATCACTTTTGTTGCGGGTCCTTCATCTGGGGTCAAAAGACAAGGAATCGGACTTTAAGGCGGGAACCAAAAAAATAATGTATAAATTGATTCCATATTAACGTTTTCTTTGCTTTTCTCGGGTGAACTGCAGTGCGTATAATAGGATTTATTTAAAAAGAAATAACAAAACTCACCATCGCTACTACATCGGGAGTCAACTTTCCGCCTCTTCAGTTTGAGGTCTTGGAACAGACTCATATTGTCGAGGTCACACGGGCCGCGGCTGAGTGTCATTATTCCTGAGAACAAACAAATTAATATATTTAAATTGTATTTTGATTGATTAGTAGATATACTCGTACATATATTTAAATATGTTTATTTATATCAACTTAATTATTATAGGATAGTATTGTAGTGTATTTCTTTGTGAAATATATTTCAAGGCATATACTTTATTTCCCGGAAGATTTAAATTATTGATCCATAAATCCTTTACTAGACCTATCTTTTGTATGGCAGTGAAACGTAGTCTGTGCTTGAGAGATACAAGCCGGAATAACGTGTCATGGAGATGAATATGTTGCGATGTGAGCAGTTACGCGGAGGGAACGCATCAGGATCTCCCGCAATAGCAGCCGCCTTCTTCTGAACACTGAAGTATAATCGTGAGATAAACTGCAAGAGTGCCGCCTACGCCAGTACATCTATATTTTACGGAAACCAGTAAGTTAAATGTGAAATAAATATAAAGCCGTGCCTGCCTTCGTCATGTTGAGATAAAAGACGATGCCGAAAAAGTGATAACCTGACGTAGTGAAGCGTGACAATAGTCTCATAGTTATAGATATTGAAGAGCGTGCGATGTGGTGACTAAGCCCTGAAGATGATGTTTCAAACGTAAGTGGGATTTTACGTAAATATAACGATAATGATCGCTCGTTATTAAAATTTAACTAATGTATCTTGTATTATAATAATGTTTATATATAGTGAAATAACAAAGTAAAAGGCCCGCTGATAATAGAACTGTTATATCTAAGTACATAAATTGCATTTTTCTGATCTGTATAATGATTTAGATATAAGTGTAAAAACTTGTATGTCTAGCAGTCTGTGTTGTTGAGAATACATAAAATTATATTCAGGAATAAATATAAAATTAAAGTTAGGAAATAACGTCGCCTATGAACTAATTTGTAATGTAGCAGAATAATTTTCAGTCAGGTCAAGTATTGTTTTCAAGCAATTTTATTTTCACCCGTCCTTCTAGTAAATATGGGTTCAATTTACCGATATCATATAACGATTGACCTAATTTTGAGATCCTTGTTTAAACTTTGTCAAGATATTTTTATATGGTATTTACGTGTTTATATTATGCATAAGATATAAGACAAACACGGCTTTATTTATAATTATTAAATGTTATAATAATATTTCCTGTAATCGACACTCTAAAGAACAGACATCATATATGTATATTCAGTATGCTTATTTAGATATCGATAAATCCTGTGCAGATCGCTTCAAAATGTATTGCCAAAAACACGTCGTTATTGTAACATGAAAATCAGCTCCAAAAAACTAAGTAAGCGACGCACTTTGTTATCAGATTAGAACCTAAATTATATATATAATTACCTAAATTAAGTGGTTTTTGTAGCCACTAATCAATAGACTCGTACCATGTCTTGTTTTTTTTCATTCATCTACTTGGCTTAGTCGGTTAGTATGAATATACTCATTACGTGTTTGTCCGTTACATAGACAAGACACGACAATTGACAAAGTAAAATTTTGTGCAATTTACGTGATACAAATATTATTAAATATAAATGTTATTCAAAATTATATTATTATAATTATAATTTCGCTGCAAATATGATACAAATACAGTTCAAAACTTACGATAATCGGGTGACGCCTCCGGTCTTTGGACGTAAAATGGTCCAGCAACAAATGGATAACGATCGTGCATTATACTCCAAAATTTTAATACCATTTGAAATTTAATTTATTCTTCACGCCAAATTATATGTCAGTTAAAATGTTCTTTTTTAAATAGACTATTTCAATATTAATACTGCAATTCATAGAGATGCGACCAGTTTACTACGACGGTGTGCGCTTGACCCTGACGTTTTATTTCGCTTCATTCATATTCAACTACGCAAAGAAGTTTTATGGCTTTGATAACGCTTATAATGGAATTTGTTACTGATTTTATTAAAGATAGTGAATGGGATACTAAACACAGTGTGGTCTAATTAAATAGGTGACACATTTTGCAAAACATTCTAAAACAATGTATGAACAATGAGATATGAATAAAATAGAAGGGTTTAAAAAAAATAGTTTGCTAGCATTTTACTTTTAATGTTATGTTCAATTTTAATTACTGCTTAGCAATAGTACTTAATGCAGTATCTGTTTCGTTAAAGAAATAACATCATAACTCACCATGCTTGAACAAAAGCTAGGACACCCCGGTATCTTTTACGGTGATAGAAATTGGCCAGTGATTAATTCTCAAGTCTATTACATGAGGAAGAAAAATGTCAAAAATCTGGAAACTTATTAATTTATGGTATAGTTTTTAAGATCTCGTAACTATTTATGTATATTAAATCGTCTTGTCTGTTCGAGAGCTATGAATGTCAAAGAAGCAAGTGAGGTGTGTAAGAATAAGCCTGTATGGCGCTCTGTTGTTCGTGCCTACCCCGCAAGGGACCTGGCGTGAAGTTATGTATGTATGTATTGTCTGTTCGTTTATCTTTCTTTGTATGTGACAGAAATGTTTGCCGGAATCTTCTTGGCCTATGCGAACATATTTAGCAGTAAAATTTAATATATACTTATGCACGTATATATGTGTACATGAAATACATAAAAAGCAGTTGTGGCCGCCATTGTAAATTATAGATATATTTCGGTGTACATAGGCGTGTGAAGTTAAGTCACTTCTAAATTCTTATTTAGATTTTTTACAACCATGCCGTTCTAACGCTATTTTGTGTACAAAGGGCAAGAATCGTCAGTTGGTTTTTAGACACTTTACAGTTCCTTCCCACACCTAAAATATAGTACACAAAGCACTGTGCGTGCTCGTCGCACCTGTCAAATTAAGATTTTGATTTCTACATGTAATTACAAAAACAAACTAAGTCCCGCTGAAAAACGATTTTTGAAATTCATATACATAAAACTCTACTGTTCACTATTAACTTAAACCAAGACAATTAGTATGGCAACCCAGTGTTTAAACAGACTAAAAGAAAAAAATAAACAATAGTGAGTGCCTAGTAACTAATGACCGGTTCTTATAACTTACTATTCATTCAATTGCCTTATCATCGGTTGAATTTTGACGTCAATCGTATCGAGTTTATATCAAATTTCAACCGATAGTAAGATAAATGAACGGCCGGAAAGATATAGGAATTGGTCATATACCACCACAACTTACAAATGTGTTAACTATACATGAGTAAAATATAAAAACTAGCAAATAAATTATACAAAAAAATGCGTTAATCACTATAAAAGGGGCGTTTCTCATGCTAATGACGTATTGCTAATTATGGTAATAACGTCATTATTATGTTCCTTAGTATTGTACAGTGGGGTATTTTATTGAACTTCTTGCGAGCACGTGCTCGGTCAATGGACATCGTGCAAAGAATGTGGATAAGGCGACGATCCCATTAGAGAAGAGAAGCGAGTTAACATACTTCAAAATATTACGTTAGTAATCTTTTGATTTATTTATATTCCAGGCGATTTGGAATGTTGTCTTTAAAATACGAGTTTCTCTGTATATACCAATTTCAATGAAAAAGAAAAGAACATATACACACGAGCCCGTGTGTTTATTAGTAGATCAACTGCGAAGATGGCTATAGGATATTTTTATCACAAAAATTTGGGACTTATAACAGGATAATAATACCGCGAGAGTGATGTGAGAGTAAGGATATATTCGTCGGAATACGGATTCAATGTTAAAATTTTTGAAAGCAATTAAGGGCGCAGTCATAAATAGTAAAGTAGATGCAATAATATGCAGCCATAAAGTTCCACTAGTGGGCTCAAGCATCTCATTTCAGAGGAATGCCACGCTTATGCAGGTCTATTGGCCGGTTTCACACATCGATTGTCTCGATGGTTAAACCTGCTCAGGTTTAACCATCACGTTTTATTATATGGTCAACGCGTGGTAATTGTAATAATATCTTATTATATATAATAATATCTTATATCATTCTTATATATTTTTTGTAACGTAAAAAAAATATCTAAGAATGAATTAATGCTTCCCGATAAGAATTGTCGTGATTGCTTATTGGTTAGTATGACGCGTTCAAATTCTTACTGGGAAGCATTCAAGTCTTAGATAGTTTACTCGTTGTTTCTAAGTGCGGCAGTAAGAAATTAGCGCAACAATAAGCCTTAAAATCCACAAATCAGCATGAAACAACTGAATAACCACGTGATACATTATCCATAGCCGAGTCATGTCTAATTTTCAAACCGTGAAAGCAATGAAACGATTGTTTGCCATGACCATATCGACTCTTGACCGACGACAGACGTCGTTGATGAGGTAGCTCTGACGTAAATACAACGAGAGAAAAGAAACATATAAAGCTATTTATATCCTTCATACTTTGATAAGACGTGAGTCTGGTATACCGCCGACAAACGTCATTAGGCGCATTGATAGCATCATAGAAACAATGTCGAGTTGTGATGGGAAGTTAATTTGGGAACTAATTTCTTCATTGCCATTTTTAATTGATTCTTTTAATTTTATTCCGATAGGTCTAGATCTTATCCTGGAACGGACTAAGCTCGTTTCTATATCTGCATTATATATAAATATCGCTATTTGTATATCGTATTAGTATACTATTCGCTGGTACAATGTACCTAACAGTTTTCATCCGTGTTGGAACGGAGAAAGAATACAATTTACTGGGGCCGGTCGGCTTGTTATAAATAGGATATTTGGCCGTCTGAATGGCTACCACCTCTGGTCTAGAGTATGCCGCCACAACAGCTAAGAGTTGTGTTCCCGTAATAGTGTCCATATTCCAGTGGACCATGCAAAGAGCGGCGGCACATTAGTAGCACCTATGGTGTTATAAATGTCCATAGGCGATGGTAAACGCTATCCATCAGGTGGGTCGTCTGCCTATCTGCTGAACTTATGCAATAAAAAAACGAAGAGAATCAGTTTGGTGATTTAAATGTAGAACGTAGATGCTGTCTTAAACCGCTATATGTGTCGATAAATGGATAGATAATTTCTATTTTTCTTGTACACCAAAGTATACTGAAACAAAAGAAACATAGTGATAAAGCTGCCAACTGTACACAAGCAGCTTTATCACTACACAGCGATCTCTTTCAGAAAATTCTACGTAAGAATTCATAGGTTTTAACATAGTGAACCGAACTAAATACACTGTTAAACGCAAATATTGGGGTTGTTCCGCTTTATATTAATTTGGTAAAACCATTGATAGCTGTACCTATTGCATGGACTAGGCGCTTTTTGGACGTAAAATATATCCTAGAATTTCCAACAGGTGTAAAGACTACTTATCGATTACTATTGATTATTTTATATTTCTTTAAAATAAATTAAATCTTTTCTAAAAGAGATCATTTAACAGTAATACAATATTATTTGTCATTTATGTGATCAACATTAGTGGTTTTTATCTATTTATTTATACCCAACGATAAAGATATGAACACAGCGTTAAAATGAAAAGTTTCAGATCTCAAAAGCTGTCAACAATTTGCATTCAAAATTTTCTAGCCCTGCTATTTTATCTCATTGAAATTTATTTTTATCCTTTGAAAACTAAAATAGTGTTCCTAATGTTGTACGAGAAAAACACAACAATATCAGAAAGACCAAAGAGACGTGAATGTTACAATATTTCATTAGAATTACGATCAATTACTATGTGAAAAATATTTGCGAAAACTTTATAAAGAGTGCAATGTCTCGCTTCTATTTTGTCAACAAAGATAAACGAACTCTAGAGCGGCCCCAAAATAAACTCGAATGAGTCAAAGACCTTGATAATGACGTATAAATCGAGTCGATACAATAATTCGCAAGTGTTGATCGGTCGCGTCGTTGACGCCGTGAGCTGCTCATGGCTCAAGTGCTCATTGGAAGGGTTGTCAACCTTTTGTCGTAAATTAATTGGCTTTTGATCCCATGTGCCTACCTTCATTTGTGCTCAGTGTATTCCACATTACGCACCTCTGCCAAGAATAACAAAATTCGTCAGTCACGTGAAAGAAAACTGGTGGGTTTCTTAGTGGCCCTCAGACTGATTACCTACACGCATAATCACATATCGTTTTGGTAGCTTATTTCATTAGAAACGCATATGTGATTATCATTTTCTACAAGTACTTGACTGAAAATAGAATTTGGCCATAAGTGTGTGACATGACATGGACATAACCTCCATTACGATAATACTAATTTTTGGTGGGAACTTGAAACCTTGTTTTACAGTGCGGTTTTATTTTCATTGTTTTTTTAATTCTACCTATATAAGTGAACAATGTGAATAATATTTGTACGATACTTTGTTTTTAACGAATAATTTTGCATTTGTGTTTTATTTGTCACAATATCAGATAAAGGAACTGATTCCATACAGCTTTGCCTGACGTATGACACTTAACAGTGATATAATAAACGTTTTTTAAAAATTAATTTAATCATGACCATAAAATCAAAGTCTTTCAGTCGGAAACATGTTAATTAATAGGTCTTCGTATAGTAGTGCAGTTGTATTGCAGGCTACAACCGACGGCATTCAATGGAGTTCTTGTGAAAACTCGAAAGATCACATCTGACTATACAGTTCACATTTCTCACAAAAACACATAATTTCTACTCAAAAACTATCAATATCCTGCAACTATTGTTCATTTTAGAGTAATTATACACATTTTTAGAAAATAAAACTGCACAGCACAACGTCTCCTTTCAGTTCCCGCCAAAAACTCCTAATAAACGCTTAGATGTTTTGTATTGCCATTTAAAAACAACATAAATCGATAACTAATAATCAATCATTTTATTCTATTTTATTGTTCTTATTTATTTAGGATAATAAAAAATATATTTTCTCAAAGTTGCATAAGAAAAAAACAGTAAGTATATAGTATAAGATCAGTGCTTATCCAACTACATTATCCATGAACTAATTAACCAAGTAACAGAATAAAACAGTGTTAAGCAACAGTATATTACGCAGGTGTGTCGATATTTTGACGTATAATATATCTAGATTCTTATGTATAGTTCTTATAATAGTTTAAAGAATCAGACAACAATGGTTTTGAATGTAATTATATGGTAAGCGAGTATCAACTCTTAAAACATTCAACATTATTTTTTCCGGTTAGCGACGTTCTTAAAATAAACTACTAAACTTTAACTTACTTAAACTACTTGAAAAGATAATAAGCAAACAATCTACTTTTGTTTTAGTATAAGGTTTGTCTTTGTGGACATTCAGGCCGAAAACCGCCAGTCGCCTTTAGACCCTAATTTAATAATAATCGGTATACTAATATAAACATGTGATTAGTTTCATCAGATTACCCATTCAGTAATTTACGAAAGGTTCACAATTGTTTCAGAAGAAATAAATATTAATTGTTTGTTTTGTTTACACCATTACACAAAAGAGTGGTATATTGGCACGCATAGATATATAATATTTTCTTCAGTTTCGCGACTAGTAGGTACTCATAATTAAAACTATTTTTTAACGTATTCGTTTCGACGTCCACTTTCAAGTAGCCGTGATCACAGAAGGCAAGATATCAAGTGTTGATGAGTATTGTTAAAGTTATTATTCAGCCTACCCCCAAATTCTTCATTTTAATTTTTGTATGTGGTTGTTACGTAACTCTATTGGCGGCTAATCTAATTTACTACCACTTCGTAATATGTTGTGGCTTGAAGAGAAGAAGCGGCGCAAGACTAGTCATTAAGAGGAAATTTAAATTATTTCAAAACATAAGGATATTCAACTGTGTTTTAGTGCTTATAATTTGTGACGGCACTGGCTGAGCAATGACCGTATTACAATACTACTAAACGAGCAACAAATAGCACAGTTTTAGTTATCGACGTCACGAGTTCATGGCCTTTATTCGAGATTTGGTTTATAGTTTGATAAATAATTCGGTTTATGCGGTCAAATACAAACTCGTACAACAGCGTACTGAACTTTAGAATTGGAATCACGAAATGTTCGATAATTTGCTTTCCATCTATTTTTTAAGCGTTTTCGATTTAACCTATTTCGCAACTCTACTTTATAAAAACAGTCGTGTGCAGTTTTTTTTCCGCGCACGAGGTCGTGGAATCTGTAAGACTTCCGCAAGTTTCACACAGGAAATCATCCGTCTATTACTGTAATATATATTAAAATTCGGAATAATACTTTTATGAGCCAGATAATGAAGAGTATAGATATATGATTGGAATAGTTGTGATAGTGTAGCTCAGAACAGTGTCCGCAACTTGTTGACATCTATATGAATGTATAATGTAAAATGAGTGTGTTTGTTTGGTTGTGTGTTTCACCGAGAACAAAGAGAAGAAAAATTAAGACTGTATTTGAAGAAATAGCGATGTATTTACAATGTTATTAATGAATGCTGTTTTAATCTAGAAGAGATTGAGGGCCGCGGTTTCTGAAAAATATTATTATAGTCGTTAATTGTAGAAAATGTTTCTGGTATTGCAAGTAAATATTATTATTTGGAAGAATTAACAATATCAATATTAAACTTTATTAATTACACGTTACATTACAGACACAAGGTAGTTTTTATTTTTCATTTATGAAGTTCAAAATTAAATTAGTACATGATGGCCTAAAATTTACGAGTAATATTTGCTCCTTTGTTGTAAATTCCTCTGAAACAAAATGGACGAAAGTAGCAAAATGGTATCTTTTGACCCAGATCCAAGTATGACTATGTGTATGCTTTTAACTCGGACGTAGAAGCGGAAGTTTTTATCGTTGGTTGCTTTTTACTTTAAAGTAAACTTCACCGTTTTCTGACAATAACCATTTTAGATAATGATAGTACTTTAAAGAAGTGCGATCTATTTGTAAATATTTATATTACGTAGATAATTTATTATATTGTTACGAGTTTGCGGGACTCGAATCAAAATGCCGTTAGAATTATTATAGAGTTTATTAGAACTATACAAACACGTATAACACAGGTACAAATATAACCAAATGCAAGAAATCCAAACGTAATGCAGAATGTCATAATTCAATAAAACGCGCAATCGCCGTCACTATTAGATTCCCGTCCCGCCTGTATCGTAGTTGTAGCTGAACTGACCCCCCTCTCTCAATCAGGCCGTCGTTTTATACTTCACAAATGCAAATGTGCTCGCCCGGCAACGTCGCCATAATTTCCTAGAATTAGCTTGTACCCATAATCCGCAATAAATGGCTAATGATGTTCTAGAGCGAGTGCATTAGGACAATAGGCTGTTCTCCACAATAATTAGAAATGTATGCCAATAAATAAGTGAACAAAAGAAGACGATCATAAAAGGATTACAATTAGTTCAAATGCCGACAGGTAATAAAATGTGCTTTTACAGATCTGAACGTGGAATTTGTCTTTGTCGGGGCCTAAGTTGTAACAATATTATAATGCAAAACAAATCTGTACATATATTGTTAAACTTAGGTTTTCTTTAGCGCCGGAGTCATATTCCTATATCCATATTATTCCGAAAAATTACAAGTTTTCATGAGATTAGAAAACCGTAGTGCCTAATGTCTCCACCAATGAGGTGTAATAATTTGATTCCTGGAAGAGCATGCACATTTAAGGCAGTTTTTCTGGCCCCCATCTCCTTATTGTTACGATTATTATTAGTCTTAGTCTGACGTTGAAGGAAAATTTCACATCTAATGTACTAATCTATGAAAACCGTGAATGCTCATTGACTATGCATGATTGATATATAGTTTGTTAACCTGAGATGAGAAGGTCTGATATCAGCAGTGGTACGTTTGTAGGCTGCTGTATTCCTGCTGTTAACAATAGAAATAAAAATAAATATGGACGTACATCTGCTTAGTACGCGGCGTCGGTTTCGCTACTATTTCGATACTCTAGCTCGGGTGATTGGCAAACTACTGGGTAGTTTTTGGAGTCTTATACATTCTTGTGCTTGGACGGTAGAGTATTTCTAAAGTATTCCTAGCGTCTAGAAAAAGACCATAATCTTTGGATATAAAAACTTAGATATAGTACTTAATCTTGCCCTACTACTTCTGCAAGCAGAATGTAAAGAAACTCTGACACAACCACTCAGAAGTATTCCTAAATGTTGTTGTGAATCGTGCCCTTGGCCAGGGTCGATTACTTGACCGCTTCTTGCTCATTCGTGTTTTATTTAATTAAGCCAATGATGTTGGACAAAGCGCTGCAGTTTGTCACCTGTACTTTAACAAGCCTCTATTGAAATGCCCTGTTGACTTTGAAAGGGTTTGTTGATATTATTAATATTATTAGCGTGGTGATAATTAAAAGTAGAAAGAAACCGTTATCGTTTCACTCCGGTGGCTATCTTACCGTGTTTCAACAAGTCAGGGTTACCCCCTTAGCTTGTCGAAACACAGGAACTTTTATGCAAGATAAAGACATACCTGCATTACTTGAAGATGGGAGCCATCCTGGTTTATAATAGACTAGAAAAACTATCTGTTCTTTTTTAAAATTAATTACATTATATTGAGCTTTCGTTTACTTTGTGTATAGTGTTACAGTTTACATTCTTACTTACCAGTTTAGGAGGGTTAAGCCTAAGCGCCTAAGTTTGTTAGATATTAATACAAATCGAGACGATAATTCCTATATTCTTCTTGTTAAGTTTGCTAGATTATTACTTATCTTCATGCACCAAATGTTTCTTTTAAGTACAAGTACACCTGGCCGGTCAACTACACAGTATAACAGTTTGAATTCGTCCTAGAAATTATTCAACGGAATAACAAATAAAGGGATTTGTTTACGTTTTGTGTTGGTACACGTGCCGTCATCGGATTTCGAATGCAGTGCGGTCGGTCCAGTCGGAAGTAGTAGTGACCTCCGTCACGGTCGTCCGCTCGACTACGTTCAATATCATTAAGATTTCATGTCCGCCTTTATCTACTTATCAAATGAGTACCTTGGAGTGAATAATCGGCTCCATAGATTAATTCGGATGTGTTCTCAAGTCAACTTACTCGACGCTTTACACTGCGATAGTAAATTTATTTAAGGCTGGTAGTATGTTGCTCACATATCTGGTACTAGAAATGTTCATAGGCAGTGGTATCTTACATCTCCATCTGTTGGGCTATCAACTTGTTTGTTGTGCTAGCGATTTGAATTTTTTGTTGTTATGTTATGTTTAAAATTTTATTATGCAGTACAATTCATACTATTATAGTATATATAAAATATACATTCAATATGGAGACCAAAAATATTAACCTTCTATCCTGGGCTAAGATAGTTTCCGTGGAACTCCAACCCAAGGGTCATAGCGTGGAAGAGTCCAAAACTTTTACATTTTCTTAATCAATCATAAAAAAATATTGTCCAATATTCTTATATCTTTAATAAAGATGACTTACTCAAAAATGAACAGTTGCATTAGATGAACGATGAAAATAGACAAAACCGTGTTTTTAATGTTCAAAATTGTCTCTGTCCAATTTTCGTGTATAAGGCAAGAATTTAAGGCTAAAATAAAACCACTAAGCACAAATGATTAACATGCTCTGTTTATATTTATTATTTATCACAAGTTCAATATTAAAATAAAAACTTTGTTCCTGATTATATTGCCTTCGCGCGGCGTCTCGCAATAAAAGATGAGGTCAGATATTTTGGTTTGAACCTGAACGTTACTTGTGAATGCATCCGAAACCTTCCAGTCATCGAATCGAAACGTTTACAGCGAATGTTTGAGACAAGGTTACTACGTTGTACTACCTATTGCATCATTCAGCTCGCTGCGGACTGAATTTAAGTCGCACTTGTCTATTTTTATTTAATTAGTTTATTATTGTTGAAATACAGATTTTCACATATTTTCTGTTATTTATATGTTTGAGAGAAATTAACTCACTTTCTTGTGCACTTTATAATTCGAATCTGTCACGAGATCATCAGAATCAATGTTTCAATATTAAATTCAAATCTATTTTTTATACTTCGTGTTAATTTTATTAGTTTAAATATTTGTTTTGTCTATGTTCCTTTTTCCTAACAATAAATATATTCATGTGCTGCTTCTATTTACATCACTCCTCTATGTATTTAAAAGATATGTATAACTACAAATATTTAATGCTAATATTATAAATAACTGATTTGAAGTGACCTCTGCCTGTCCAATTAAGGATGATCTATATGTTCGTTAATTGTTCTTAGTTTAAGAAGTCCAAGTTAACCGGTCGCTAATAATATTCAGGAAGTGACTTGTTCCGGCTGCAATGTCAGTGTCGGTGGAGCGGCCAACCTTATTCGGTTGACGACCCACTGATTACAGTTTTGTACTTACTTAATTTATTTAAATTTTAGGCCTTTTTATAAGGAATATAACTATTGCTTCATATAGACAACTTTTTTGGTTTCACATTTATGTAGGTTCACGTTTGATCGCTGTCTCAACTGATGTTGAGTGATGACGCGGTCTAGGATGAAGCAAGCTTACCTAGAACAATTTGTTCTGTCGGGACTTGAAGACTTCGGAATTGCCTTTGTCAGAAAAAACAGACAAATTTACTTTACAATCTTAATTTAGTCCAGATTTTTCAACTTCATTCAATAGTTTAAAGGGATGGGGGTACAAGCTTTACAATTACCTAAATTACTTAACTAGTCACAATGATAGTCACAATAATGTAGATACCAAGATGATTGATTGTGATACCCAAAGTCAGACAGAGGGACGAACATGAGGATTATCTAAGGATTCCTTACTTGTTAAAAATATTATAGGACTAAAAGAAAGGAAATTTACCTTTTGTGAATTTTTAGTAAATATTTTATCTCATAAAACATAAAAATGTTGTAAATAATTAATTACGAATAATATTGTTGAAAACAAAACTCTCAGTATTGTCTACAAACATAACACCCCTGTGAATAAGGAAGGAGAATGCGCTAATAATCTGACGCAGTGTTTTTGCAGATGGTCATCTTGCAAATGCAAAAGAAACCTGTTCAATCAAAGATAATAATTATATGATGTCATTAATGGTCTTAAACTGTCTGCATTTAATTGAAAACTTTTGCTTAATTGGTAATTAAGAGCTTCTAGTTGAACCTTTAAAATTAATCATCATTTTTGTATAGTCCGCGTCAAACTTAGGAATATTAGGAATGATTAGAAAAATATATGTATAGTGAATTATTTTATTCTTTCTTTGAAATATACATTTAGTAAAATACTTTTCTTATCTAGAAAGGTAAGTGAGAGACCTGTATATGTGTAGATCACATATACACAGTTTAGCGGTGGATATCGATGGGATTAAGAAGAACATAGAAATAATCTGCACCATGTAATTCGCCATATTAGGTTAAATTATTCCTAAGTTAGGCCTGGAAGAGATTGCTTTAGGCGATAAGATTGTAATTGTGTATTTTTGAAATCGTATATTTGATGAGTAATAAAGTGTTAGCTATTCTGTTGTATAGTTTTCTTTTTATAAAATTTTCCGGTCACTACATTTCAATGAGTGGAACGGATGACGGTCATTTATCTACAAATTTGAACATATCTCGAAAAATAAATTAAACATAAATTTGATATATGCAAAAATAGTCCTTTTATTTGTTACCGCACACACGCACCTTTTTCCTAACCCCATATTGGCCGTGTAAAGCGATTTTCAATGGAAGCCTTAAGTCGTTCATGTAATCCGATGGTTATGACACATCATTTCACTGATTAGAAACGATAGAAATATGGAATACCTAGTTGACGTATGTAGCGATTGTGTAAACTGCATACGCACAAACTATAATTTTATTACCAATTGTACCAATATATTTAGACGTACGCGAATGCTTTTTTCTGACGTATATTTTGATATTGACGTATATTATGCATATAAGTACTTTTTACGTAACTAGTAGGTATACGATACCGTGGTTTTAATTTGTTTTAATTTGAGTTTACATGTTTAAGAAAATTTAAAGCGAAAAATCAAATTACACAATTATTTATCTCTCTCTTTCTCTTTTCTTTCACCATATCCCAATTAATTGGGGTCGGCACAATATCTCTTTTCCTTCCACACTCCTCTATTCTGACATACATCTTCTGTCACACCACAACTCTTTATATCTTCTTCTTATCATTTAAGACGAATGATTTGTTCAAGTTCCACTCGTAGAAGGTTTAATTTTCGTTAAAACTATTTCATAAGTCTCAAGCGTTATTGGTTTGATTTTTATTTTTATAATCTGTCGTTTTGCCTACGTTTACCAGATTAGTTACAGGTCTATATTTTGGGGATTGTAGGTCGCTCGCTTTCTTTGGGCAAAAATTTTGACTTTGTTTTTATTCGATTTCATTTAACGACATCGCTAATGATACTGGTGGTAATATTTGCTGCTCGGGGCAGATGTCCCTTAAGACCTGGTCTCGATGAAAACCATCCTATTTTTCCCCGTTATTGTTGTTATGTTATGTAATGTTAAACTACAAGATAGATGGATACAAATGTAGAGGTAGACAAAAAGAAAATTGGATGGACTGTGTGTAGGATTATTATGATGATATGTGGTGTGTCGGAAGATATATGTCAGTGTAGAGGAGTGTGGAAGGAAAAGACATATTGCGCCGACCCCAAGTAATTCGGATATGGTGAAAGAAAAGAGATTGTAAGTTTTTAATTTAGTTTCGTTCGTTGTAACTTGGTGCAGATATTATTTGACATCATAAAGAGCTTAAACGTAAATAAATATATAAACAAAGTGACCTTTATGTATTTGCATATTAGTCTACATTTTGTATTATTTGTTTATTTATTATTTTTTGCAAGAGTTTAGTAGATAGGCAAACGGTTCACCTGATGGAAAGCGGTTACCGTCGCCTATGGACATTTGTAACACCAAAAATGATACCAATGTGCTAGCTACCACTCTCTAAAAGGGATACTGCAATCCGGCCACTTTGCGTTAAGGCCGTTATTTTTTAACGCTTTGATAAATAAGACGCATTATGTCAGAACTTAAGTTCTGGACTTCTTATTCATTTTGAGTTAGAGTAAGTTTGTAACGTTATTAAAGAAACATACAAACTTAGTCTAACTCAATATGAATAAGACAGTGAATCTTTAACACGCAACGCAGATAAAAGTCGAGCATAACAACACATTATTTTTATATTATTCATCAACCAATAAATATCTGGTTGTTTATTATTATATTAGGTTATTTGAGTACAATATATTATGAAAACAACAATGCAGCTGTTTGGCAATCGGTTTGGCTTCGGTACGCCCGAAGGCCTCTATTGCCTCTACCGCGCCTTGACATTCAACATGCGCCCGCGCACATAGCCAAAGCGTTCCATTTTTAAAAACACTTCCGATTTATATACTTCCTATTTGGTTTTATGCATGTCCATGTATTTTTATTTACATAATTTATTATATTTTTGACTGACGTCGCATAATAATACGTATTTCCGCAGTAATATATAACATAATTAATGATACGTTTATCAATTTTCAGATGGAGATCATTTATTTATATTTAAGGTGCGGCAAAGTTCGTTGTCGCTTCTAACCTTTGCTATATTATAAATGATTACTTGTCTCTAAAATCTTAAATATAGTGGAATCAAATTTATTAGTATTAAGAAACAAATCGACGCATGACTGATAATAATGGATAAATTGGAAATATCACGTGTCACAGTAAAACCTTATTTATATCTTCGAATTAATGTTTTATTTAGACAGGAGACCAATATGATATTTAGTCTAAGTGCGGTGTGATATTGATCGATGATTTTGTATGTAAAACAGGAAGTAACAACAGGCCTGACCAATGTAAGTCTATAGGGAATGGAAACAAAAAGGGCTGGACTATTGCAACGTAGTAATGGAGTTAGAAATCAATGACTATGAATGGAACATGTGATTGGTGTACGTATGTAGACACGCGTCAATTTCTCTCTCTCAAGTCAGTCTTTAGAAGCGTGCGGTTTATGCCGCATCATTTCCGACTTTACTCTTTATAAGATGTTTTCTTACGTGTAGTAAATAATTATTAATTAATATTATTTACTACACACTATACTATTATTAACTTATGTGTATATTTGTATATATAGTATAGTTATATATTTATTATTAAAATCGTACAATAATTATGTATACCACCATCGCCACTCCTAATCAGCAATATTCTTGCCACGGGTTGTGAGAAAGAGATCGCTTTTTAGCGATAAGACCGCCCTTTGGACACAATTAGAAAAATACTAGATCGTAAGTTTTCTGTAATGCATACATACATACATACATAACTTCGCGCCAGGTCCCTTGCGGGGTAGGCACGAACAACAGAGCGCCATTTAGGCTTATTCTTACACACCTCACTTGCTTCTTTGACATTCATAGCTCTTGTCATGCACGCTCGTCTGTTCTTAAGGCTCCTGACATCACCTTCTGCTAGTACACGATCAATTTGATCATGGAAGGTGTGTCGTGGCCTTCCGCGACTTCTGCATCCATCCACTTTTGCATTGTATATCTGTTTAGTCATTCTTTCATCATACACTCTTTCCACATGCCCGAACCACCGGAGCATTCCTTTCCTTACCTTCACCCCGACACTCTCTTTCAGACCAACTCTTTTTCTTACTTCGGTATTACGAACGCGGTCCGCGAGCGTCACTCCGCAGATTTTGCGCATTGCTCGCATCTCGACCGCGTTTACTCTACTTTCATGCTCTCTATTTCATAGCCAACTCTCGCTTCCATACGTGAGCGTAGGTACCAGAACCGCGTTGTGTATGGCAAGCTGGGCCTTCTGGCTGAGGTTCTTAGCGCCTAGAAGTTTACCTAACGCTCCATTCACACTATTCCCCAAGTGTTATCTATCGATCTATTATTTGCAAACCTTTGCTGTCGATTTATTTATAATCAACTCATTAGCGAAACAAAAAATTAATTTGCTATTCAATGACACCGGATGGTCAGTGGATCTTTTTATATTATTAAATTAAATCGCTTCCTTCCTATATACAATTATTTAAAAATGAAACTCATAAAATTATTTATAGTTATAAATTAACTAATCATTCACTCATCCTTAAACACTACTAAAAATACTCACAAAAAATATTTGCAAGTACTTTTTCATTGTAAAAGACATAATTTTTTATAATAAAGAATAGTGGAACCTTCTAAACAGGTATCTCACACCACCACCTAGATATTCTGAATTTAAGGCAGAAAACTTCAATAAAGAAATATTATTAAAAAAAAATGTGCGTCTCGGGACGCCCGACTGAAGTGATGACTTAAAATAATCTAAGTTGAACTATTTGACATTGAAATTGTTTAATTTGAGAAGCCTGCCTACCGCTGCCGTATGCGTGAGAGAAAGGGACGCCAGATAGACTGGCACCGTAACGCGTTACGTAACGAAGCGGTTTACCTTCCTATAAGAAGTTATCACTTCAAAAGTAGGAAAATTAGCCTCAGAAACTAACTATAAAGTTTTTTTTAAGACCCGAACTGTCTCCACCTTAGGGTATGGCAGAGTTACTCTTTTCTAATTTATCTTTATTGCTAATTAAAGGTTTCAGTTTTTTCCTTTCTTGTGCTATTACATTTTTCTTATATCTATTTTGTCTCTAGTTTACATGTTATCTTTGCCAAATAATTTTCTAACAATTTATACGTATATTATAATGTTTGTGAGTTATTGATACCATTTTGTCGAAAATTTTCCGTATTTAGTTACAATTTTAGTATCGTTGTTATTGTAGTAGCTATAAACCTTTTTACTTATGTATTATATTTATTTATATTCTAAGTATGACTCTAACTATAAAGTTGGCTCTGGCTAGCTATACTAAGTACTAAGCATCATTAAAAAATTTAAAAAAGAAAACATACGTAATGCAGAATTGATAAGGTCAAACATCCAGTGAGAGTGCTAAAACTGCTCGCCAAATCAACAAACAATGGTGCTTTTTGACAGGCAAGCCAACATGCCTATTATTATTTTAAATTCGAGCATCCTCCCACTACAATGCTATGAAAGGAAGCAATGACATTCTGTACCTTTTCGCTTTCACCGTATTGGAAAGTGAGCGTAAAAAACGTATTTCGGCAACGGCATAATGGCGGCAGAGCAATGAACTCGTCGACTCATAGAGCGTAGACCATGGCCGAAGACAAAGGGAGGTCCATGAAAGTAAAAGTATGAACTTTGAGCGGTAATTTGAAGTAACAATTGTGACGTTGTTCATAACTTTGATGATGATTTTGATGGTAGGCTTCACACACTGCTTATACTCGCAGTAGTTGCGCTCCACTAATGATCTCCTGTTAATGGCACCTGCACACTCTTCAACATTTTATTCCAACTCCTTCGCCATGCAGGCTGTCTTATTTTAGAACTCTTTGCCCACTGACTTCAGAAAAGTTAAATATTTTGCCATATTTAAAAATTCACTTAAGAATCATTATACATTATTGCGTAAGACTACGCAATAATGTATTTGCTAGTTTACAATACTTTAGACTGTAATATACTGTCCATGTATGTCATGTTTTTTTCCTCTTTCGTTGCATAATAATTATCGATAATTTAAAAATTTCGTTTGAGTCAGGTTGCCTGGAAGAGATCGCTTTTAGCGATAAGGCCGCCTTTTGTTTTACCAGGTAACTATTGTCTTGTGCATTTTTTTGTAATTTTTGTTTTGGTGAACAATAAAGTGTTGTCTATGTCTATATCTAGTTGATATTCTAATATTTATACAGTATATAAGTAATATTTAGACTTAGATGTCTTTTTGTGAGATGTACATGATCTGTATGTGTGTGTAAACCGCGACAAAGGTTAATTATCATAGTAGAAAATGTGGTACAGTAATCCAATATGGAAACTGAATGAATGAAATTACTTGTGAATTATGTAATCCAAGCCTGCCATGCAATCACGCTTAATTTCGGTTTCTGAATATGTTCATATTATACATCAAAAATTACTGTCGCTTATTACATCAAAAATATTGATTTGAATAAAAGGTTGTCGGCAAAAGTTCTTGTTACGCTTTATATTTGTATGGATTTCAACCTATGAGCTAAAAGTATTATGGCTCAGTGACGTTTGCCAGAAATGTGTATTAGAAGAAACATGAATTGCTGATTGATCAAAATACTATTTTATCGATATATGCAATTTAAATTATTTTTAGGGTAAAGTGAGCAATAGACAATAATATATCGACCACTGCTAATCTCAAATCTCGTTATATCAAAGAAACGATATTTGCTAGATGTGACTCACGTCCCCCTTTTTCCCACCCTCTATCCCATCCGTAGGGGATTTCTCGTCCCTTTTTATCTCATCATTTACCAGTGTAACTCATCCCGTCTATTCCATCAACTCTATCCCATCATAAAGACTGGTAACGTTGGCATCGCTCATAGTGTTGGTAAGCGTTTATAGATGACTCTAACCACCTTACGTCAGGCCATTCGTTTGTTTGTCCGCATCAGACAATAAAAAAGCAATTATCCAGTGTGTAATCATAGGTCACACAAACCAGTAATTTTTATGTAAAAATAAGGATACAGACTGCAATAATACATATGCCGCATGAGAACGTTTTGTGGTTATAGTAATATGGTTTTTATTTATTTTATTATATGTAGTATACCTTATATATTATGCACGAGTGTAGTCTTAAGTAAAAGTAAAGCTTTGCCCGACCATACCCTGTTTTAAGAGTCACGAATTTGATCCTCGAGTCGAGATGATTCGGAATGTCACGGTTACTGCAACAATATTGAATCGTTTTGCAACAGACTCGTTCATTTTTAATTTAATACTTTCAGACCAGAATTCTGTTTGCACAATATGACATTGAATATTTTTTATTGTGAGATTTCATATTACGTTAATATTTTTTAAAATTAATTGGCTGTGTTTATCTCTAAATCTTTTCCTTAAACAAATCCAAGCATTATATAAACTGAAAGGACAGGTCTATAAATCTATCGTTAGATTAGCTATTCTGTATGGCATTGAAGAGTCGCTTGTGCTTGAACGGCGCAAACGATACTTGCGTGTCACGGAGATGAATACGCTCGGATGTGTTTTAAGTTATTTGCAAAGATCACGTTAGTAACTCCCGCAACAGTGCTAGTCTTCATGTCCGTGATGTATCTAATACACTGCAAGAGAGTCACTTTCGTTGATATGACCACATTTTATACCGCCTCCGCTAACTTCAGGTACAAGCGCCAGCCAAGCTCAAGGAGTGTGGTGTACACGTTTTTAAGAACACTATGCATGTCAATGATCTTATGATAAAGAATGACGTGGACCGTGTGAAGTGCAGAAGATGATAAAACATAGAAAGCAGACCCCGGACTCAATAGAAGATCTTCCCAATGAAACTGGGATTTAACGCAGTATGATGATGATATTTTTAACATCTGTTATTTTAGATAAATGTGATGAATCAAAGCATAATCATCAAATAAAATGTTTTATTTATTGTATATTTGTTATCTACACAAAATTAGCGTGAGCAAGCCATAATAACTTATTGATGACAGTATCAAAGTGTGGCAATCTTTGACCAATCAGCACACTCGGCCTAGTTTCCGTTCAAAGTTCTTGATACATTACAAAGACTTTTCTAAACAATAGCGTGCCGACAAGAAGGACTTGGTGGAAGGTTCCACATATACAGCGGCTGCGTCATGACCCACTATTGGGATTTATTTGCGATACAAAACTGACCATTGGTAACACAGATATAGTGTTATGTCCTGCAATTATTCAGTCTGTATAGCGTCTGCGATGGAAGACGTCGCTAAAGCGATAAAACACTCATTATTGTATATAATTTTTAGGTATCTAGTTTTAATTTATAACCAATTAACACCAACCAGGTGTTTAATAAAACTAAGTTTTAACGGTTTTAAGCGCGGTAATTTATTTGATTTTGGTTACTCCGACGTTTCAGCTGCTTTTCAGTGGCCGTGATTATTGGGCAAACAAAGAGGAGCATAAAAATACGGGTAAAAGAACACATTGCTGACATGAAACACACCAGGTCTACGAAGTGTGCGAACAATGAACACACGCTGGATAAACCCAACCATTATATCAGATTGGATAACACACAAATCCTCGCGAAAGAGAATCGTTTCATACCAAGAATGACGCGTGAGGCTATTGAAATCAAAAAACACCCAAATTTTAATAGAGAAGATGGTTGGCAAGTCCTATCTGTTTGGGATCCGATCATCAAAACTATTAATACCCAAACCCAGCAAAAACCAACTGCCAGACATCAAGACACTGTGAGCTCTTTCTGCGTGCAACGGAACACAAACCAACTTGACTGATAATTTTTTTTATTTTCCTTCCACCCATTTTAATATTATATCACGTTTTTAGAGCTAGTTATGTTTGCTGAAGAGGTGCTTGCGCCGCTTCTTCTCTTCAAGCCATAATATGTTGTGAAGCGGTGATAAATTAGATTAGGCTCTTATAGAGTAAATAATAACCATAAACAACATTAAAACTAAATAATTAAAATGAATATGTTGGCGGTAGGCTAAATAAAACTTTAACAATACTCGTTGACAATTGTCATATTTGTCTTCGCTGTTCTTTTTTTCGTCGGAATAACCAAAATCAACTAAATTACGGCGCTTAAAAACGTTAAAACGTAGATTTATTACGCACAATAGTCGCGAAAACTTAGAAAATATTACATTTATTGTAACATTTTTATGTGTTATCAAACATTCTTCAAGCAAAAGGTTACAATCTTTTGAGTTCGTTTTCAAAAATTATAGTAATTCAGGGTTGTATCATTATGTTAGTAGTAGTCGTGGTGGCGTAATGGCTAGCGCACGCGCCCAAACTCAAAGGACGCGGGTTCGATCCTGGCCGGAACGCATGCACCACTTGAGCAGTTTTCTGACCACATGTGCATATTGTTACAATTACCAAGTGCTAAAATCGGTGAAGAAAATATCGTGATGTATCCTGCACATCGAGATAATCGATGTGTCAAACTTGCCAAGCCGCCTTGGACAAGCGTGGTGGGAATACTGGCTGTTCCCCTATAGTGGGAGGCCCGAGCGCAGCAGTAGGACATTTATGGGCTGTTATTATTATATATTTATTATGATATGTTAGTTGTTACCAAATAATACAACAACAAAGCGGTTTTTTAAATGTTAATTCTTGATTTAAATTTTTTTAAAAAACTTAGAAGTAATTACACACATTCGTAATATACGTATGTTGTAATTATTATTATACTAGGTCATAATTAAGTTACATAATAGTATTTTAAGATTAAATGGAAATTCACACTAATACATAAATTTGAAAGTTTCGTTGTTCCTATGTATACATGTTTGTTTGTCCTTTATTTACGCGACCTTAGGAATTAATCGTTTGTCATGAAATTACGTAGGCATGTACAGCCGTGGTTTGAAAAGGGTCGCCAGTTATCAAATTAATCCATTTAACGCTCCGCGCGCACATGTTACCTTTCCAAACTAAGACACAGACCAGAGTGTTTTACAGAAAATTATGTTTAACTGTTTCTTCTTTGATTTTCTATCTCGTCTAAGAAGATTGTTTAGCTATGTAAAACCTTTTTATTGGTTTTAATATTTATGATATGCGTAGTGAGAGTAGTGACTATATCCTCTTTGTTTCTGATGATCAAAACTATTACTAATCTCATTATCTGCCATTGCCAACATTACAATTTTCTTTTTTCACTTTTCAATATTGTATACACGTAACATTTATTACACTGTTGGCAGTACTGTTTCTTAGACTCGTGCAAGCTAAAGTCGACTTGACGGTGACGAACCTTTTCATACCGTGACTGTACATTACATAGCAGGTCATGATATAAGATCTTTTTCGTGCTTTTCATGCATAATTTCAGCTAAGATTTAATAAAACTTGCATCGTTTGGCGTTTCTTTTAGTTAAAATCAGATACGAAAATGTCTGCAATACAATCAGTTACTGATATGACTCGCAAAATTATAGGCTTAAGTGGCAGTAAGCCGAATATGTCTATCGCAGGACCATTGGCCGATGGAGTAGATGAGCCCTCAAGTCAAATTCGCATTTTGACAAGTCTCGTAGTGGAATACTTCCGACTCGGTGAATTGATGATCCATGCAAGTTTACTGGTAGAGGTTGGATAAGGAAAATATAAAAATGTACAGTTCACATGCAGTAGAAATGATACCTCAGAAAATATACTCACAGATAATTCTTCTCTGATTTTTATTAATATAAATATAATTCCTTTAGGCTAAATCCGTCAATATATTCTTATCCAAAATAAACTTCTTAAGTATCACTTTCAGTTTCACTGTTTTAGTCTGATAAATATTATTATCAGTCATATTTCGGTACAAGTTGGATCTATGATTAATCGTCGGTCAATAGACTCTCTAACCTGTGATGCACAATGTAAAACTCGTATATCATTCTTTTTCAGGCTTAGTCCTATAGATTTATATGTTCATGTCTATTTAGGGTCGCTTTTTCATTTCATCGAGTTTACATTACAAATCTAAAGGAATTTCACTTGAAAAACAGGTATGGTTAAAACACTATTAAGGTGCGTGGTCTACGCCCAATAGTTGTTGTCAGAAGATGATCGTAGGATACTATTCATCCCCAAAAATGGGATGGTTTGAATTGAAAATGGATGCAAGTAAAGGTTTTAGAGAATTTCTGTTTGTTCTAAAATAAATATTTTCGTTTTTCTAGGTAAATCTATGATATATAAGAAATAAAAATTGAGAAAAAAAATCGTTTCATAACGCTTTTTATCGTGCTGCAATTAAAAGTAACTTTTTTTATCCGTGCAGGTACGGAGAAAGAACATAATTTGTAGCACTTTTGGTGTTAGAAATGTCCATAGGCGCTGGTAACCCGCTTTCTACAAAGTGGGCCGTCTGCCTGTCTGCTGAACTCATGTAATAAAATATAAAAAAAACTTATTTGTACGAGTTTCACAAACATCACGATTGTGTTTATTTTCAAACAGTCTAAATAGTTAAAAATAAGTCGCAATACGAGATCACGGAAAAGGCCTTGGTGACGCGGCGTTTGATATTGACAATATTTACTCAAGAGTCTGCTCTAGTATACACAAGTAAAATGAGACATATGAACTCAAAAAACAAATTTGATGAAAATCAAATATCTGCAAACCCCTGGAATGGTGACATATAAAATAGCTACTATATAAATATGCTTAATTTTTTTCTTTACTCATGACTTATTTTGCAAGTATAGAGAGAGTACAAGTACATAAAAAAAACGCAAAATATTATTTTGACTTCATGGTTTTGAAAATGAAAAAGCTAGCTAGCCAAATCAAACTAAGACAATTTTTATCAAATAGTTCATTCGCGGCTCTTCATAAATCACGTATCAACACGTTAAGGGGGGGCGGGGTTGACTAAGTGTGAAAAGGGATGGGAGAGGGTCCTAAATTTCGTGACGTTACATTAAAATTTCATGTAATATATTTCAGCTTTAAAAACAAAATTTGAACTATTATCAAAAACTTAAAAATATTTCCAACTCTATCTGTACGAGCGTAGCGTTTAAATTGAAAAACAATTTAAATGAAACAAAACTAATTGACAAGATTTTAATTTACTAATTTATTGATGTAAAATTGCAGAATATGTGATGTTACGGTAGGAAGAGAGGAGTCTCACGACCGTATGTGACCAGTTGTGACAAGGACGGGGAGGTGAAAAATCATGAAATTCCTGTGATGTAATTTGTGGATTTATTTCTCAGGTAGAAGGAAATGGCCCAGAGAGACCATTTCATTTGCTTCACGTACGCTTAATGCAGCAGAGCAGACGTTATTCTCATATTCAAAAAGAAGCTACAGCTATCATATTTGGTGTACGTCGATTTCACCAATATCTTTGTGGTCGTTCAATTCCATTTACTTTACGCATAGATCATAAGCCTCTTATATCAATATCTGGCCGTTTTAAAGGACTTCCAGAAGTTTCTGCAAATTGCCTTCAAAGGTATGCTATTTTCTTGGATAGATAGCAGATAGATGAGATTTCTTTACAGTTTAAATGGTAATTAAAATTATTTGTTGATGTTTTTAAAAGTAAGATGATAATATGTTATTTTAACGCCTGTTCTTTAAAATATGTAAATATGTTTATTTATTGTTACATGTGTCTGCATACCTATTATTGGGAAACGTGGTTTACATATAAACGAAGCCGAGTAGGGAGCTCTAGTACTAAGATATTTTTTTGTATTGCAGGAGTTCAGCAGACAGGCAGAGGGCCCACATGATGGAAAGCGATTACGATGGCCTATGTACATTTGTAACACCAAAGGTGCTATCAATGGGCTGCCGTTCTTTACAGGGAGACTGGAACCCGGCCACTGGTACTGGAACACGATTCAAGGTTGTATGGCGGCACACTCTAGACCAGGGATGGTAGCCATCCAGACGGGCAAATACCTACCACCTGGTTATGGGTTGTTTTGCCGCCTCTTACGACAGGCTTCTCGCCGTCTGCTGTACTCCAGCAATAAAAAAAAATACCACGATTAAATTAGCCTTTGTGCTAACCGGTTCTAAGACGTAGTAGATTTTTGACTACGAACTTCGTCGTGTCAGTAAAATAAATCTACGTAATAAAAAATAAAAGAAATCTGCAGTCAGATTTAAGCTTTATGACTGGGATGTAAAGTTTACAATAGTATTAAAATTTATTAGCAACAATAGGAAGGTATTTGCGTCTTATTTTACAAGAATATCGATATTGCACTGGCATCATGTGAGTAGTTGTTTTGAATGCGTTGTTTCTTGAAATACGCCGTGATGTCAGTGAATTATAATGTTCATAATACAAATTCAGGTTAAGAGAGCTTTATATTGAAGAAATAGCTGATTTTTATTTCATAAATAAAGCTATTGTGATTGGTCAAATACAAAAATAAGTAAAAAAATTCCATATATTTATTGAATCAAAATTAATAATAAGCAAATGCTATTATTTTTGCATTGAAAATAATGTATGTATGTATTTTAAATAAAAAAATGTTTATTAAATTAAATTACCGGAAAAGATAATCATTATTAAGTAATAAACAAAATTATTTCCCTAAATTGCAAATATGCACAATTAAAATCGATTTTTAATGGAGACATATACAATTATTCTAGAAAATATTTGTTAATAATTGCTGTAGTCATTTGGGATATTTAGTACTCATAAAATAGCTATCGGTCAGCAATGCTAATTTTTTATTGAGGTAAGCTTTAAAAAATTGGTATAAATATTTTGTAAAATCAAATGCATCTTTAATGTTAATATATTGTTAGTGCTAAAAATGCATCATTTAAGATTAGTATATTGTTAGTGGTTGGTAAATTGGTAATACAAAATAAAGTAAACAGAATAGATTTTTCACATAACGCCGTATGTCGAGAAAGCATGCTATCTACGACGCGTAGCGCGTAGTAAACCGCTACGACGTACCACGCAACGCAACGCATAAAATTTGCAAAGTTAGTACAAACAATTTCTTTTTTTTTGTTTTGATTTAATGGTGCAGTGTTAAAATTTGGGCTAAATAAAATAATTTATTTACCCATTGTGGAGGTCATCGTCTGCAGTTGTTGAGCGTGCGCAGAGGCGTCAAGCGCCTCGTCAGGCCCCAGCTTCTCGCCTGCCGACAGCTTGTTTAGCGTTTGGGCAAGCACATTACACGAAGGGCCACCTTGTTCAAAATCACCGATCACCTTTTTAATTTCCGTCTTCGAAAATCTTTCGAAACACCAACTGTGAGCATAGTTTTCCGATGCAAGCACTAGACACGTCCAGCGGTCATGCGGAGTCCGGTGCACTTCCTGCGGAAGAAGGGCGTGTGGATTGCGCGGGCGCGCTCACCGAACCTCTCGATTCGGCAAAATCACGATAACGACTGCGCGCAAATGTCGTCATGTCGAAATTCGAAACACTTTCACCTAAATATTCCGGCTCCGTTTCGGCGGACGCGGGCGTCGCTCTCGGCGCTCACGCACACACCGCTCGAGCACTCACTACTCAATTACGTACGCTATAAAAATTGCGTCAGTGTTTTTCGTAGTCGACCTTACGGTTGAAGAGTACTTTGCCGAAATATAGTTATCTCTGTCGAGTACTAATTCACCGTTACGCGGGATGTTTTTTGTTTCATTTTTTTTTATCTGGCCGTTTCGTTCGAGGACAGGCGTGTGAGTGTGCGGATTTCGATAGCGGGGTCGTTGAACTGCCGAAAAGGGATTCGGTATGGTTAGCAATGATGTATCAGTACTGTACTGTGTTGTGGTGCAATGTAACCAGGCGCGGGCGCGTCGCTCAACGAGGCACCGGGGCACCGTGATGCGGCGGTATCACTGTGTGGTCCGATGCGGAGTACTAATCGCCGTCGCTGGCGCATAACTAGGTCAAACGCACGCGCACGCGCGGTTCTTCATGAACGCGCACCGACACTCCTGGCCTGCCCCGTATTGTCTTCACGTTACGATTATTATGTTCAATTTTATAACTTACTAATTTGCATTCGAACGGTCAAAACTGTTCAATAAACGCTCAATGTTGTGTATTTTGACGTAATACGTGTATATTAGTCGATAACAGACTACAACCATTACGCAACTTGAACGCCAAACAGATATAAATCATCAAAGTCAAATTATAAACAGCAACATAAGTCATTCTTTTTCTCGCCTTCCGAATTAAACATTTTACTAAGGTTAATGAAACTAAGAGCTATTTCGAGAAATATCATCTAATAAAGTATCATCTATCAACTATTTATCCATGTAATTTTTTATCGACTGAAAATCTAGTTAACTTAGAGCATAAAGTCTATTTTTTGTAACATTTCTTCCACTCTCTTTTATACAATTTCTTAGTTTTCTGGGTAGGTACAATACATATTTTCTTGACATAATTATATCATTCTTTATTTATTATTGTCATATCATTTAATAAATTATTTCATAACATTCATCAACCAATGACAAACTTTGTATGACATTGTATTGTGTCATAATCCTAATAAATTACTCCCACCATTTGGTTACAATTGCCTGTACCATTTGATAATCTACTCTAATCTAAAATTTTATTACATTCTACATGAAATCGAATGTAGATTCCTATTAATGAGTTCTTGAAAAGTTTTATCTTTCATTACAAATGATATCCTAGATTACTTGAATGCGAGTGTAATACTATATAGATTTTGTATGAAAAGGTTAGGCGGGCCGACGGCACAGTTCAGTGTTGAATTACAATAAAACCAGAGTTCATTCGCTCTAGCCGCTATTCATAGGTATCCGACAATTATGCCTGTGAATCACTGTCGACGAACAATAAACAGTACACAGTTTGACAATTATAACTTTCATACCGCACCTATTTGTTTACATGCGAGATTTGGATTTATGAATACTTTTTAATGCGGATAATCAAATCAACTGAGATAACTTTTTTCATCTTACAAAACGTCGGAGCCTTATAAATTTTGCACGAGCGTACCAACATGACATCGTAAATATAAATAGGTATTTAAGTAAAAGGTGTGAATTTTCATTGCATCAGCAGACAGGCAGACGATCTACCTAATGGTAAGCGGTTACCATCGCCAATGGACCTTTGCAACACCAAAGTCGTTACAAATTCGCTGATGCTCTCTTGAGGGAGTCTCCTTGTCACTGAAGCCGGAACACAGCTTAAGGTTGTTATGGCGGCATACTCTAAACCAGGGTGGTAGTTATTCAGACGGGCAGATACCTTACCATCTGGCTGTGGGTTGTATTTCCGCTTCTTAAGACAGGCCGCCCGGCTGCAGGAAATTGTATTCTTTCTCTGAAGAGAAAGAATAGCGTAATATTTATTAATTAAAAACGAATTAAAATTATTTCTAATATGTTTTCTTAAAAGTTACATGATAATATATTATAATATGATATTATGTATCTAATATATAAAATTCTCGTGTCACAGTTTTCGTTGCCATACTCTTCCGAAACGGCTTGACCGATTTTGATGAAATTTTTTGTGCTTATCCGGTATCTTTGAGAATCGGCCAACATCTATTTTTCATCCCCCTAAATGTTAGGGGTAGTTCACCCCTAAATTTTTTTATTTATTTTTTAGACAAAATTTTTAATTTCTATTTTTTTATGATAAAACATTAAAAGATACATACAACCCTAAATTTTCAACCCTCTACGATCAACCCCTATTTTTTACCGGGCAGAACGACGTCTGCCGGGACAGCTAGTAACATATAATAAAATGTTATTTTTATTCACTAATACTAATAGTAAAAATATTTGTCTTTAAATGCTGACTGAATTTGTATTAGGGATAAATACAAGAATGCATTAATGGTCGTATTGCGGATGTAATAGATCAACTTTCCATCAAATAAGAAGGTAGCCTATTTGTCTGTTTTTAACATAAATAATAAAAATCGCACTTGGTATAAGCGTCAACGTAAAAACTTTGATTCTTAAATTGATTGGCAAGGTTTACCTCACTTCAGCTTATTACCTATAATCTTATGTAACTAATAGTTTAGCATTGAGTTAAAAGACAGATAGAGGTTAGTATTAGAGTTCTTGCAGAAATGTTAATGCAGATAAATGGCTTCTTCTTTTAACTAGCCTTATTTTCTTTTTTTATAAAATAGCCTGAATCTGGTATGAGCCTTAAAAAGTATTAAAACATTTCATCCATACTATTTTCGATTACCGCAACTCTTTAATTCCATTAAATCTCAATACATAATAGAATTCTATTATAAGGTATAAATCGTCATTTACCTTTACATTCGTCACATACGTGCGACTATTCAAAATACATATTAAAAATACACAAAAAAGCCCGTAAAACAGACTCAATATATAATTTCAGTTACCAATTATGGTATCAAATAACGTACTTTTACAATTATATCGGTTTTTTTATAAACACCGTCGTTTCCTTAAAAACATATGGAAACTCCAATTTAACAAATATTCCATTTTGTTTACAAAACCATAAATCTAAAGTCGTTACTGTGAACAACTGTTTGACATACGCGAATACTTAGGTGGCATATGAGCAGGAAGTCAGGTAATAGGTGCATATATTTAGCCCAAAACGCTATCTGGGTCAACTATCTTCATCTAAAAACCTACGTTAGAGATTGACATATAGATGACTATATGATAATTATATCGATATATTATGATTAACGACTCTGACTATCGAATTGGAATTTTTTAAATAAATAGCACTTCCGTATATGGAAATTTACTAAACTAAATATGTTGATTAAATATCACTTTAATAAACATCTTACCTGCTCCACATATATATACCTATAGACTTTAACATTTTCGTAATTTCACTAAGGCATTGTGTAGCTGCATATAGATTACACGTCTCATAAATTTAATCTATGTAGACCCAGTAACTTTCAAGAAAAAATATTGTGACATACAAAAAAAGACGGACTCAGTATAAGTTCTATTTTTACCAAAATCTTTACAGAGCCCTAGAATTGCTCATTGTTCATGTTACAATGTTCTTATGTATAATTTAAAAAAAATCAAGATTATCCATTACTAGCGAAACTTCGTTCGCGTTGTCATCATGACGTATTTTTTAGTGAATTGGAATGGCAGCACCAAAAATAATGCGACCATCGCGCTACCTTTTTATATATATTCATCTATCTCACGGGAACGATGTAAATTTTTAGGGTGAAAAGTATTCTAAGTGTTGACCCGGGAAATAGCAGCTCTGTGATGTTCATTTCAATCCAATCAGTAGATTTTACGTAATTAACGTAAACAAACAAAATGTTTAAAAATTGTATTTTTGAAGTTTGCTAATCCGAATTATCCCCCAAGTTTCAATTAATTGCACAAATTCAAGACCTCCACATATTTATTACAGAATTGATTTGCAAAATATATTTCAATACAAATAATAATCTTAATCCAGAATCGATTAAATTTAATTACGAAATATCGATTTCTCATCAAGTCGACCACTAACAACACTATGCATATTTGCTTACCGAGTGTCGTACACACTGACGCAACGGCGATGTTGATCGTATGTATGCGGCCTATCTAAAAGAATGGGTGAAAGCGGACCGCATGACCCAATTCAGAAAGAAATCAGGAAGCGAATGATACACTGATACAGTTTTCCGAGAATACATTCATCACAACAAGAGCGAATAAATCCTTGTCATGTTTTCGTCTACATTTTGTTCTCGTATTTTAAATATTGTTTTAGTTCTCAGCTGTAAAAGAAGATATTTCATGCATTTTTTGGCTTTTAAGCATACGCAGCGAGCTTAAATATCTATCTTGTTGTGCAATTAAAATCTATTAGTAGGCGCCCGTGGTCGAAATTCGACCATAATAATTAATTTAAATTATAAGTTTGAACATTATTAGGGTTCTGTTGTCAAAGTCTATATTTCTATAATCACAGATTTCGCCAAGGCTACACTGTTAATTGGACTTTAACAATAATCAAAAGAGTATATATGTGTCAAATACATGGTAGTGTGTGTAATTTTTTTATGGATTTAATGTATATTTTATGCATAATAAAAAAAAATCTGCACTCCTCTATATAAAATATAAGTGCGATTTCATACTCCTCCGTCCGCACAAATTTTGTAAAAAGAGGTACAAACTTTTTGCTGTGTTTTTGCTTCACATGTTTACATAAAGATAAGTAAACTTATGATTAAACTAGTGGGCTCGGCAGACATTGTCCTGCCCTAAAAAATAAAATTTTGAACGCATTCCAGCCCCACCTACTGTGTCTAATTGTGAAATCTGACTTTCCGGGGATCTACCGGAACATACACAGAAAAAATCTCATTAAAATCAGTCCGGCCGTTCAACAATCAATGGCATACACACGAATAGAAGAGTTTATATATAGGGATGATGTAACGTGCATAATCTAATATTTACTTTGCTTCAAGATGACGATGATAATGAATCAAAATTTTAGATAAAATCAAAATAAATTAATAAATAAACATTTGGTAAGTAGTTTAAGAATAACATGAGTATTCGCGAAATCCCAATTATTTACCCAACCTTAGTAAACTTAGGTATCAACATCAAACAAATGATAGCATTTTATATTAAGAAAGTGTTAAGATACGGGATAAAAAATCGATCTCACATAATGTTACAATTGTCACGCCCAATGTTATTGAACAAATATTGATTTAATATCAATTGATATCTATTCGAAGTGACAATGGTCTTTGTATTTTATCAAAAAGAAATTCCGTATAAAGTGAAGATTTCGCAATTTTTCGTTTACTTTAAAAATGTTTCCATAGAGGAGCAGATAAACAGTTTATCTGACTATTGTTTGACACCATCCTCTTTAGTATCGATATAAAATTATCATACATATATGTTTTTCACACGGGTGACTAGACTAGATGTTCTAATTAAAGTTGAATGACCTGCCTTATTTTTGCGATAATCTTGCATAATTTGACAAAATACTGACTGGTAATCGAGTCATTGTTTGATAAGGTCAGTTCACGAAGATAACATAATCAATTGTTACGAATAATGCTGAAAACAAAGGACACCTTGGATATAACTGAAAGAATTTTGAAGAGCAGTTTTTATTTAATAAAATTCGATTCGGTGCCCGTTAAATTATGTATCTAGTACGTACACTACATTTTCGCGACTGAATTCAAATTTACATAAAATTGTTACGGTTCGTTTATTTCGAAATTAGTAGAAATGGTTAATGTATGGGTTGTGTTGGAAATAAAGGCTTTATTTTTTATTATATGTTTCGTTTAGAATGCCTTATATTCCAACTGGACTTCGGTCGATCTTTGTTGTTGTTCAACATGTTATAGGAAGAAGTTGGTTATTTTTTTAGTTTTTATTGTGAAGTCAGTTTTGATTTTATTTAAAAAAATGTGTGTGTGTGCAGTTCACACGGAGTGGAAGTGAAACTTCAGAGAATACACTCTAATAGATAATTATTTAACTTTTATTAATATGAAAATCATTCCTTTAGCATACATCCGTCAACGTATTATAATTCAAAATAAACTTAAGTATCACCTTCAATTTTACTGTTTTAGTCTGATAAATATTATTTCACTTTTATTTTGGTCCAAATTGGACTTGTGTTTAGTTATTGGTCTTACTGACTCTGTAATATGTGCTACACAGTGTAAAACTCGTATCTCATTCTCTCGCAGGATTATTCCTATAGATTTGTGTTTATCTGTTTTTAGTGTCGCTTTTTCATTTAATCGAGTATTAAATCACAATGATTCTAAAGAAGTTTCACTTTTCATTTCACATTTCCACTCATGAGATCGTGACTTGGTGACCATAGATCTACCTCGGGAGTATACATATTTAAGAATAAAGAAAAAAATTTCAAAATCGATGTAAAATTTACAGAGAAATCGTGTAACACAAATATAAAAAATTAAACGCCTGTAGAAAATTTAAGAGCTTGACGCTTTTTTCCAAGAATTTAGGCACACGGCGTCCTTTAATCAATAATGGTTACTCTCGACTTTCATGGAATCCACTCACCAGATCCTGACTTGGGGACCATGGTAACACCTCGAAAATATCGACGTACGTGTAAAGAAAAATGAAATTAAAATCGTTTTAGAATTGATGGAGATGTATTCTTACGAAGAAGTCTGTTTTCAATTTTCATATATTTCTCTAATACCTTGAAACCTACTCCTTAGATCCTGATCTGATCTGACAATGGGACCAATTCGAGATTATAACCATTCGATTATAAAAATATCGAATATCGGTTCAGAATTGACGGAGAAATCAAGTAACGAACATACAAAGAAGCTACATCCAGACGAATTGAGAACGTCTCTCTTTTTCAAGTCGGTTAAAAAGGAAGAACATAGGACACAAGATATCACAGATAATGGAATATTCTTCTGGAGAAAAGATCCTAAATTTACAAATGAAGAGCGTGGAATTCTTTAGTATAAAGTAAATTGTATTTACAATTTTTGGCGATTGGTCGGTTGTTACTAATTCTCGAATGCCACGATAAAGGTGTTAGTGACCTGAACAAGTGTAAACAGCTTAACAAATTAATCTATATGAGTCAACAATTTAAAGAAATTAACTATTGTTAACATATACATATTCTTAATAACTATCTGTAGAGTAATCTGTAGAGGTGTCGAATTTATTCAACGGATTTGGAATAGTAAAAATCAGTGTGGTTAATTCAGACCAGCAAACTCCGACGATGGTACTTTTAGATTTTTTTCTGCCCGTCTGTTAGAGTATCTTGTGAAAACTACTGAAGGGTTATAAATGAAATACAACACCAAGCTAGCTTATATTCCGGATCACCATGTAGAATTCAGTTTATCCCGATAAATGATATTCTTTCCGAGGGCTACAAGAATACACCCAAAGAGGCGCTGCAGTCGCGTGACGTGAAACCTTTTTTTGACACATTGGGCACTTCTGTATTGGGAAATGACGCTAAAATCCCGTGACCGTCACGCCCAGATACATAGATTTCACTTCTGACATGCAGTTCAACTACGAAGTTTCGATAGCAAATGCTAGTAAATAATAAAATTAAAAATTCATTACGGTCAATACGCCTCAATCGAAACAATAAACAGTACTAATATTAACGATGCTATTTGGCATTGTGTTGTAGTAAATTTGGGTTCACTGTTTGATTAACAATTAGGGTATACGTTGCCAAATTACGGAGGTAAGTACGTGTCTAAAATTCACTGTAATATATTTATGATTTTAAATAAATTGAAGTCGTATTACCTGTTGGATAATGGTAACTGTTGCCTATAGACATCTGCTACACTATCGCAGCCTATGCGTTGTTTACCTTGTTAACAATTTCAACTTTAACTTTTTGAAATACCTGTTTATGCACTTTCTAAAGAACTCTATATTGTAGCGTTTGAAATTCATCAAATAGATTGGTGTTTTAAAAATACTTCATTTAATTTTAAAAAATAATTATAGGCATTACCAGCTATTACCAGATCATTTGCACATTATAGCATTGACCTTCTTTTTGATTAGTGAATTAAATTAAAGCAGTTTGTTAAACATGTTATTAAAAAGTGACACACTATAATTATGTTAGCACTTTAATTTGATTTGTTATCAAATGAGACGCATTTATTTAATATACATGCAAATTGATAGTGTTACTTTAATCTTCATTAAAAGAAAATTAGAGTTTGTTGATAGAAATTATTAGTTATGTTAAACAGATGTATAATCAAATATTCATAACCAGAAATTTTATAAGGTTTATGTCGCGTCAAATTTGAACGTTACACAGAAGTATAATAAAGTATTTATAACCAGAAATTTTATAAGGTTTACGTCGCGTCAACTTTGAACGTTACACAGAAGTATAATAAAATATTTAAACCGGAAATTTTATAAGGTTTATGTCGCGTCAACTTTGAACGTTACACAGAAGTATAATAAAATATTTAAACCGGAAATTTTATAAGGTTTACGTCGCGTCAAATTTGAACGTTACACAGAAGTATAATAAAATATTTAAACCGGAAATTTTATAAGGTTTACGTCGCGTCAAATTTGAACGTTACACAGAAGTATAGTAAAATATTTAAACCGGAAATTTTATAAGGTTTACGTCGCGTCAAATTTGAACGTTACACAGAAGTATAATAAAATATTTTAACCGGAAATTTTATAAGGTTTACGTCGCGTCAAATTTGAACGTTACACAGAAGTATAATAAAATATTTAAACCGGAAATTTTATAAGGTTTACGTCGCGTCAAATTTGAACGTTACATAGAAGTATAATAAAATATTTGAACCGGAAATTTTATAAGGTTTACGTCCCGTCAAATTTCAACGTTACACAGAAGTATAATAAAATATTTAAACCGGAAATTTTATAAGGTTTACGTCGCGTCAACTTTGAACCCGGTTCTTATATCTCTCTATTAGGAGTAATAATAATATTCATTATTATTTGAGAATCAATAATTAATCGACGAGTTAGAATCTTTACTTTAAATATAAGATCCTCTATTGAATGATATCAAAACTTACCTCCAGCTGAACATTCATATAATGAACTTCCTATTTTAAGTTATTCCTAATATAGCAGATTATATGTAATGGATTTAAACCCCATACATTATGCCGCGAAATCCCACTTAACGGGATACAATGTCTTAAATATCCATATCTACATTTTAATAATGGGTTCATTTTAGAAAATTGAGATGAAAAACATACAACTAAATAATATTTATGAATACTAGAGCTTTCATTCGTCAAACTATTCCATTTTTGAGATAACCAGTGTCACATGTATCCACTGTAACAAAAGTATATATTATGTACCAAATTCCAAGTAAATTGATTCATTCCTAAGGCCGTTAAGAAGTAACAAACAAATATCGAAATATAGTCACTGCCGCTTTAATACATCAGCATGGATAGATTAAAACTACGCATAACAACGTATAAATACGCATGTTTAAGGAGTTCTAACACACGAAATTCAAATCTTGGTATTACAGTTGGTCATCGTCTATGAATCTACAAGGCGACATTTTCTTAGAGTATTATATAAACGTGCGGCGATAAGTTGCGAGTGTGTGAGCAAGTCGCGTGCTCACACTGCACCATCGCACCACGAGGCCCCGGCGCCTAATTTCACAATTGCACCTCAGCCACCGCAGCCGTTTTCACTTTTTCGCTGTCAAGAACGAGCTCTAACGATAAACAAACTAACATTTTGGCCGTCACTGCCAAACTTTGATCGAGAGCCACTAGACAAAACAACCACTCGCTGCCAAATTATTTTCGACACATAACTCTTTGCTTCTGAGTTCTAATTGCATCGACGTTGCTGTGTAACCTACGACGGGGTTCATTGTGAACAACGTGGCCCGACGAGCGGCGCAAAAGGCCTTCAATTCGCCAAAGTCAAAGAGCAAAATTCAGCTGTATGGGCCTGCGTTACGATTCTTATTCGAATATTTGGCGAGCACAATTAATGCTGTTACAATGTGCCAAATACGGTTGTAGAAATACCGAGGCTGTTCATTGACCTTTAGGCACATAACACTAACGAAACAAAAGACGAATTTGATTAAATATACATAGAAACCTTGATCTGCAATATATTACCCGTAATTAAGACTAAGCGCAAATATGATACGCATTACGTTACTTATCTTGTATTTTGCAACGTAGTATATACATTGTATATGAAATGTACTTACTACTAACAGTGCCATGATGGATGAACTTCTAACACAGCAATAAGTTGAGTTGTTAGCCTCATTTACTGAAAATGCGGCAATCAACTTCTCAAACAAAATTTATACGTAATATTACGGTTTAAAAAAATATTATCATTTATTTCAAATCATGCTATGAAATGTTTGAGGCACTTTTTCAGATAGATAGATAGAAAGATTTTGTTGCACACCAAAATATACAATTACAGAAACAGACCATATTTACAATATTTCTAGGCAATACAATAGGCGGCCTTATCGCTCAAAGCGATCTCTTCCAGGCAAACTAAATGAGAAAAATTTGAATCAGGTGGTGCAAGAAAAAGGCTATAGATATATAAATATTCAAAATTAATTTAAAAAATATATACGAATACATACATATATAAATAATCATATATATACAATAACAGATATGTTATTATAATAAATGTATTAGCATGATTATATTCTGTTAATCAGACATAGCTATTTGTGGAGAAATAGTGTTTTCTCAGCAAATTTCTAAATATTGATAAGGATTTGGCCTCTCTTACAGTAAGAGGCAGCATATTCCAAAGTTTGACAGCCTGCACCGTAAAATAATTATCATAAGAGGATGAAATATGTGCAGGCGTTAAAGTTGTGGGCAATGGATAGGCGAAGGAAATTAAAACGATCCTTAAAGTACTGCGGACTATTAGGAGTAAATAATATGTTTTTTGACGTATTTACTTAGGTATAGGTTCGTATTCAATCACCATATCGCTTGATGTTAAGCGAAGATACAGTCTAGGATGGAGAATGCTCACCTAGATGCAGAGGTGACTGATGGCTGGTTCGTATATTTTATCATTCCTATATCGATTCATTGGTATTCACGATGGTAAGGTAAGTGGCCTTACCATCGTTTGAATTCTGACATTACTTGTGTCAAATTTCAACCGATAGTAAGGCAAATGAACAGAAGGTAAGATATAGAAACCGCCCATTAAAGACTTAGATTGTACAAATATATTGTTGTTTAACACATCCTAAAAACACGATGCTTACTGGCTTTACGAAATTAGTGAAGTTAGGTTTTGTTATTCTTAGCACGGACTTATTTATTACCAGCGCTAGATTTTTTTTGTTCCTACCTAACGTCGCTTACATCGCGCAATATTACACGAGTAAGTTTGTAATATCTCAATACTCTTCAATGTTTTGAAACCAAAACGATTGTTATAATAAGAATTTAACAACATGAAATAACCATCTTACTCATTGCTTAACATTGAGAAATTGTAACGAATCGAACGTGCAGATCAAAATTGGCGTCCGCCTTTCATTTTGCATTTGAAACATGTAAAAGTGCAGTCTCGTTAACGAATATTGCAAGTAAGATAAACAAGAATGATTAAAAGCAACACATCGAGTGCAAAAGTGCTTAACGGTCATATTAATAGCTAAGGCTGACATTGCCTCTCACTAGACCACGTAACTGACGCTTACGTAAAAGGTCTTTACCCCTGTTTATTTGGGACAGCTATATCAAAGAGATGTTTTAATTTACGAGTATTAGCACTTGCGGAGTGTCGGTTGGGTAACGTTGAACAATACGCTGGATGGTGAATGTGATCATCTTCAAATCGCTTTTGAACTCAACGTTTGAGCAACCAACGTTCAGAACTTTTGCTGTTCTCAGAACTCGCACTTTAGTTAGTTTGCGAAAGTAAGCTTTCAAGGATAGTAGAAAAAATCTTTACTAACGTAAGATATAAATAAATAATATTATGTATGTATTGTGTTTTATTAACTGGGGCACGTGTTAACGAAATAATTATTTAACGTAAATGTCTTACTGACTGTAATATTGTTAATAAAAGATGTGTAATAGTCTTCGATGGTTTTTCTTAAAATAAAGGTATCTTAATTTGTTGCTTTAATAATATATATGGTCCGAGGGGGGTCCACGTACAACCAACGGGGGAGTGTCGCTCCGGTAAGTTACGGTTGAGGCGCCTGTCAAATGCTCTGCCAATGACGTTGACAGGCGCGTTCCGTTTCTATTACACTGACATCTGATACCGAACTTTTATCTTGCTTTATTTCTGTTCATTTTTTACTGGCATTTTAAGCTCTCTAATAGAAAACTTTTATTAACTAACAAATGTCGGGCATTTATAGCTATCGCAATAGTTTTGATTGGAGTTCAATAATATCTAAATAAATAACTTGTCCAAATTTTTCGACACCTAGCTATTCTCATATCAAATGTAAATAAAACTGAACAAGGCTAAAACGCAGTATTTTTATTACTCCAAAAAATATTTATTCGCAAATGTCAATGCTAAGAGGATATTTGAGTAAATTTAGGTGTATATTAATAACTTTTCTAGGAAAAAAATTACAAGTTTCAATTAAAAATAAACTCTATTTTTGCGCATTGTTTGAATAAGGAAAGGGTTTATATTTAAAAAAGAAATTAGATTTTGAACGTTAGGATCATCCTGTTAAAAAATCGCTAAATATATATTGCTGCTTGCTAATAGTTTAAACTTAACAACCCTTCAGCTTTTATCTGTACGAATGAGATTTAATCATCTTTGATATATGAAGTATTATTAGTGATTAAATAGTTTTCTAGGTTTCGTAGCTAAATAACAGAAACAGTGGCTTTTCGCGATCTTTATGGAACGCTTGACTGTCCACGGTGTACCTATTTAGCCGTTTTACTACAATTATTAGACAATTAGGTACTTTCCGTAAGATATATACATAGTACATACAAAGATTTCACGATAAAAAGTTAAATTAAAACATATAACTAGAATTTTATTACTATAAACAAATTGAAACAAACTGCATAACATTATCTGCATTTGGAACAAGATGAGTCATTGTATAAAATGGGTGCCGTAATATTTAGTCTAAAGCCTGGAAAATCAGTGTACCAGTTTTATGCAGATTTGTGTGTGCATTATTTTTGTTTATTTAAAAGTGCGCTAATCTGTTCCGCACTATACAAATGTTTGAAATTTTAAATTAAATTTACTAAATTTTATGACTAATTAAACATTACTTATTATTGCTCGAAGTAAACTTTTCTTATCTTCTATATATACACTATCGTAATTGAAATTTTTCCACCGGCTTCTGAATCAACTCTCAACTTTTGAAATAAATTGTTTAATCTATCAAAGCCAATATATTCGTGAAGGATATAATGATATGCTTTTAATCACACGAAGATTACTTGAACTCCGACCTAGAAACATGTTCGGCAAACCGGTCACTGTACTTGTTCAATAACTGTTCTGCTGTTATAATTTTCGGTGTTAAAAAAGCGAAACGATGCCTTAACTATGCACGCGATGCGCAAGTTGCGCAAAACGTGCTAGTCAGTGTCGTTGCATCTTTGCGCAAGGCGGCATGTCTGTAGACGCCATCGGTGGGGCGTTTGCAATGTCTATTATGTAAATCTTGTTTTAGGAGAGTACACATACATATACTACACGTTTGTAATTATGAGTGTAAACCAAATGGTTTTCATAGATAATTATTATGTTACACATTTTTCGCACAAACACTATCAAATTTTAAAATTAATCCACGAATGATATTTACAATTATCAAAACACAAACAAAAATTAAATTAAAATATTCCTGTGTTGATAATATAATTTTCATAATATTTTCGCGACTAGCACAGTTAGTTTAGTTAAGCTATGATGAAAACTACGTTTTAACGGTTTTAAGTACGGTATTCTTTTATTTGTTGTTTATTTGGACGTTGCGGCTACTGTTCAGTAGCCATGATTACGGAAGAAAGAGATGTCAAGTATCAATGAGTAAAGTTAAAATTATTATTTAATCTTCCCCTAATTTGTTCATAATATATTTATGTTTTTTTAATTGGTTGTGTTGTGTTATTTATTCTATGGAAGCCTAATCTTTACCACCGCTTCGGAACATACTGTGCCTTGAAGAGAAGAAGCGGCGCATGAAACTCTTCAGCATATCTAGCTCTAAAAATGGTTTTACTCGAGCGAATATGTAGCAATTTGAATATATGGAATATGTATTAAATTTAGTTTACATTTATGCATATTTTTAAATGAATTTAGTAATCATTCAAAAGCCATTGTGGACCTAACACGTCTCGTTTCAATGAAGTTTGTTTAAATTTTTTGCAGACACAAGCATAAATTGAACGCAGGTTGCTTCGTTGTAGTTGACGTTGTGATGGAGATCATATGTCGAATAAAATAAGATTACATAAATATAATATAATCTAAACAATAGCAGGGCCCAGTACATAAAATTCCCATAATGCAACGTTTATTCGTGAACATTCAAAAAGTGTTGTGCGAAAAAATTTCAAAATTAATAAGGTCCAAATTGTATTGTTTACGAGTTAATACTTGAGTCAGCGAGCTTATTACAAAATTTCCACGAGACCAGAAACACTAAAACGAATTTCCTCATATAAAACCACGTTAACCTAGCTACGAGAAATATTTGTGTTTTCGTCGTCTGTTCTGCACGATGCGATGGTATGTTGTTTTAGTTTCCCTATTTACTGTCAGTCTATTTCAGAAATTGTTGCAACACCACGCTACTGATCGTATCTTTACAATGATGTGTTCGTTGTTTTAGTTATATTTTAAGTTTTTTTAAAAGATGTTACACTTATTCTCTACCTTCACATAGAGTTGGTAAATTGTAGTGTAGTAATTGTAGTAAATAGCTTTGCTTTTTTAGTAAGTAAGTAATCTTATTCCAGCGCAATCAGGAATGGGAATCGTCACATATGTGGTTTTGTTAGTCTGCAAACCATCTCAGCTCAATATTAAATTAATCTTTATTTGACCGCAACTGATTCGATGTGAATTATAGAGTATGGATATTTGAAAACCTGCCAGTCGAATGGCGTGGTTATTTTTTTTGGGAACTGGGTTACAGACTTAAGGCCCAAAGCTATTATAAAATCGCCTTTTTCCAATTGAATATTGGTTTGAAACTTTGAATAAGATCTATTGACTACTTTTTGACAATTGGGCTGTTTAGGTGAAACGATGTTAGGGTTCCGTAGCCAAATGACATTACAAGTGAATGTTTATCTTCTCTAAAGAACCTTTCACAATGCGTGGCCTTTTAAGACCTTGGCCGATTGTCAATAGTGAAAAACTTTTTTTTTAGAAAAATTGATGCCTTAAGTATCTGAAAGTTATAAAATATCTATGTATGTACCTCTTAAAAAGGAGTTTTTAAAAGAAAAGGTGGGTTGGTATCAAATGTAAGCAAGTTCTTATGTTAGTAATGCAAATTTATGATGTCAATTCCAAGACTGTAGTCTATAGAATGCATCTTCGTTTACACGTTTGTCTCATGCTAGAAGATAATTAGGTTTGTGCCTGTGAGTGCTTCGGATCAAACTCCAAGAGGGTGATAGTAAGGGTACTTATACAACACGCGAACGAGTCACGCGAGCTCGCCACAGTAACACACTGCTAAAGAAACTGCGAGGAAAATGCCTGCCGGGGTGAACGGCCGTGTTGCGTAAACTGCCCGCGCTGTGGCGCAACTTGCGCGCGCCCCACCGCCGCCTGCTGGGCTTATATGGTGCGCACTGCCATCTACTATCTTTCCCTCTAACATTCATTTTCTAGAAAATTGTAGGAATTTATTAAACGATGTTATGTAAGTTTAAATACCTAATACATAACTGTCGCGTTCGATGACGAAACTATAGAGTCAAGGGTTCCCGAAGCTTATCTATTTTATCGAGATCCATGTTCTCGTTGATAGAAGTCTCCCGAGACCACGTGGCTGGCCGTACTTGGGGTATCGAAGATGCGTTGCCACCCACCGGGGAAATGCGGGCCAGCTTTTTGGGCACATTCCCAACCGACAGAGATTTGGATTTATATATTCTTTGTAAAATAATAAAATACAGCATCATTAATATTTATGCCATAACGTGTTCTAACTGTTTACAAGCAGATCAAAGCCATTTTATTAGTTTTATATGGTCTTCACTTTGATATTTAATTGATTACACATTACAAACCTCTATAATTTATGACTACTTATTTCAACTCTAATACACGATCTTCAAAATTCATAATCGAATAAACAGATTCGAACGAGACATTCATTCGAATGGCTAACCCTGTCAAAAGCGAGCGAATGAACTGTGTGGCGAAATTAAATATTTTAATTCCTAGGTCAAGGTTTGGCTTCTCTTCGAAATGGGAAAATTGCCACATATCGACGACCTTAACTCGCGGCGAGTCCGCCGGTTTCGCAACGCGACCCGCGAATAAAACGGCGCGCACACATTGCCCGCATCGCGAATATTTTGACAGAGAACTCGGCGCGATGACTTTTGAAGCGCTTTTGGAAAGTTTTATCTTGGTTACATCATGTAATGATGATATTTAAGCGGATAGTGTTATAATACAGTTTAAATGTTAATACAGTAGTACATGATTAACCATATAAATAGTGAGTATACGTTTTTTATTCACTAGCCCGATAAAGGGATTTAAGGAATACACATAGAATACCAAAATCAGGTGTTTATGGACTTTCGGCAGTGTAAATAAACATGGGTAATATTTAATTTTGAAAAATGGAACAGTATTTGTATGCGTACAAGCAAAAAAAAGTACTCGATTGATTAATAACATTATGGAGTTTAATACAATGACATTGCAATATTTTTACTAACGCGTTGAATTTATTGTTTTTGAATTTGTGTTATATGAGAATCAGTGAATATCGGGACAAAAAATTTGCTTTACAAGGCATTAAGTTTTTACAATATTAATTGTATAAAAACGATAAGGTATAAATGTAGATGATTCTTTAAGCACTGGCAAAGAAATGGAAAGTGAGTTATACAACCAGCACCTGACTGCGCCCGCGCCGTGAAAGGCGCGTGAGTTTTAATGTCAGCCGTCCGTGGTCAAGGCTTTAGTGTTTTAAAGTGCTTGCTTCACGCGATTTTATCTTCTGTTTTCGTTGTTCGCTCACGAACTTGATTGACGTTGAACCTGAGTTGTTTTGCGTGAGCGCCATCTTTTATTGCCAGCGCGCAAACAGGTTTTGAAAAATGAATACCTGCGTTGCACTCACAGAGTATGAGGATGAGTAGCTGAAGGGCGAAATAAAAAAATGTTGTTAAATTTATGAACGAAAAATTGATTTATGTGTATAAAGTAATATTGTATTGTATTGTTTTCTTTGTTATGAACAGGTACAGGCTTCGAAAACATATTTAATGGAAAAATTTAGAGCAAAAAGAGAATTCTAAATAATGGGCTTCCAATAGACTTTGAATTCAAACTCTATATTATAGTATACTAGCTCCTGCCCGCGACTTCGTCCGCGTGGTGCGGTTTTTCAACTATCCTACGGGAACTCTTTAATTTTTCGGGATCAAAAGTATCCTATATGTTGACCAGGGATATAAGCTACCATCGTACAAAATTTATTTTAAATCGGTCCAGTCGTTTCGGAGATTAGCCGGTGCAAACAGACAGACTAACAGACAAACCGACAAACAGAGAAACAAAAAATTGAAAAAAATCTAAATTAATTCTATTTCACTTCTTACATCCCCCTGATTCGGTTTTTAGCATTTTTCTTCATTGTACAAGAATTCAACCTCTACAGATTCATTATATGTATAGATATAGATTACTATAAATGTTTTGTTCATTACATTAAGGATCGATTTTTCAATCATGAGTAGAAGTTTTCACTCGAATAAATTATAACTTGAATGATTTCAAAACCGAAATTAAATTAATAAAAGTAATTTAATACATTATTCTATACATAACTTTTTCTGGTGGTTGAAGACTCATCCTTTAACAATATAATAATTTTAAAAAGAGGGTAATAACAGGATCTAGGCAAGAGGACCTAAAACGCCGCAAATATGTATTCGTTGGCAGCGGATACATATTTGCGGGTTTTGGTATCGAAACTATGGGGCCATGGGGTCCAGACGCTCACCGCCTTTATTGAGACCTATCATAACGGTTGATATATGTCTCACGTGACCAAAACGCTGGCCTATATTTTGGGCAACGCATAAGCGCTGCCATACAACGTTGTAACACGTATGCGAATGTTCCCAACTGGCGGTGATTTGGGACCATTTACTATTTGTAATTTTTATCTTATGTAAATTACGCTGTATAGATATTATTAGTATAGATATATTTCAGCTCTAATTTTTTTACGTAATGTAAATAATAGATGTTAGATTTCATATAATACCTATAATTATATTTATAGTTATATGTAAAAAAATTTAATTTAGTTTTAATAATTTAGCTTATGTCAGGAGCCTTAAGAACAGACGAGCGTGCATAACAAGAGCTATGAATGTCAAAGAAGCAAGTGAGGTGTGTAAGAATAAGCCTGTATGGCGCTCTGTTGTTCGTGCCTACCCCGCAAGGGACCAGGCGTGAAGTTATGTATGTATGTAGCTTATGTTTAAACTTAGGTAATTTCTACCGCTTAGATAGATAATAAAGAAATTGATTGTTTGTTTGCTGTAACGGTCGCTTTACATATAACATACTTAAATGCTAAATGAAAATATTATAGTAAATACTATATTGTATCTTAACGGCTGAGGTAGTAACACCAGGATTCTATTTTTTTGTAGGAGTTCAGCAGACAGGCAGCCAGCCCACTTGATGGAAAGCGGTTAACATCGCCTATGGATATTTGCAACACCAAAGGTGCTACAAATACGCTGCTGCTCTCTTAAGGGAGACTGGAAACCTGTCACTAATGCCGGAACACAACTCGAGATTGTTATGGCGATATCTAGTCGGGAAAAATGCCCTAACACATGGCTGTGGGTTGTTTTATCTATTCTATGTAAGTTTGAATCCTAACTGAAGAGCATGTATCACTTAGGTAGTTTTTCTGATATTACAACACAAGTACAAGTGCGGCGGGAATACTGTGCATTTCCCCAAACAAATAAGTAACACCGAGCGCAGTAGTGGGAAGCTTATGAGCAAATATGTGCACTATCTGATTATTTTTAACACTATATAGCCTACTACTTTGCTACAAAACTTAACTAGTCAATTCGGCGTTCTTTCAACGTATATATCATATAAAGCAATTTCTTGTTTAACAGCTAAATAAATGTTTTGACAAGTTTTCGAAGCCTTAACGCGAAATACTTAGTAGAAAGCTTGTTACAACTGTTATGTAATTTCGCTTTTGGTTAGGAATAATGTTGGTTTACACAAAAGTGGTTAAGAGTTTGTTATTGTACATTGTTCTAAATTAGTGTTTTTATTTTCTGGAAATTACAAAGTTTAACGTATTTTTAATGTTATGTCATAGGTTCAATAAAATCAAGTAAGATTTTTAAATTAAAGATACTTTTTAAAATAATATCAACAATACTATATGCAAATAAATATAGATATGTATATTATATATTGATAAATTCATTTCGATAAACTCTTAGTTTTAATTCAAATAGGGTTCAATTACAAAATCATTATGATAAAATTACATAACAAACTAGGCTATAACTATACACTTTATCACTGTTTCTTAACAAAGATATAATACTTCAATAAAAATAAACTCTAAAATTTACAGTAGCAAGGCGTAAAAATACCATAACAATTTGATTTAAATGTGCGTTGCTAATAACTAAACAACCAAAGAAAATAACATTCAAAACAATCAAGTTACGTAAGCAATAAAAAGTGAAATACTTGTCTATAAAAGCGAAGAAAGTCATTGTGAAGCAGGAAGGAGGCTTCGAATCGAAAGCGAGAGTAATGGCCGGCCTAGGCTGCGCGAGCGCACGTCGCCACCAACGGTACTTAGAGTAGCGACTTACGGTATGTCCCGTAGGAATGACTGGCGTGCGATCCCGCTAGATTTTATAGTGCTTTCAACAAATAACAAATACGTCGATATTTTTCTTAAACTTTTAAATATATAGTATTTTAATTTTTAAATAAAATAACTATTTTACGTGATGCATTGCAAACACATATCGTACAATAGTTATTGTAATTAAATTAATATGGTTAATAATATATTAGGGATTATGTAACAAAACACTATTTCACGCGCATGTCGAGGTTTTTTTCTTTCAAGTAATTTGGTTGTGATACACTTTCTTTTAGTTTTATATTAAATAATTCATTTTAAGAATTAGTTTTGGTTATGAAGTGTATTAACAAGTATCCTCTTTCAAAAACATGGTTGCTAGTTATTTATGGTTTTCTCAAGTCTAATAGTGCGGCTTATTCTGTATGTATGTTATTATGTTTATTATGTTTTGTATGGTATACAATGTCTATTTTTTATGTTTCATATTATTTGTAGTCTACGTCATCGCTGTCGTATTTTAATATTTTCCTTGGTATTGGGGCTTGTCTGGAAGAGATCCTTTTAAGCAATAGGGCCACCCCTTGGCCCCCTTTATTGTACCTAGTTTTTAAGCATGTAGTTCTAAATTTTGGAAAACATTAATTTTTTAACAAAAATTGTTTTTATTCATTCAATAAAAAACAAAATAAATATATATAAATTTGTACTCAATGAACAATCTACAACTTACAGTATTACCGTATTTTTTTCCATAGTTAAAAATAAGTTAACTAATTATGTAACTTGATGTCCAAGTAAGAAATAAGAAGACTTTTAAATTTTCTGTGTGAGCTTTCAATAAAGTAAGTTTAAACATGTTTATTTTGTAAAAAAAATATCGATAGCCGACGTCGGCAGCGATATCGATAAAAGAATTTTTATTCTTCACATCACTTCTCAACTGCGGTCAAACACTATTTAGACCTTAACCACTTTCTCTTTCGATGACTTCATGTACAAGACGCTCACACAAACACACAAAGGTATACATATATGGCTGTGTGCGAGTGTTGTTGGTTAATCACGTAACTTCGCTGACGCATCAGTAAAACGAAAGGTCAGTATCTATTTATAGGAGGGTTACGCTCACTTTCCATAACAATTTACTTGAGACAGATTTGATTTCAAGATCACTCACCTCTGTTTATTCTGTTTTTTTTATATGGCGTTTATTATGTTTTTTTATAATGTATACGAAGGTTTAAGACTTAAGATGGTTAGTAAACTTGATAGTGAGAGGCAGTTATTATATGCTAGATTGTAGATATAATAACAGTTTTATGTCGGTTTAGTTGTGTTCTCAACTTCTTAACCTATGAATTTTGTTATTATTATAATAAAAAAACACGCGTTTTAGCAATTTTGTCAAACCATCCGTGAATGGGGTAGGTATAGCAGAAAAATGCTATACTCTTGATGTATGATGTAGTAGCTTTTGTCCGCAGCTATGCTCGCGTTAATGTTACCCCATGGGAATCGCACGTTTTCCGAGATAAAAAGTAGCCTATGTGCTATTCCAGATTATGATTTATCTCTGTACCGAATTTCATTCACACCGGTCCAGCCGTTCTGGTATGATTAAGTAACAAACATCGATTCAAAATTTTGCATTTATAATATTTCTACCTGGCCTGTGTCCGTTTTTCTAGGGTTTATGAAAAATATTATTAATTATAATCAAATATAGCCTATGTCACTCAGGAATGAAGTAGCTTTCTACCGGTGAAAGAATTTTCGAAATCGATTTAGTAGTTCAAGAGATTACTACAAACAAACTCACAAACTTTACATAAATAAAGTAGAGTATCGATACTCTTTATGCACAGTGTAAAGAAATGCAGAAAAAGTCGCGAGTAAAGTAGCTAATATAAAAAAATTTAGGCCACGAGCCAACAATTAATATCTCACGCCAAAAGGGCCGTATTGTTTATCGTCACGAATGTTTTAAAAGGTACACGTATAGGAATTTTTCTCTTCCACGCGATCAGTTATAAGGACAAGTCATTATTGCCTTGTAAAACGGTCAGTGTCATCTCTTTTTTACTTATTATAAGTAATTTTGGACGACGACGTCCATATGAATCCCGTAAAGACAAAACATTACCTAATGCAAAATCGCTTATTTTATACTTTTAACAATAAAGTCTAAAACTAACTTTCCCTCTATAGACAAGAGCTTGGCTAAAAAAGATTAAAAATCTCCAAAGTCTAGAAAGTCTAAGCATAAGTCTCTCCTTAGTCGGTGTCTCTCATTGTTATTTTTGCTGCATTCTACAAGAATATGATATATGTACTCTCTTTTATTAAACGTCTGACAATCGGGGCTGATTGTCTTTTTTTTATTGTAGGAGTTCAGCAGACGTTTGCCTGTCTGCTCACTTGATGAAAAGCGGTAGTACGCCTATGGACATTTGCAACACCAAAGGTGCTACAAATGCGCTGCTGCTCTCTTAAGGATCACTGGAACCTGGTCACTAATGCCGAAACACACCTCGAGGTTGTTATGGCGACATACATTAGACCAGGGGTGGTAGCCATCCAGTCGGGTAAATGGCCTACCACCTGGCTGTGGATTGTTTTGTCACCTCTTACCACAGGCCGCCCAGCCACAGGAAATAGTATTCTTTCTCCTTTCCTGTACGGATCCTTTTTCATGAGAAAAGCAAACTCTTGAGCGGAGGCTCGATCTGAAATGTTTTGTACCATATACCAGTTTGATCTCATAAGCCGCTGAAGAGACGTTCTGTGTTTACTTGCTTAACATCTTTTTAAATATTCAACTGTGCCCGCGACTTTATTCATTTTATGAAATTAGAATATCCAGTTATATCCTGATCCAGAATATCCTGTTCTAAATACTATGTACCATGTATTTGTAGCCTCAGTAAGAAATTTTATGTGATTACATTTAAAAAAGTCGATACAAAGTTTCAGGCTCTTCATAGTGCTTTTCTATGATATACAGAAATGAAATATATTCTGAAATACTCGTAAGGAAAATTACATCTCATTATACTCTACTGCCCAAATTAATAAAGGAAAATTAGATAAAAAATGATTAGAATTTCAATAATTTGTGTATATTATTTATGCTTTTGTTATTCATTCTTTAAATATTATATTTAGGGATGTTTGGTTATAACAATATATAGAATAACGTGTGTAATCACGTTCTGTTGTAGTACGTTATGTATACATTTTAATTAATAGTTATATTATATATAACGTAACATTTATTTTAAAATCATAATATGTACCATTTGATTCCATTATATATGCTGGAATATTCCAAAGTGTTTTGTAATATTATAGCTGCTTTTTAGTAGACAATTTGACAGATATTATCTTAATTATGTGTAATAATAATGTGTAAAAATTTATCACTGCTAGACATGTTTGCATAACATATAATACAATATTTTATTCAATAGATAAAATTTCATAGAAAGTGAAAGGAAATTAATGAGAACTCCAATTATGTGTATACTTAATAGATTTTGTCGCATCATCGCGTTATGTCAGCGATGATGTTGCTTTTACTTGAGACTTTTAATAGGTTTATGTCGTAATTATGTAGAAGAAAAAAACAATTTAAAGTATTATTGAGACAATCAACTCGTTTTTTGGAATTACGGAGGAATTTTAGCAAAAATATATGCCTTACATTTTTGTCACGTCCGTCTGTATGTATCCCCCTTGATCTTTAATCCACATAAGCAGCAACAATAAGATTCTATAAAATACACCAACATAAGAGTAACAACAGGATATTGTTTTAAGACTACAAAGAAGTCTAGACTAGAAAATAATAATATAATAAGTAGTTATTTGTGTGCGTGCGTGTGTGCGTGGTGCGTGCGTGTGTGTGTCTGTGTGTGTGTGTGTGTGTGATAGTGTGTGTATGTGTGTGTGTGTGTATGCAAAGTCGGTTCTGCCCCAGAATAATTAATTGTATGTTACCCATAACACAAGCGTAACTTGTTTTATTTGGGGATATACAGCATGTGTGTTTGTGTGCCGATTATTATATTATGAATAAGCACATTATACAGTTAGTTCGTACTCACAAGTCTGTTCAAGCAATGAATAGATTTAGCAGACCGTGTATATATCTACCGGCCGGCAGTGCGCTCCAGAGACGCATGGTTTGGACGGAAAACGATCGTGCGGTGCGGAAAACCCCGTGATATGTAAAAGTGTCTTCATCCGCACGTCATTTTCCACAACTACTGGCGCTTTGTGAGTGAAATCTAACGAATTATTAAACCCGAAATGCCGCTATATAATGATGTCGAGAAACCTTGAAGCAATTTAAAGCTTCAGCCATACATATTACTAAATGTTGACAAAAGTACGTAGTCGTGTGGGGTATCATTAGTAAGATCTTGAAAAATCAGGGCAATATTTTTAATGACCTTTTTATTCAAATCAAGGTGCGGAGATATTAACTTCCAAAACCGTGCACATTATGTTTTAATTCACCAATTATTTGCGTGGCTTTAAAGCCACAAGCTTCTAAAATACTTTCATAATTTATTTGAACAAAATACTGCTTTTTAATGGCTCCGTAGACAAGCGATGAAAACAACGAATCTTTCTTACGTCTATGGAATACTTTGACTTCATACTTCGAGGAGCCACACTTGTCTAATTTTATTTTTAACATTAGGTGTACAAAAACTCCCTTATTCTTAATAGTTTTTTTTTTATTGCAGGAGATCAGCAGACAGGCAGACGGCCCACTTGATGGACAGCGGTTACCATCGCCTATGGACATTAATTTGCAACACCAAAGGTGCTACGAATGCGCTGCTGCTCTCTTTAGGGAGCCTGGAACCTGGTCACTAATGCCGGAACACAACACAAGGTTGTTATGGCGACATACTCTAGACCAGGGGTGGTAGCCATCCAGTCGGGCAAATGCCCTACCACCTGGCTGTGGGTTGTTTTGTCGCCTCTTACGACAGGCCGCCGGGCCGCAGGAATTTGTATTCTTTCTGCTGTTTGAAGCAGTTTACAGCCTCTAAGGTAATTGTAACAATATAAGTAAGTATTTTAAGGCAAGCGAATGGAAGGAATCTTCTTATATCGTACTATTCATTCACTTGTATTACATACATTACTTGTATGGAGTTTATATCAAATTTTAACTTTGTTAATATAAGAACCGGCTATGTGTGAGTAAACTGGCTATGCTGATGCGATGCCGGTGCACGTTATCCAGCTAGGATTCGAACCGACTTTATTTGAAATGCGAGTTTGAGAAGCGAGTGCTTTAGTTACGTTTTTTGCATATAATCTATACATATAATAAAACTGTAGAGGTCGAATTTCTGTACAATGAAAAAAAATGCTAAAAACCGAGTCAGGGGGATGTAAGAAGTGAAGTAGAACTAATTTAGATCTTTTCAAATTTTTTATTTCTCTGTTTGTCTGTTTGTACCGGCTAATCTCCGAAACGACTGGACCCTTTTAAATGAAATTTTGTATGATGGTAGCTTATAACCCCGGTCAACATATACTTTTGATCCCGAAAAATTAAAGAGTTCCCGTGGGATAGTTAAAAACCACACCACTAGGACGAAGTCGCGGGCAGAAGCTAGTACAACATAAAATTACTTCTATCGCAAGAAAACTTCGTGTAAAAGCGACTATCGAAAAGCGTAGCAACAACAATGAGATTAGACACAATAGTTGTAGGCGCGAGTCCATGACTCCTTTGCTAACATTGGCGTACAAAGGTTCTGCGGCAAGGCCGCGAGGCCATTCTGCCTACAGCCTGCGCTTGAGTCCGCGTGGGAAACCCTACTACTGAGCACATGCGAATTACACCCGCTTAGATTTGTTATGAATGCTTAAAGATTAAAATAATTGACCAAGTGAAGCACTCTGAACGAATGAGTAATGTCTACTTTATGACAAAGTATGCTGCCCTCTGGCATGCAGTGAAAACTACTTTGGGGTTTTTATTTTTTTTTAAGGCTAGGGAAAATGCTACCGATTTACGCACAATACTAGGTTCTAGTCAGGGATCAGAATCGCATCGGTCGGGGCGGCATTACTGCATGCAAAAGTAATCCACCCGCGATCGACTCCCAGCTTGTGTGGCGACTCAGAGTAACTGTGTACGGACAGTTACTCCAGTACCCACTAAAAACCCTCTCATCCCGTGTGCCCCGCGCTTTTGTGTAGGAAAGGCTGAGACTTGGTCAATCAACAATGATTAATTATAATGTCCCTTATTTCTGTTATTTGGTTGTAGAATTCACAAAAAGGCATTAAATCGAAAATAAGCCAAAGTTAAAAAATTAACTTAAATGAAACTTTTTTAAATGCTAAAATGCGTACATTCTATCACCTTTTCTGCCCTGTAGATCAAATTTTAATAGTCAAATAAAATTAAAATTGTTAACCTTTTATGGTGGGACTCCACGTGCGATAATGTTAAAGATTTAGACCGTGGCTGAATGGGTCATATTATTATTTAAAGTGTTAAAAAATGACGTCGTTATCCTATAGCCATATTAGTGTAGATACTTACAGTATTGGTGAATATTTATCGTCAGTAACAATGTCGCATCTCAAGTAACGTATTAAATCCATTGCCATATCTGCGTGGCCTATATCTGTAATACTATCAACAACAACGCATGCCTCTGTATGTATTTTTTCATTCCTCATATTGTTTTTTTTTTCATTCTTTACTACTTTTATACCGCCTAATCTGAACAAGATTATTCCGTGATTGATTTATGACACTGTATACCTGGACACATATATGCTAATAGATCCAGTATTATTTGAGATTTTTTTAGTGATGTACACAGATAGAAGAACAGATGAAATTGTTATGTCTATCATAACTATTTGGTTTTTGCGAAAAGTGTTATGGAACTCTAAGAGGAGATTATGACTAAATATATATGCTGAAAGCTTTAAAAGCTATAAAATGTAACTCAAACGTATTTGTGCCCGTAGGCGGTGTTCGCCTACTGTATCCGCTGACAATAGATGATTAATGTTACGAATTCATTTTCATATGTTTGTTTCAAGTTTCTCACGGAACTTAAGGTAGGTATGTACGTTTTGAGAAATAAAAGTAAATACTCGGATTAGACAGTACCAATTTATGCTGAGCATAGGTCCTGTGCAAATACTATATTTTAAAGAATTATGAAAACAGTTGACATGAATACAGGACATTCGTGAAAATATATAAAATATGAAAGGTTTTTATATTTAATTAGGTATGACTGTGACTTTGGCCACGTTTGACTTGAAATTCCCGCGGGATTCGCAGGACATAAAATACCGCAGCATGTAAAATAGAACGTAAGCTATGGTTTTATTGAAAACTGTGTCGAAATGAGCTAATTTTTATGTACCCGAACAACTACAAACCGATCCTGGAAAAATTCCCGCGGGGTCCCCGGAATAAAAACTAGAGCCGATTTTAAGTAAGAATTTTGCTAACGATTAGCGAAAACCGCGACGAAATCGGTTTAGTTGTTTTACGTTGATCCCGAACAAACAGACGAATAGACAAGAAATCTAAAAATTGCAGTGTTCTCTGCCATTTATATAGGCTATTCCAGTTGTTTTTTTTTAAATAGCTTCAACGTATAGACGTAGTAATTAAAATAAAAATGCTAGCTGTTACCCGCGATTTCGTCCGCGTGGAATTTAATTTAATTTAACTTCCGGTGAGGCGACAGCGTCGGCGTGCGCGTGAGCTTTTCAATTTTTTTTCGAAAATAAAAGTAGCCTAAGTTACTGCTTATGATATTAGCTATTTGACAATAAAATCCTTGTTAAAATCGCTCGAGAAGTTTCAGAGATTAAGCCGGAAACAAACAGACAGCCAAAAATTTCAATATTTATTTTTTGATATAAGTCTACCGTGTATACTTTCATACGCATTAAGTAAAAAGGTGTTATTTTGAAATTACAAACAGACACTTCAATTTTATATAGTTGTATTGCTAGGTAGATTTTCTGAAACCAAATGTCAATTTATATTGCACATTATGTACTGAAGACACAAAAATCTGATACAAACAACGCTTGATTGTTTCGTGCCTATAAGTCTAAAGTGACTGTACGTTGTAAGATGACTGTTTTATGGTCTTATCATCATTGACCCTAATTTTAGACAGCGTCTACCTCCCGCGTGCGGCATACTCTGTGACTAACCATCTGCTTGGCTATAACCTAACCTAACCACATGTTTAAATAGCAACATGCTTATTCAGAAGTTTTTATGTATTATATAGTTTACAGATAGACATTGCAGATTTTTAAACCAAGGAGCTAATGCTTTTGTTGTAAAGAATTATGGACCTATCAATATCATACAATGACACAACTGCGATCTTTTTCAGTTGTGACTGACCCTGACCCTTGTTTACGAGAAGTTCTTGTTTTATAGAACCAAACGATAATGTCTTGGCGGTCCAAGACTAAATTATAAAGATAGTTTAGGTATACTACGCTCTTAGAAATCTAACTACATAGTGAAAAAGACTGCGCGCTTTTTGCACTTTTACTCCTATGTTTTAAACAAGATTTCTTCCTTACTGCCATTAGATAAAATGTACTAAAAGAAAACTATTCTGAATAGACACTGATTTGTATCTTTATTGCATCGTTAAAGGAAATACAACTAATGAAGAAAATATATTAAAAATCTTTTAAAATTTGCAACAATATTTTCTACGTTGTTAATTTACACAAAGCCCAAAATTGTGCAAATGTAATTTAGAACTGATGAAGAATGTGAATAATTTATTGTTCTCAGAAAACTTCGCTCCTTTGTCATAGGTAGGTAGACGACCTGATGTCGAAATCTAAGAACTATCCAATCTTACGATACACCTTGACCTACAAAATGGAGCTATTCCAGTATGTTTGAGTAAAAATCAGAAACCTAAACAAATCACTCGCAACATACTGGCTTGTTTTATGAGCGTCGATGCATATATATACTCTGTAGCTGTAAATTATTTACGTCAATATTGAGAAGATATAGATATTCATGATGTTGATTTTGATCGTGATATTTTTTGAATAAAACTATTTGGACCAGTAGACGCTCTATGTCCACATCAATTGACTTAATCGAAATTTGCATGTCCAGATAATTGACAAGACTCAAAAAAATCAAGCCGTTTGAGTTAGGTTAATAAGCATTTGGTATGCACGTTCAGTGAGTTAAAACAAATTTGCAATATATAATAATTTTTATGTTTTACTTTACAGCCACTTCAAGATGTTGTAGATTTTTTCTTTTTAATGACTTTTGAAGTCTGTTGCTTCTTTTGCTAAAAATTGTTTATGATTGTTTTGGTCTAAATATTTTAAATAAAAAACGTAATAAATGCTAGATAGATAATAACCTGTGCAATCTAATAATGCAGGATTTAGGAGTTTTATATAATTACTTTTTTACTGCACGATTTTCATTAGTCGTAATGTTCTTCCATGTTATAATTTACTTAATATTATTAATTAGGGCGAAATTAAATTACTCGTTATTCTCTAGAGTTTAGATAGTAATGAATTAATAAATTACCTACAATTTATGGATTCGAATCAATATAATAAATTTGCCAAATTAATAAGTTCTTATGAAAGGTATATCTATACAAATAAATAAAATTGAAGTATCTGTTTGTAATTACAAATTAAAAATGTGAAAAAATCAGGGGGTATAATTCGGTCTATGGGATTCCGAAAAATGCAATTTTTAGAATTTTTGATCTGTCCGGATGTTCTAGCTAATTTCTGAAACAGCTGGACCGATTTTGACGAGACTTTCACTGGACGATAGCTGATGATATAAGGAGTAACTTAAGCTACTTTTAAAATTAGGATTCCGCGAAAAAACATCCACGTGGATGAAGTCACAGGCACAACTAGTATGCGGGTTGAAAGTACAAGCTGATTTTAGGAACTGCGGTCCACGCGGCCGGGCGGAAATATTGCATCTGTGCAGTATAAAGCAATGGCCCGATTGAGGGAGCAGTCAATCGAGCGATGACCACGAGCGAAGCAAGACGTGTGTACTACAATCTGGAATCTAATAAGTGACGGACTTTGCGAGTTTTATTAAATTACGACCTTCTGCATTACATTTAGACTTGTTGTGTTCGGTTATATTTGTACTTGTGTTATACGTGTATGTATAGTTCTAATAAACTCTATAGTAATTCTAACGGCATTTTAATTCGAGTCTCGTGACTCGTAACAATATATATTTTTAGCATAATATAAAGCTCTACGATTGAAGTATAGTTAAGCTAATCTACAGGCACCACCTACAACATTGCTATTAACTCCGTCGCAACTTTAGCAGCACCGGCTCTATAATAGCTGCTTGGTACTTTGTGGTGTGCAACTAGGACATACAGTTTATCATTTTGCCAGGTATGGACGTATAATCGCTGCTTTCGGTTTTGGAATGAAATTACTTTAACCGACACAAATTTGAAACTTCACGAGGTGAACATTAATCTGGGCTTGTAGGTGTAAAATTAATTTGCATACCCTATTTCTCTATAAAATTAAATTTAAAATGATGGGTAATGGCTAAAACAATGAACGTAACATTGTAATGTTCAAGGCTGCATTTTGTATACATTGTTTTCTCGGACGAGATATATTTTTCAATATTTGAATTAAAAAATATAAAATGAAATCTTAAGATTAACTATGCTATTTGAACATTATTTTATAGTGTAATTGAATAAAAAATCGTGTGTTAAGTATGAAAACGAGCCTTTAAGAAAACAAAAAAAATGGCACGGTTTTATGACATATAAATCATACCTACTATTTTATCTTTAGCTATCGTCAAAACAATTATATGTATGAAGATTCAAAATGAATTTATCTAAATTACTTAACATAAACGTATGGTAACCAGTTATTCTTAAAGTCGTAAAGAAGAAACAAACAAACATACAAATAAAGCCAATTTCTACAGATATATAATATCAGCCCATAAATGTCGCAGTGCGCTTGTCCAAGGCCGCTTGGCAGGTTTGACACATCGTTATCTCGATGTGCAGATTGCATTACGATGTTTTCCTCCACCATTGTTAGCACTTGGTGATTGTTACAATATGCACATTAGATTAGAAAACTAAGTGATGCATGCGTTCCGGCCAGGATCGAACCCGCGCCCTATTGAGTTTGGGACGCGTGCGCTAGCCATTACGCTACCACGACTTTTTATAGATACTATCGTCAAATACAAGTGTTGATTTTGCTGATGTAATCGATATAATACATAGTTCCAGTAAAGTCGATTAAAATCCCGTTACATTTATGCATTGTTACGTTATGTTAAATGGTGTAATATGAATTTTTCAACGTGCCCGCTCGTGAGCAACGCGTACCATCGCTCACTAGTATTACAATAATACATTCCTAGTGACAATGTGTCACCTTGCCAGCGTTCGTTGACGCCTCTACGTTTTGTCGAAACGACCTTAAAGCCTAAGCGTGTTAGTCTAACTACTAATAACAGCTAGCAATCTAACACATCCCGTTCACACAAATTATACCCGCTATTTGTAAGACCGAGATAACAATATGGGAATGATGATTTTAGAAGTACCCGCGTTCACCTTCGCTGAGGCAAAATGTGGACGGCGCTAACAAAAATGAAGGGCGATAGTTGTTTCAAGTGTTCGAAGGTAACGGGCTTAGGTTGAGAACTAATTGCTGAGAATTTACGCTACTGCAAAACAGCAGCAATAAGGCGCCTGCGTTATTAAGGGCCAATCATAATGATCACTATAATTAACTCATCTACCTACCTCGAAGTTAAATTATAAATACACGCGAAATTAACTTTAAAATGATAATAATATTCAATGACAAGACTTGTCACAGTCGGCATTGGTTCTAAATTACCATAGATAGATAATAAATAATGTTTTATAACAACTTTAATGCACGGGGTATTACAACGTTGATTTAGAATGAATATAAATAAACAACCCCTAAAAAAATTATCTACCTAATCTTTTGAAATATGTAATATCTATAGACTTGCATCAATCTAAAATTGCACCATTAGCAAAATGATGCAGGTCTATCCTGCATCATTTTGCTAATGGTGCAATTTTAGGAAAATGTGCAATATTTGCAAGGTTGTCCGCTATGCTGATACACTCACGTTTTAATATTATCCGCTAATTATATCAGGATAAGATAATGTGTAGCTATCAGTCTCGCTAGGTTCCGGTAGGCTTTCGCTAGGTCTGACGCAGGTCCTGACGGCTGACGCAGGTCCTGACGGGGCATGGTTGCTTCGGACGGTACCTGTGTCGCCTGGGCCGCGAGGCTTCGTCAGGGTGCCATCACTGTGACACGGGCGACGAGGACACGGCGCTGCACACACTCCAGGAGTGTCCAGCCTGGACAGAGCAGCGCCAAGAGCTCGTCGCCCATACCGGACTTGACACCTCGCTCCCGGCCGTGGTACGCACCATGGTCGGGAGCTCCACCGGATGGGACGCCGTCTCCTCCTTCTGCGAGCAAGTCATGTTTGCGAAGGAGGAGGCGGAACGGGAGCGTGAGCGTAATTCCCTGCTCCGCTCCCGACAAAGGAGGACGCGTCGGCGCCGGAGGTCTGGTTTAGACCTTCGGCCACCGTAAGCGGGCGGCGCGGGTGGGGCCTCTAGGGGTATAGAGGTTCTCACTCACCCGCACATGCCGTCGAGATGAGAGCGCGAGTGTTCCGCGCGCGCTCATCTGTCTTCCCGTGGGGCGCGTTACAGCGCGTTACACGCCGAAAAGACCCAGTCGTCGAAGAGGCCCAGTGAGCGGGGCCCACGCCTGCCAGGGTAGCGGAGTTGGGAAAACCGCATACACGTAGCCCTGGCATAAGGCGTAGGACGGAACACCCAGGGGTTTTAGTGGGTATCCCTAAGTGGGGAGTGGCAATAGCGTGGCACCGGTCCTGACCGGGCACGCTAGTGCCACCCCCGATCTGGCGAATCCCACACTGTCTCACCGGGTCGCGAGCATCCCGCAGGCTTCTGTGCCTGTCGCGACTTAGTCCTCAAGCGGATTTCCCCTGGCCAAAAAAAAAGGCTTTCGCTAGGTCTCGGTAGAAAGGGTAGCTCTAAAAAATGGTTTGCCATCGGAAAGGAGGCATGCGTGCTAATAAAGATCTCTCAATAAAATAAGAAAAAAAAGGAAATTGGATCCCGAGTTTGAAGGTACGAATGCAACAGAGATTTAACGCTAGCATGGTAGTTTATGTGTATTTGCTAGAACGAAATTGGATTCCTTTTGTTTCATCTACTTTTACGACTTTTGTACGAACCGTACATGAAACTAATTACCTAGGGAAAATTACAGATAGCTTTATCTATTTCATATACAATGAACATTCAATATTGCCAGATACTTTCTGTGGGCCTTCAGATATCTTAAAGTGAGGCAGCTAACATAAATTATATATAATGTAGCCAATATATTATGTTACCTGGGGCACTATTACAACATCTTCTGCTTGTCTCCCTATCAGTAGCAGGAGAGGTATCCAAAGGGCCAAACATCTCGGATCTTGCTGAGCTCATAAATCTTTAAATCAACATAATCTTTGCTTGTTTGGGGGTGTTTGGTTATACAGTTATACTCTACAGTGATAGTTACATTAAAAACCATTATGATTCACAACCATAAAACAACGTCGTAATACAAGCCATCAACAACGCATTATCAACATGAAACAATGGTTCGCTTCGCATTATATGACGTCAGTGTTGCACATCCTTTCTCTTAACTTTCACCGTCCTTGGCAAACGGTAAGCGCTTAATGGACTTAAACAAAGTTAAGTATGATCACAGAACTTTATACTCATATTTATCTTAACTCTTAAAATAAGCAATATAAAGTCTAGACTCCTTTGCATCTTTAGTTACGAAGCTGTAAATTGATCTTTGTTAGTAAGTTCATGCCAAAGTAAAAGTCGGTACTCCATTGATATTGCTTGTCAGCGGAATATTATCTAGAAAGTAGTTGTGAGTTTAAAACCTTAAGAACCAAAATTAAAAAAGCTTATTAAATTAGAGAAAGTGAGTCGAGGTCCCATACATGTAATTTGGGAGATATATCATGAATTTCACCACGCAAATGGATGACGTTGACAAAATTAAATGTTTTGTTAAATTAAATAATTTATTTATTACCTAGGTGATTCAAAAAGTTCTTATGAACCGACAGAAACAAAAAGCGACGTTTGGGAAATTCTAAGCGTAATCTCGAAATGTTCCGGCGTGATTTGGGTAACTTTTGCCATCGCTTTGTCACCATAGATGAAACGTGGGTCCACCACCATTTCGATCCTAAAACTAAGAGACAAAGTATGTCTTGGAAACGACCGACCTCTCCATCCATTAAGAAATTTGGAGTTGCTCCTACCGCTGGAAAATTTATGGCCTCATTGTGTTGGAATAGTGAAGGAATCCTTTTTATTGATTATATGTCAAAAGGTCAGACGATTACTAACACTATTATTAAATTTTAATTACCAAAGTACGGGAAGCGATAAAAAAAATATCGTCGATAACTGTCATTGGGCGTGTTGTTTCTTCACGATATCGCTCCCGCTCATCGATCGGAAGTTGCGCTTTACGCAATCCGCTGTGCTACCTTCAATATCCTTGACCACCCACCATCTTCTTCTCCCTGAGTGATTTTTACTTAATCCCAAAATTAAAAGAGGAAATTCGTGGAAGTAAATTTCACGATAATGATGCGGTTATGGCTGCCGTAGAGGAATTTTCTGAGACTCAAGAATATCATTTTTTTTGCAGGAATAAGGAAGTAAGGATTGCGTTATTCTAAATGCATTGCATTGAAGGGAGAGATCATCTAGAAAAATAAAATATAAAGTTTAAAATTTTGCATTTTTTAACATCGATTCCAAGAACTTTTTGATTCACCCGCGTATATTATATAGGTATATCTGTAATTCTGTATACTTAATGTGTTAGTTATTTTTGTAATACCGTGAAGCGCAGTTACGAAAAATTTTTAGGTGTAAGGATACTTGATGACTCAGTTTTTATTTATAAATACTCAGTTGGGGTTACGATCAAGGAAACGTGTAGTGCAGTTAACATTTTTCGAATATTTATTTAATGATTTAATATGAAACAAAGTTTCTTGTCGTCCTTAGAATTTTTCAGCAAAGTACACAATAGTTATCTATTTATTTTTAGGAATATAAAGTTATGAAATTTTTCTACAATTGACATTTGGAAATTGAAAACAGCTATGGACAAACTATCCACAAACAACAACTACCCATGGAGCAGAGGCGTTATTAACGTGTGGCCGGCCGCGAATTAAGCCCTTGTTAAACAACCCCATGTCGTGTCGCAAGTGGGTAAACTTTAGGTGAAAGCTCCCTCCAGATCCTAATCGTGGACGTTGATAAATCTTATTGGTTTACGTTGTCAGGCTCTGCCACTTAAGTTTTTACTTGTGATTATTATGTTTTATGTTTATTTATCAGAGCATGACTAAGGAAGAAGTCTATACGTGGTACGGGATATAATGAGGAGGAATGAAAATCATGTGCCATTTTTTTAAAACTGGATAACTGATAAAAGGAAAGCTAGGCCTAACAGACGTGGAGTGAAGACTATGCTTACCCTAAATGATTATATAATTATTATAAGGTGGACAGAAGAGAGAAACGTATCATGGCCAAATTTAAATAAAATAAATAAGAACATTTCCATCATCATAGCATTAAATTTCAGTTGCGTCTTAATCTGCTTCAAAATCGAATATCGGCATTCCTACTTTTTCTTCTCTACACCCGCTTTCAGCATACACCAATGAAAAGTTCATCTACTGTCTAGTGACTATAGACTTTTGACTATCATTTTTAATTAATATTAAGGGATATCACAGTGTGTGCTTTATCTATGTAATGTTGGAGACAGGTGGCCCGGGCAGATAACCTAAACGAAAATGCGAACACGGTGCGCTAATGATAAGAGCGCGAAGTACGAGCGCGGGCCTTTCGCGGCGGCCGCACAATCGTTAGATAAACATATGGGTCACTGAACCGACCTAGTTTCGTTTAAGAGCCCACACGACGAGCCCGTGTGCGAGCGTTTAGTCAAAAATTCACACTACCACCGACTAACGCGTACGCAACACTTCAATCACCGCACACATTACACGGCCACAGAATGCACACATTCGCACGAGCCGCTAAATAGTTAGGCGTACTACAAAGTAATGTAAACTCACGTAATTCTTGCTATAATTATATTAAGTAAGTCGATTGCCAAGAGAAACGATTAAGACTGGATAATTTTTCTAACGGTACTATAATAATTTTAGCATAAACGTATTTATATGCATGTCGAAATTAGTTTTCTTGAAAATAAATGAGTTTTTATAGATATTATTTTCCAGAAAGTTCTATCGTATGACACTACACAAAGCTATAGTGACATCAGGGGAGTAAATAGGGATCGCTGTTGTTGTTGACTGATGAAGAAATAGAATACAACATGTCGCTTGAACCGATATTAGACGGTTCATTTCGGTCTTTCAATTCGGATGAATCGTGCACATATACACGAGCTTGAATCATTCCATTTCATTGAATACGGTCGTCCCATTCAACTATGTCCTTTTTAGTCAAATTGATTTAATTTGGTTGATAAGTCTAATTATAATCTATTAGTGTTAGATTGTTATTTATCAAAGATCAATGAGCATTTAATAACAAAATGTACTTAGTACACATATCAAATTCCTAAAAATTTCAAACTAGATCAAGTGGTCAAAATTATAATTGGTATTATGACCACAGTCTAACAGCCGCCACATTTAAAAAATATTTAGGTTAAAGTTATAGATGTGAAAACAACCGCAAAAACGCCTTTAAACATAGTGACCTGATATCGATAACATCTGAGTAATAAATTATTTTTAAAGTCAGGCAGGTTCGGTAGGTGGTTCGAACTTCATTCTGAAATTTCAGTTTCACTACTTGTGGTTAAGTGAGATATTTAAATTGTATAAGTACTTGAATATGTTCTGTTTCATAATATATCATTTTTAGTGTTCATTTCATATTCACATTTTTTATAAATAAATAAAACGTCAATATAATTTTCATAGACTAAATATACATACTTAAATTACTTTATAAATTAGACATAAATATATTTATAAGATATGTATTTATTACCTAACAGTATAAGAAGAATTAGGCATAATTTAAGGAAAATTAATATTCTTAAATATTTTTTTTATTGCCGACTTGATGGAAAGCGGTCACCATCGCATGGACATTTGCAACACCGAAGGTGCTACAAATGCGCTGCTGCTCTCTTAATGGAGACTGGAACCTGGTCACTAATGCTGGAACACAACCCAAGGTTGTTACGGTGGCATACTTTAGACCAGGGTGGTAGCCATCCAGTCGGGAAATTGTAGGTTATGTTCATCATTGTGAGTTCATTATTTTATTTTAAACCCTATTATGTATGAACCAGTGATAAGTTTTGTTCATTACTGCTGGAGTACAGATAGACTGACGGCCCAGCAGATGGGAACCGGCTACCGTTGCCTGTTTGCAACATCAGAGGTGACACCAACGGCTTCAAAGAAATTTAATGACGCCTTTTTAAAAGACCTCGTATGGTAGTGCCAGGGAAAAAAAAACCTCTATTACTTTATATTGGTGCAACTTCTTAATATGAATTTTTGTTACCATATAAGTTAATATACGTTCCCATATTCATGTAAAAATAAAAGCTGAGGTTACCACGGTAGGAATATTTAAATTTAAATAAAAAATAAACATATTTCGAAAGCTGAATGGTCAATGGTATCCTGTAGGCCTTGACCGTGGCTTACGATTGCAATGTTGTCGTAATACCTACGAAACTGAAATTATAACGCGGCGGACACCTTAGCGCGAACTCTTTTGCAATAAACTGTTGGCCATTATTCTCTTACGTAAAGGATTTTCTTTAGTTTTCGTAGCGACAAGTCCCATGAAGTTAAAAATTTTGAATTAGATAATAAAGTCGATTAATATCGCCGTTACCTCTTAAAATTGCACCAGTGACAGAAATAAACAGAGGAAGAAGGTTGATGTGCTATCACCGCTGACCATGTAATAAAAGGGTAGAAAGTGAACAAAGAAGTGAATGTGATAAGAACAATGTCCCACTAGAAGATTGTTGAATATAAGAATAAAGGTAGACCAAAATTAGATTAGATTTGTGAGATGGAGGACTTTTGCCAAAATAGAGAAGCATGTAAGGAAAAGACTGCCGACTCCAAATGGGCAGGAGAAGTTGAAAGAATGACAATTATCGCTGATAGTAGCGTTTGTAGTGAAATTATGTATGTAATATTTGTATTTGTTAACATATATATATAGGAGAATAATAATGCTTATAGCGCTATAAAAAAAGCATTACGCCACAGGCTATTCTTCTCTTTATAACATTTAATTGTGTAAAAAATGTATTTGATTAAACCTGTCAAAACCTACATGCAATTCGACGAGCTTTGTGTGTGCTTTTTTTAATATTATTCCTAGCTACTTTACTGAGGGCATAATATATACGTTGTAATTCAAAAGTTTACCGCTATTTGCCGTAAGAGGTCGTTAGATAACTTATAATTAGATTATCCAACAAATTTTCAGTACTTCGAAGTATTAGTAGTAGATCTTCGAAATATATCTCTCATGACGGATGCAGACATGTGGCATGTTATTCGTTTTTAGCAAACACATTGACGTTCCTGTTATAAAAATAGGGGCACGAGACGGCTCATGATGAAGCGTCATAACAATGTGTCATAGTAATATACGTTAAACCGATTATTTTTATTGATTTCAGTAATTAAGTTTACTAAAAACTTTACTATAAGGAATATGTGAAAAGAGTAGGGTATATATATATAAGTCATATATTTGTATTAAAGGTGGCCAAAAATCTAACACTAACCGCTTTTAATAATTTCTGTGCCAATAAAATTGAAGTATCTGTTAGTGATTTTCAAATAATTCGAAGATTTATGCAGCTAGCTAGATGGAGTTCGCTACTGTACACATTCCTAATTTTATTGTGAAAAATTATGGAATACATACTTATCGTTCGTTATGGGGCAAAAATCGTATACTATTTTAGGCAATAAGCTGTTCTCTTTAGGCAATAATCGCACTGAGATATTTACCTACGATTTCTCGACTTACTAAACTAAAACTTGTACGTCATTTTTTCAAGTTCATGCCCAGTATGAACCGATTTTTAATGCGAGACTTGCTTTTCAAGCTCAGTGATGAGCACTGTATTTTGATCAAACAGAGATTCAATTACCAGGCGATTATCGCCCTTCCACGTACGATATCGTATGTTTAGTTTACATTATATTTTTTTATTGCTTTCGACAATCGTACCTTGGAGGCAAAAAACTCTCTGCATGTAAATCATCAAAAGGCCCTTAAATCTGTCAACTTTATCTACAAAAATGTGGTAATACGCGAGCGAGATACCAAACTCTATTTATATATCCCCTTAAGAGAAAACTAATATTTATAAGATGCCTAATCAGAAATGACCGTCTTCAGAATATTCTGAACATTTGACAAAATGACAGCTGCCTCAATCTTTTTTGTTTCATAAGTGAGTTGTGCGAGTTGAATCAACAACTCACCACCACGAGTTCAATCCTACAGAAAATCTATAGGATTCAACCCACAGTGGTGGGTTGCTCCAATCTTGCAACATAAAAAGGGTCGATCGCAGCTTAAATTATAGACCAGGTAATTAAATATCAGAGTATAACTAATACGTCGTCACCATGGAAACGCGGACGAAGTTTCACTGGCACATGATAGGAATAATAACATAAGTTTCGTCAGCAATTTCTTATTCAGATATTTATTATTTTATCTTATGCGATTATGTATTTAGATTAGATTTATTGCTATTAGTGCAATTAATTTTTTAATGTTGTAAAACTGGTATATACGACTTTTTCTCTACGAAAGTGGCTGATCTTGAATATATTTAGGAATGTATATGTTACCCACTAAGTAATTAATAAATGTTTGTAACAAGCACGTTTTGATTTGGTGGTTGAAATAGATTACGAAAAGATTAAACTAATTGTAAAAATATACAAAATATATCAAAATAAATAAAAATAGGGTTAAAACCGGTTGTCGTTCCTGGCCAATTTATAGCTAATTTGTGTCTCATCGGAATGGTGTGGATTCGGATCTGAGCCGGTAAGTATGCACCAATTGGGTATTTTTTTATGTTTTGTACACAGGACAATGATACAATTACTACGTGCTGATTGATGGTGAAGAATATAATCGTGAGGAAATTTGCATATCGAGATGACCGATGTATAAAACCCGCCTATCTGTTCGTTCTCCTGAAAATGGGAAACCGAAGTCCAACATATGATCGTATATATGATGATATTGTTAAAACCTAATATTAATAACGTGTTCACCGGTGAAAGCCTAAAAAAATAATAAGTAATAAGTAAAAATGCATGTATGGTGTGTGCTAAAATCTCAACAAATGAATATATCAATTTCGTCTGCTTTATCCGCATGGGGAACAGGTGTGACATACAAGATATGCACAATTAAGTTATAAAGTTTTAAGAGAGTACTTACAACCCTTAAAATAAAATATCAATTTTCCTAAAACAAAATAACCGAAATACCCAAAAAATAGCCATTACAAAAATCAAACAAGCACACGACTGAAATCAATAGACAAAATAAAAGATATAGGTACTTACGTGTTTATGAGTTCGTAGTACTACAAAAGAACAAGATAACCTACATATTAACATTATTCAAGATTAAAAACGAAAGTGTTTTCTTTGAAGTTGGAAATGAATACACATATTTAGCGCTCTGATTGTGAATAAGTTCACAGAGGGCGACACTAGTTTTAGATAAATCCAATATGGCGGCAGTATATAATGACGTTTTTTGTAGTCCTGTTTTATTGACTCGATTATTAATAGAATAGATTTTTATATTTTTAATATTATAAATAGTTTTTCATTGTATGTTCTAATATAGATATAAGGCAGTTGTAGGATAACTTATAAACCATACAATTGTGATATCAGTTACTGCGTCTGATGTTTTTTCCTATAAAATAAATAAATAATTATATTAATATAAGCTTAACCTTCTAATACAGAAAACTAAAGGTTATTTGTCTATTAAATAAATGAATTGTAAGAGTATTTCTGTAATTTTTTACCAAATATATTTTTTGGATTCAAAAATAATTTTATATGCCCCGCCTTCTACAGAGAAACACGTGCTCTATGTGAAGTGTGTGCGTGGCCGCATAGCAGTTTGCAAGAAATGATTGTTGCGACAAGACAGCAAAGTGCATACTAACGTTAAAAACAAAAAATAACAAAAAGCTTTAACAAGACGAACACGTCATGATCTCACCATAAAACATTTTGTTCAATTGGCGCGTTGGTTGGTTCACGCTTATCGCGTCAATGTCCATTCAAAAGCGAACGTTTCTGTTTAATTGTTTTCATAGAACAGTTCATCACTGTAACGTGTCATAGGGGATACGGCGGTCCACGCGAGGCGTGCAAGCGTGCAACGGAGCGGAGACGCGCTCGCAGTTGGCGCCCGCACGGAAGTAGGTTAGTAACTAAAGTTTTGTTTGCGTGAGGTTGTGGCGCGCTGCACTCGGCTCGCTAGCCCTGCCCGCCGGCTTCGCTCACGTCAAGCCCCGCCCCCCGCGGACCCCGCACCTCTTTTACTTTCGGCCCGCTGCTGGCAAAGCGCGCCGCCCGCCCTCGGCGCCCACTGCTGTGACCCCGGGTGCAAGTCATCCGCCTCAACGGTTCTCAAAATACCACCCTCGTACGAGATGCTTCGAGAAATATTAGACTTCAATCCTGTTATTCATAACAATAATTATACGGGAATTATAGATCGTTAAAAATAAATGATACTTATAAACTCATGCGGAAAGCGATTATGAATAACACTCTTTTAACTCTATTAAGGAGCCTTTAAACCTAGTACAACTGTTATGAATAAAGGAATAACAGTTTTTATACATCAACAACTGTAAAGTTTTATAAAAATTGATATATTTATACTTTTCAATGTAATCGCAAAACTTCTACTTTATTTCACTAATTATCATCAACAGTTTAACTATCGCTAGGTTAGTAACAAGAAAAAATATTACAGAGCAACTACAATTGCAAATCTTCAAATTACTTCCCAGTGTAAAACCACCTGCTGGAATCTGTAAGTCAGACAAGTATAAACACAAACAAACACCTTATAGATATAAACAGATTTATTTAGTGATAACGGAATTTTTCATAATAAAAATTTATGAACTTTTGATACATATATGTACCTATTTGATAGTCAAATGTAACTTTAGAATACATAAGTCGAGCATAAAGATTATAGAAACGTTATTCATGTTGAGACTTTAATTATCATCTAATAACACATCGAGGAAAGCTTACGGAATTTTCCGTGACTAAAAATACTTGTTTCTATTACAAATGGCCGTCATAGCCAAAGGGCGATACATGACGAAATCAACGTAATCATAAGCATGCTGAAAAACAGTCAAAAACATTCTTATCTTTTCCGTCCTGCTATTTAACACTACACCTACAGTATATATATATATATATATATATATATATATATATATATATATATATATATATATATATATATATATAGCAATAGTTTAATTATAATTGTTTTGTTGTTGGTATTAATAAAACTTCACCCATATTTATGTATCCATTTTCCTTGACACGCCTAAAATAATTTTTCATGTCAAAGTAACATTTCCGTTTTCAAACCGATATAATAGGACCCGTTTTGTTTTGTCTACAGCTATTTCGTAGACGAATAGATAGAGCAGTGACATGTGCGGATACATTACAGTGTTATTTGACAATAAAGTGCTGGTAGTTAGTCTTTAGTACACAAGTGACTTAGTTACGCCCGTGATTGATCAATTGAGAGGATATTAATGGAGGAGGGGTAAAAATAATTTTAATTTTATTGGCAAAACAGCCACGTATGCCAGAATATAGAAGTATGTAAGAAAATAACATATTGCACCCACACTAAATGATTGAAAGAAGGTAAAAACAAAGTGTTATCAGTTAGCGCGTTACACTGCACGGTACATCGTGTACGCATTCGCCGAGCGCTCTTATTGTCGGTGGTTATGTAAGGCGGAGGCCGCGTCGATGCTGCTTCGAGTCAACGAACGGCATTGACACGAACCCGCCCTCCCCCCCGCACCCCACAGCTGAAACCAGCAGCTGCGAAATTAGGTCACGAGCTCCGAGCCACCTCACGTACACTGGCCATCTAGCCGAGACCTCTGCTGCGCGCAACGGGCGCCATGCGTTACCCTACCCAGTGACGTGTTAACAGGACGCCGCATCTAATGGTCCTTAGCATGCATCCAACGGGATGTTTTATTTTAGTTAGGAAATAAAGCGTCACTTGTAATTCTTCTCACTAATAATTTTCCTAAAACCCCCTTACTAATTAATTAAAATATAATTAAAAATATTCTATCTTATTCTTCATACCAACTAAATTATATTTTAATATTTATTAATTTGCAAGGTCGTATATTTTTTATTTCATACGTTAGTCGTTAACACCTGTTATTTTCATATATCATTATTAAAATAAAAGTCTACATGACATGCAAGATCATTCCCCGTACAATTTACAGGACAGAGACTGCTACAATAACGGACTGGAATGTATCCATTCTCAATACACCTGTTGCTCATTTGAACGACACACATTTTAGTACATATTTCGATATACATATACATTTTAAGCACACGAATACCATACAAACAGACATATGTTGAAAACTTGGTACATTTAAAAGTAATACTCGTAAGTAGTTAAATGATTAGTATCAAAAATAATAATGAATTTGAGTTGATGTAGGAAAACTACATATATCCAGTATTAATTACAACAAACGTCGAAGTAAACAATAACATTCCATAGGATTTTAAACACACAAACTCACAAATGAAAACAAAATATCCAATATTTTTTCTAGAATCGTCGAAACAAATATTAAAATTCTATAGCTCCTAAAGCACACAAACTCACAAATCAAATTAACTCCAAGTTTCGACACGTTCAATTGAAGGCGGAATCGGCGTCAATTCGAATACGGTTACATCGACGACCTTGGTGTTGTATGATTATTATATTAAGTGATCGTGTGTTTTGTAAGAAAAAATGATATTTGACCCATTTACTCGATTCAACGACGATGATGTTTACAATTTATATTCTATACAAGCTCAGCCGGCACTTAGTTCGCGAGGAACTTAGATTAATATATTCATGTTTTCTGAATTCTACGAGTATATGATACTAAAAATACATGAAAAAAGATACAGCTACGGGTGAAGATCAAATTTTCACAATAAAAACAAAAGATTGTTTAAAGAAATGTTAGTAGAAAATATAAATCTGAATTTATGTTTATATTGTGAGATAAAATATTGAAAAATAATACTTGATCTTAGACTTATAATATATCCATATGAATGAAGAGAATTCTCAGGTCACGTGTATAAAAAATAAATAATTTAAATATCCTACGAATTTTGCAACTAGCCAGACGTCTATCTTCCAGTAAATTTTCCGTTATAAATAAATTAATATGTATCTTCAACCTCAGTTATGCTAACCGCTATGGAAATTTCAAATCATGGTATTATAACAGAAACAGCTTCAATAGTTTCTAATATCAATGCATGAAAACGGAGAAGGAAAACAGCACTGCGCCGGCATAGAACGCTCGAGTCAACGAACGTCATTGACCGCTTATGTCGGTACAATATACACTTTCAACGCTTGTAAATATGGTTGATAATTGAATGGTTGCAACACTCAACCTAGCCTTGGCTTCTACTGGCCTGGCTGACTTAGACATTCTATCTACTTTTACAAGTACATAGACGAAGGCTTGGGCAAGTACTCGATGGTACAGTCCGTACTTAGGTAATGCAATGACTTTAATATATACGTCAGCTTTTCTTAGACCTTACACAGTGTTCTAATTCTCGTTGAACACTTTCATTGGATTACTTTATGTCGACGTTGGCTCTTTGTTCATACACGTATATTTTTATCGAAAGTTTGTCATTTTAGATTATTGCTAATTACAACATTGCAAATAGTAGCCTTGAATGCTTATTAGCAAAAATACTATTTTAAAACAAAGCAACTTTAAATATAATACAGTTTAGAGTTACCTTTGCTTAAAATGATGATTTGGCAAAAAATATCAATTACAAATTTTCCCAGTACGGTTTTATTAAAAAGTAACTGATACTTGACTTGAAATGTTCGGATTATAAGAGAAAATTAGAGGTTTATAACTAACTAATATTAAAATATGACTTAACTAATGTTTTTTTAATCAAGTTGTATTTTTGCTTAATTGCAGATAATGATGCGACAGCATAGAGTTTCGAGGTACTGGACGTATCTATGTGCTGAACTGATTTTAGTGACTCCACTGTATTTTCGAAACTGTAAGAACACCCGAAAACAACTAATATAATTAGTAATTACATAAGGTCTATAAATACGAGAAGCTAAACCTAAAAAACTTGACTTTCTTTGTATTTAAATTTAGAAATGGTTAAACTAAGTTTAATATAACGCTATGTTGTTCGATGTTATCAGGTAAGAAAAGTCCAACAACGTTTGTTCAACATTCTTAGTATTTTCAGTGACTACATTTTCTCACTACATTTATAACATATATGTACGTAGATATACGTTGCAGTATTGAAGTGCAACTGTGAAAATTATTGTTCTACCTTGACCCTTCTTGGCATGTTCAGCGTCCAGATGCATCTAGTGTATATCATTGTAACGCAACAGATAATATAATCTGTATTTCATTCTCTGTTATGATGCGTTTAATTTTACTTCCACTCGTATAATCCACTCGTATAATCCCACTTGCTGTTATATATTCTTTAATCAACTGGTTGGCGCACTTAGAGAGTTTAATGGACGATTAACAAAGTACCATTGAAGTTTATTTCAATAATTTTATCTACATATAGATTACACATTTTTATAAGTATAACAACGGCAAATCTTGTTACAATTCATTCTTTAAAAATTTGATGCGAAATACTTAAGTAACAGTAAAATAATAAAAATGTCTCTAGTGCTAGTCAGTCTACCTAAAGTGAAAAGAGTTCAGCATGGGTGACGTGCATCCAATACTTTAAAAATAAGCTACGGAATCTTCTAGAAAAATCGAATCAAATTACTTTATTTCTCAAAAACTACTTATTGAATCTTATTCGTTAAAATTTTCCTTGAAAGTGTTTTTTTAATTCTAGCACATTAATTTTATTAGATTAACTTACTTAAATAAAAACATTAACTCTTAAGTATTAGTTTTTTAAGCTTCCGACGGTTTGAGTTTCACAATTATGTTGTTTGTACATTACATGTATATATTTATCTTTTAGTTTCATTATGTACCTATACTAATTAAATTATACATAATAATACATAATACATAAATAGCAGCTAGCAAAAAAAAAAAAAAATAAAAAATAAATTACACATAATATAGAAGATAGAAAGTTTAATAACACTAAGATATGTCTTATCCGTTTGATTTTTAAGGTTTAGTATTTATTTCTCAAAGTATACAATAAATTTAAAAAAACGTCGTTACGATATTCGGAGACCTGTCTATCGATTCTGAATGCCGCACGAAATGGAGAGGTAACCGTAGAAAACTGGACCCTGGGCTCCAAAGGGAACGCTTCGAATGCAACCGGGTTTTGACACTAGGATAACGATGGTAATGAACTATAAGTAACTTGTCTTTAGTCTAAATTTACTTATCACTTTTAACAACCCTACCATGCAGCCCGAACGCAAAAAGTTAGTACAACATAAAAATTTCTCGTATTTTCTTAATTTTTAGCGACTAGTACTCACGTTTCAGCGATTCAAGCGCGGCATTTTAATTGATTTATATTTCGACGGTTCAGATACTTTTCAGTGGCTGTTATCACGGAAGAAAAAGATGTCAAGTGTCAATGAGTTATGTTAATGTTATTATAAATAGTCTACCCTTAGCTCGTTCATTTTAATTATTAAATTTTAATTTTTGTTTATGGTTGTTATTTATTCTATGGGAGCCTCATCTAATTTATTAAAAAGTAGTTTTAACACAAAAATAGTTTTTTTGTTGCTTCATAAATAAGGCGTATTTAATTAAGAATATTTTCAATTAACATACTTTCGGTTAGATATACGAACGGATATACTAAATTACGACAAACAAATGCAATATTTTAAAAACCTACTTTACTTTTATATGTACTTAAATATAAATACAATCTGATAAATAAGAGATAAAACTATTAGCCTAGACTAAGAACCTTGAACTTTGTATTAATAAAATTAATATACATATATTTAGTAAAAGGGTCCTTAATAAACAAAGCAAATGATAAAACATGAATAGATTACATCGTGGTTCGTGCAGTCAGAGTTGATCGCACAAGGTCAAGATAATATCAATAGTTTAGAACTAATTGGAAACTAGGGTTTATAATGATTTATTATTTGTTATTTGGAAAGACCTTAAACGTCTCCACCAAGCGAATCTGAGAATGTTGATATGGTTGTGTTGTGTTATAAAAACAGATAAGAGAAATTAGAAATTATTGAGATTCACTCTTGTGATTGAAAAATTTAATGGTATGAATGAAAACACTTTATTGATCACCAAAAGTTTAATATATTCTAAAAAACTAGGAACCATATTGCTGAAACAAAGGGCGGCCTTATCGCTTAAAGCGATCTCTTCCAGGCAGCCCCCTATGCTAAGGAAAATACTAAAACATGGCAGCGATGATGTATAGAATAAATAATATGAAACATTCAGAACATAAATAAATAAATAGTATACTATTTACACACATGGTAGTGTGTTCATGAGGAATAAAAAGCCTATAACAAAAAAGGTTTAGTTTGAAACATTAATGGATGTAAGAGTAAGAGCAGGCACAAATGAGTTCAATGGATTATGTATGAGGATTGAGTTGAAAAGAAACTGTCCCGACAGTGATTACACAAATACGAAAATAAAGTTTCAATACTAGTAAAAACGACACTCGTAGGCATACATACAATAACATGTATTTAATTGACATAATACAAATAGATAAATCGATAGGTGTATTTTTATTTATAAACCACTAGCTGTCCAGGCAGACGTCGTCCTGCCCGGAAAAGCTTCAATCGATATGCCGACAGCAGCCCCACCTACCGGGTCCAATTGTGAACTCAGAAACCTTGTTTGTCTCATGCACAACAACTTTGCTAAAAATCATCACATGATCAAATAGTTTACGATTCTATAAAGGTCATACAAACAAACATTCATTTTTATATAAGAGAAAGATTTGCGTCAGGATTATATTTCTAACTTGCGGTCCCGGCAGATGTTCTCCTGCCTTGAAAACAGAAAAATTTAGGACCCGATCCCAGCGCTACATATCGATTCCAATTGTAAATCCAAACCATCTAGGGACCCAATCAACACAAAAAACATAAAAAAGTCCTGGACCTAAGGAGATTAAACAGATTCTAGCGCCACCTACCGGTTCTAATTGTGAATTAAAACTATCCGGAGACTCACTCGAACACACAAAAAAATAATCAAAATCGGTAAAGTCGCTCTCAAGTTATGCGCATGCATAGGTATGTGTGCATAGGTAAAATTCTTATTTAGATAGATATACAAGTTAAAAATGGATTGGAAGCAGTTCAATAGAAAGTCAGAAATGTTTATATAAAGGGAATAAAGTGCATAAATTAATGTAGGGTACATAGCGGTCCAAGGGTGGTGTGCCGCCCTACTTTCAGGGCGCACTGCATCGGGTTAAGGAACGTCATTGACCCAACTAGTACCTGCGCGGTTTCGCCCGCCTCTCAACGTGTAGGGTTGCTAGGTAAGAAAAGTCAATAATCTTAAAACAAACAATTTTGCAAACTTGTATTATTTTCTCCCATCATAATCTAATATATAAAATTCTCGTGTCACAGTTTTCGTTGCCGTACTCCTCCGAAACGGCTTGACCGATTTTGATGAAATTTTTTGTGCTTATCCGGTATCTATGAGAATCGGCCAACATCTATTTTTCATCCCCCTAAATGTTAGAGGTAGTCCACCCCTAAATTTTTTTATTTATTTTATAGACAAAATTTTTAATTTCTATTTTTTTATGATACAACATACAAAAATACATACAACCCTAGATTTTCAACCCTCTACGATAAACCCCTATTTTTTACCGGGCAGGACAACGTCTGCCCGAACAGCTAGTTTATTATATATTACACACTGAGTTTTTAAAGTATGTTTGGACCGCCTTGATAAAAAAAACTATGTAACTATATAATATAAAAACGAAAAATACACAAAAAAGTCTTGGGACTGACTTTGGCGAATGTTGAAGTAATTTTAAAAACAATTATCCTCGCCAGAAACCAATCTGTTGTTGATTTTGAAAAAAGCTATTCTGTATTCTTACACAAGCGTATAGTATGGCCTAATAAGGGTCAATTTCTGTGAATAAATGTTAGGCCGTGTACTCACATGGAGCTGTAACTATAACTCTGGCAGTTACGGTAATCAAAAATCATAAGTGTGGCTCGCGAGTTCGAAGCGAGCGTCACGCGGCGTGCTCGCAATGAGCGGACAAAGCGAATATCAATGTCAGCGTACACATTATAAAATGTCACTGTATCCGGTCGATTAGAGTTACGACTCGTAAGTAAGCATTAAACACCCTCTCAAAAAATAATATGGGAACATAAAATCCAAGTCACCAACGCATAAAATGATCTGAAAAGATAATCAAGACATAATTTAAACAAAGACAATCGAGACTCCGAATTAAAACCGAGGGTCCTTCTTGCAAAATAAAAATCCTATACGAATTAAAAAACCAGAAAATTTGTTGTAATTTAGACATCTTGCAACTCATGTCTACCCCTACTCCTGTATGTCCCTTTTCCTACCCACTAGGGTAAATATATTTCTGGAAACATGGCAATCAATCGGGGGTAGGGTGGGAACATGTCTAAGTGCATTTAAGAGAACCGACGTTAATAAATAATTCAGACAATTTTATATTATTAGTTCTTTAATATACTTTAATAAAGTAAATTATTTATATAAGTGCAAAATTGCTTGATATTTTCTTGGTAGTAATGTGAATATTGATCAGTCTTATATAATATTTCTAATCATATCTTATATATAAAATTCTCGTGTCACAATGTTCGTTCCCATACTCTTTCGAAACGGATTGACGGATTCTCATGAATTTTTCATGCACATTCAGTAAGTCTGAGAATCAGCTACTATCTATTTTTCAAATCCCTAATGATAAGGGGTACCCACCCCAATTTTTTGTGTTGTTTAGATATTTTATTTTTTTATGATACAGCATTAAAAAATACATAAAACCATAAATTTTCAACCCGCCACGATTAACCCCTATTTTTTACCGGGCAGGACGACTTCTTCCGGGACAGCTAGTATTTTATAATATTTCTAACTAACAAATAAGTAAAGTAAACGCAAAAAATAAGAAGAATGGATGTAATGTAATGCTCTTTTAGGCCCGGCTCCTTTATCAATACAATTTCACATAAGGTAATCTTAAAAATCAACCGAAGGTAGGGAAATTGAATGAATAGTAAGATATAGCAACCGGTTGCTATATCTTACTATTCTACCATAAACCAACACATTAAGACTCACGATCACTTGCATAGGACAGTAATGATGTAGAAAAATATAGTATGGTTATTAAATATCAATAGTCATATATTTAAAATCAAATAGTATACGTCTAACATCATGCATTCAAGATTGATTTGTCTATATTCATTTTGTTTGCACTTTTTTTTTTTTTCGATATGTCTTTAGGTGCTTTATGATTATATGTTATGATCCAATTAACGATCAGTAATTTTGTAACTTCCATAATAGCAAGTTTTAATAATTGGTTATTGGTAAAGTCAATAAAGTAAATGGACAAATTTTGCAGATGTTATGCTAAGTCTTGAGTGACATGTTTCGCCTTGATAGGCATACAAACTTTTTGTAGTTTCGGTTACAAGCCATTTGTTCTCCTTACGACTACACAAATTTTCTGATTATATTATTGATTATGATGATCTTGTTACAATTTAAACAATATTTAGTATACAATTATGTCTCTTTTAGTTAATATAAGTATCATTGAAACAATTAATTTAAAATAATGTCAATAACAATTTTACATAATTTAGTCAATTAATTAATTATTGGTTTATGGTAGAAGACAGAGGTTCAGGTTTCAGTTCTCAACAGGGTAGGTACATTTCGTAAATCTTCGATCCCATAGCCTTACCAAAGGTAGGCAACGCATTGGCTTTGCCCGTGTTGTAGCCGTCGTTTATATTATATTACGGTAACCACTTTCCATTAAGTGGGTCGTTTGCCTGCTTGTCACCTTCGTAATGATTTTTTTCCTCTTATTTTCTCTGGTCTGGATATCTGTGATTCGATACACCTTGGTAACGCGGTACCTGCAAAATGGCGATTTCGAGAAAACGCGGTGTAAACATATTTTGGATATCTAAACAACATGTCCATCCTACTAATATTACAAACGCGAAAGTTTGTAAGAATGTTTGTTACTCTTCCACGTAAAAACTACTGAATGGATTTTGATGAAACTTTACAATAATATAGCTTACACCACAGCCTATAATAACACATAGCCTATAATTTAGAAAGTTATAGTGTGAATTATCCAAAATATAACGATTTTCCATTATCACGTGCGTGAAACCGCAGGGCGCAGCTAGTGTTATATAACTTTTTAGTGTATCTAAAAAGAAGAAACAAATTCAAGCTTTATGTATAGATAGGATACCGTTTCTGCAAAAAAGTGAATAACCCAAAAATGTCGACTACTGCAAGTGCAATTCATATACTAGTAGTACCTACTGATAGATACCTTTGAAAACTATAAGAATATTGCAAAAAAAAAACTTTATTTACACGGAACCATAATTCACCAAAAATGTTAAAAAAGCAAATAATTGCAAAGTTTGGTAACAGTTCCCATAAATTTGGTTCGGAGTGAAAGGGGGTTGGCTGGGGGAGGGTGTTACGAGGCCAGCACGTGCGGGTTGCAGCGGGTGAACGAACGTCATTGACCCACCTTCGGGGCCTACTTATATTGGAGCGATAACACCCCCGCCGATAGCGCCTTGATACACAGTATAGGCAGATCAGTAGAGAAATATATTAGAGAAGCGCAGCACGCACAAATGTAATATTTTATTTTTATTAGTTTGCTTATCTTTATCATGCAAATAGTCTGTTTTATCATCAACTTATAAATTTAGTGTAATATTTTATGTTTGTCTTAAATTTGAATAATATTATGAATTAGTATGATGCATTATAGAAATATAAAACTACTGTTAAATAAAGTAAAGAACTTTAATAAAGCTCGGTTAATAGCTGTGTAATAAATTTTATGGGAGGCGCATATAAAAAGTAAGGAAGCCTCATTGTACGAGGATTTAATAATAATAATAAATGCAGAAGGCAGCTTTGTTGGACACGGCCCGTATTGTGAGGAGATTCCTGTGTCTGGAGCCTTAACCACCGGTAGTCTGGACCCTAGGTCCCACTGCCGGCGATAATCAGTTTTTTATTTTTTTTATAAATAAATGTATATATATATTTTATAAGATATTTATAAAAAAATGTAAAAGATTTGGATATTAAATATATATGTAAAATAATAATATAATTTATATAATATTATATTATATTATATAATAATATTATAATAATGGCCTCCCCATGGCCCCACGCAAGCCCTCCAAATACCCGGGCCATTTTTATGGCCCGTGGTCTTGAAAGACATACAGATAATAATAAAAATTCCCGCAGGGGGGCTTTGTGGCGAAGCCTTAAGTGAGTAGCGACACCTCGTACCTGACTCCGGGGGCCAAGACAAGGCCCCCGCTTCCGTGCTTGCCTTAACCAGCCGGCACGGAGTGGAGATCGCTAGAGCTAAGACTCAAGCTCCAGTGGTGGAAGTGGCCTAACGTCAAAAGTAGCTTCGGTGAACTGCAGCCCACCTCTCTACACCCTTAGCCACTCACACCCATGTTGCCCCTGCCTTCTATGGCATTTTTTGGGGCCCATGCAGGGAGTGGCGAGTCACCGTCTGCCCATTTTTCCATGTTCCCTGAACATTGTGACGGGCAGACGCTATAGTCCCCATATTCCCAGAACCCCAGTACCACTAGCAGTTCACCCCAATAGCCCGGTAGTTTTGTCCTCATTTTCACAATAGTCCTACACTGGTCGGGGCTTGTCCTTGGGTGCATTATTATATGGTGTAGACAGGGATAATCGCCGGTCAGTGTCACGGCACATTTACATTAAATTTGTCAAAGGACCTCTACGTGTTGGCCTTTCCATGGCCCCGCGCAAGCCCTCCAAAAGTCCGGGCTATTTTTATGGCACGTGGTCGTCAAAGAAATAATATAATAAATTGTAGTGTTTCCAGGCTAATAGTTAAAATTATCAAATTTTATGTCATGAAAGGTTTTAAGATATGCTCATCGGCACTGTATATTAGTAATATTTTCTCGTAATATTTTATATTCCGGAGTTCTAGTATACAAACAATGTTTTTTTATACGAGTAAGTATATACATTACATACTTTAGAAGATGTATATATATAAAATCAATTATATGTAATATATGTGTCGTCAGTAATATTCATGTAGCATATGAGCTACGCGGCATGCTACGCTCCGCTACAGTCCGTAGTCAGAAATAATCTCCGTGTCAAATTACCTAATGGAATTATATCGAAATATTGTATTCAGTATTATAATTTAATGTAAATATCACCATTCTATCATTAAATCCTAGTTAAACATATGTTTATCACTTCAGACCCCGGCAGTCACGTTCATAATTTTTTCCTCAATTTCTCACGGCATAGGACGTCCAATTTGGAACCATTATATTACAATGTAGATTCACAGTAAAATTTGAAAATAGAACCTTCTCAGTCTTCAAATATTATCTTACCATCATAATCAAAATTCAAAGTTTCACTTTTGTTTCATTCTAATACTGTGATAACGCTTAGTGGTTTATTTGTGTACGTATAGTATTTATGCTAATAAACAATAGCGTCGGTTTGCTTTGAAATATCTGTGTGTATGTAATGCGCCTTCACTGCGCCGCTGCCCGCTGATAATGTTATTTGCTTATTAACACTCGATCAAGGTCGGCGCGAGAGACGCTTATAACGTCAAAGGCGTAAAATCTAAATAAGACAAGCTTTGCATCGAAATCACCATCAAAAATAAGTGACCTTGAGCATATATTTCCATTTGTTTAAATTAGACAACCAACATGCAAAAGAGCACAACAACAAAGTATACAGTCAGTTATAAAGGTTAGTTAATAGATGTCACTAGCAGTCCTCAGCTTTGTCACGGCATGAGGACATAATTTTCCTTCTAGTCTAGTAATTGTTCACCAATGTCAAGGGTAGCCAGACTATTGGCCTTTTAGTTAACATTGTAGGTAGTATAAAATCAAATGAGTTTAAAGACAGCACGCAAGTTTATGATGCATTTAGACGTCACTTGTAAATTATACTAAGATATTACAAAACGCTATATAGGTATAATATTTTCAGATTTTGGTTCCCAGTAAAGTTGATCGCTGAACTAAGCTTTCCTATATTTATAGCCTTGTGTGTTTTACTAGCGTCACTCTCAGATTTGTCCATTATACACAAAATTAAAATTACGGAAACCTTTTCACCTTTAGTCGTCGATGTGTAATTGCTAAAACATGTATGTATATCATAGTATAAAATAATCAAACAAAAACGCTAAAATCACTATAAAGTTTAAGTAAATACATCAATTAATTTCATTTCATGCCCATACCAGCTCAGTCTTCTTCCTCTCAATTTTCAGTCACGTCAGTCAATTTTGAAAGATCCCTTTATGTACAAATCCATCGCCACATTCTCATCTCAGCTGGGTGGAGCCGTTTGTGGTCTATCTCTTTAGTGGCCCCAACATTCGGACGCGTACATCATGATCGGTCATATGGTAGATATGACAGCTATATATATACGAGTATGTGTGTGTAAATGCATTGTATGAGATCACTTCAAGAGCAGCTCAATGTTGAGGTAGGCTACCGCTCAGCAACTTAATCTTCGATCATTGAATTAGGAAGGTGCCATCCGCGCCATCGGTGTCCGCTGCACCGGCATTTCCGGCCTCGTTGGTCCGATCAATACTTATCGGGGAACGAACCCGTGACCTCGACGTGGAAACTAGGACATTGCGCATGCGCCCCGACCGCACGCTCGGTGCATCCTCTGACACTCCATTTTGAATTGCTAATTTTATCTAACAATCTCTGGAACGCTCCCACTTAGGGGTGGAGGGCGTATCAATCGGTTTTATACCCCGTGATTTGGTTCGTGTGCTGACGTGATTTTTCGTTCATTCAGGGGATATAATGTTGAATTGCTAAATGTGCTTCAGCTTATGTAACAAATTATATTTATAACTTTACTTAGCTTTATTTATACAGATTTTAGATCTGTATACTGCAGAAACTATTTATATTACGGAATGTAAAGTATCTAATATTCTTTCCGCTTATTGATATACCTTTATTAAATTTTATTATATAATCAGTAGAATCAGTTCAAATCGTGTTATTATTTTTATTTACTCGTCACCTTCGAGACCTTTTTTATCTTTTATTTCTTTTTTTTGGGCATAGCAGGTGTGTGGTCGTTTTCATTTATATGGTTTTTTCTCTCTTTTGAAAATTCTTACTTGTTACTAAATTTTGTTACTAACTTATCTTAGTACAATATTTTGCGACTTTCGTGTAATTTTTAACTCTACAGTCTTTAAACTTTTTCTCAGTAACTGGATCTGTATAAAAGAAATCGTAAATGTATTTTATATTCTGCGGAACAATAATGTAGTAAAACCACGAAATATGTAACTGAAATGTAAAAATAGAACTAAATGGCTTTCTATTATATTAATCACAAGATACGTATGTCTTTATATTTATTATATTTTTCTAAAAGAATTATCAAGTGTTTTTTTATTGTGTCCCTGGCAAACAGGCAGACGGCCCAGACCATGGAAAGTGGTTACCGTCGCCTATAGACGTTTGCAACACCAGGAGCAATCCAACGCATTGCCAGCCTTTAGGATATGATAATGAGAAGAATATATATTACATGGGACAGGAAGAATAAAAAAGCTCAGACAAGGGGTTTGGGATATGGTATTGGAATAGGGGATGGAATAGGGAAAACGGTATAGGAGGTGAGGGAAGTGGACCATCGGAACTCTCACTCATAGCATGAAGTTTAAGTGATATACATAAATCTATATTACAGTTTTAAAACTGTAATATCCGATGGTCCACTTCCCTCACCTCCCCCTATCAAAATCCCATATTCCAATTCCCTCATCTGATCTTTTTTATCCCTCCTATCTCATGTATATATATCCTTCTCATTACTGTTTTTAAAATTGTAATATAGATTTTTGTATATCAATAAAATTAATAATAATAATAACAGCCCATAAACGTCGCACTGCTGGGCTCGGGCGTCCCACTATTTCTTTTCTGTTTTCTTTCTTCTTTTATTATCTCGATGTGCAGCTTTCATCGCGATATCTTCTTCAGCGCACGTGGTAATTGTAACAATATGCACATGTGTCAGTTTTTTTTAATAGCTGGAGTACAGCAAACAGGCTGACCGCACACCTGGTGGAAAGCGGTTACCGTCACCTATGGATGTTTGCAACATTAGATATGTCACCAACGCGCTGCCGGCCTCGAAGTTTTATGACCTTTTTTGACAGATTACTGCCTAAGTGGTGCATGTATTCTGGCGTTCGCTAGCCATCATGCTACCAGAACTTCTACTTCTCTAAAATAACTATTATATAATATAACTATGTAATAGTAATAAATATACTATAAGTAAGGGTTTCCTTCAACTCAAGAAGCTTAAAGGACAACAGTCAAGTATATACGAAGAAAATTGGCACCATTAGCGCCATTCTTTCAACCTACTCCACCCTCCCTCCCCCCATCCCGTGTCTTATAACACATATTCTGCACTTCCCGGGAGCGCTGAACGCATTACTGGAGCTATGACCTGACATTCGACATTTAAAGTTTAAGTGACAATCGATAGTGCCAACGTAAATTATACACATTTTTTATCTGCATCGTGAAATATCTCGTATGAGCCCCTTAATAGTTGTAAGTAAGAGTTTTTGACGATAGTTTGAATGCGTGCGTGCTTGCGTCGTGCGTGCGTGTGTGCGTGTGCGCGTGTGTGTGTGTGTGCGTGTGCGTGTGCGTGTGCGTGTGCGTCTGTGTGTGTGTGGCGCGTGTGTGTGTGTGTGTGTGTGTGTGTGTGTGTGTGTGTGTGTGTGTGTGTGTGTGTGTGTGTGTGTGTGTGTGGTGTGTGTGTGTGTGTGTGTGTGTGTGTGTGTGTGAAAAATCTCAACTATTTAAAAAAAAAATTGAGAGGTGTCAAGGGACACCCGGATGGAACGAAGTTCGTTTCGAATAATTAGTGAAGAAATGGTAATAAAATTTTATTTTTTTAAAGTTATAATAAAAATTTTTTTTATTATTAACAAATATAATGTAATATAAACTTAATCAGTGGGCTTAATTGTGGTAATAATGAGAGATAGAGAGAGAGACAGACAGAGAAACACGCGCACGCCGCACGTCTCACAACTATAGCAAAAAGTGTCGTTACAACTTTTGGTCTTCATTTTTTCCATCTAGCCCCCTTTCGCAACGCGGGATGAGGAACTTCGTTCGAATAAATATTTTATATTATATTACAGTCAAAGATTTGCAATTTGGTTAAAGCGGAAATTAAGATGAAATTAGCTTTCACCTAATTTTATTTAACCATTATTCTAAGTTTAGTATTTTTATATGTAATAAAACTACGTTTTAACTTGTTTGAGCGCGGTAATATATTTGCTGTATATTATTCCGACGTTTCGGCCACTTTAAGCCGTGTATAGTAAGTAGTTCGGTGGCCGTGATCACGGAAGACAAAGATGTCAAGTGTCAACTGTTAAGGTTTTATTTAGCCAACCCAACATGTTCATTTTAATTACGTCTTTACTCTACATGAACTCTTCAGCAAACATGTCTAGCTCTTATATTTATATCATATTAAAATAAGTGTGTAAAATAAGTTTTATTTTGTATACTAGTCGCGAAAACTCAAGAAAAAGATTATTTATAGATACTTGAAAATGGCTTGATCCATCAAATTAGACGAAACCAATTTGTATAAAAGGAGCTTATCAAATGTTGAAGAATGTATTTGAGAAATAAATACCGGACATATAATATCTTTGATTTTCGTTCATGACTGTTCAGTAGTGCTTAATAAGACTTGTTAGATTCAAAATACAATAAAAAGGCATAGTAAAGATATTCAGCTTCAAAGGATCCATTGCATGAGGACTATGACAGGAATGTTATTAAGTACCTATATGTTATCTTATTTAGCCCTCCTTATTCATGGTTAATATTATACAGCTAATGAAAGTACTGTTACGAGTTGCCGAATTAAAATGCCGTTGGGATTACTATAGAATTTATTAGAACTATACAAACACGTATAACACGGATGCAAATATAACTGAACACGATCAGTCCTAACGTAAAGCACCATTAAATATCACGCGCAAAGTCCGTCACTAAATAGATTACCGAATGTACACAAGTGTTGCTCCGCTTGTGGTTATCGCTCGACTGCCGATCTCCATTGAGACATTGCTTTATACTGCACAAATACAATTCTTAGAATCACACCTGGCTAATGACTACCATAAAAGATTGCAATACACAATGGGCTGTTTTTCTAATTACACACAAAAGAAGTTCAAATGCCGAAAAGGTAATAAAATATTTACAGGTGTGAATTTGTCTTTTATCGGCATTCAGTTCGTAACAGTACTATAACATAATTATTTTATTAAATAATATATTTATGTTACAGTACTGAAATTAGCAGAAAAATGACTGTATATTTTCTGGCGTAATGTTATTATTGAAACCTTTTTGACCAGTACGTTAAAGAAAGATACTTCAAAGTCGAAAGCATCAATGTATTTTTGCAAGTTTGTTAGTTTTTTATGTATGCATTTCCGTACGATGAAACTGTTCAGTATAATTCTGCAGTGAAGAGGGCGAGTGAAGATAATCTTCGTGCTGCCAGCAAATATCTAGATAATCGAGTCTGGGCAACCGCTACATTGTAGACATACTAGCTTTGCCTGTACTCCTTCATTCCAAATACTTAACACGTGAAACGCATTAACTTAGTCGCTTAGTGTCTAGAAATATACGCGTTATAGATTGAAGTAACATACTGTTACGCCGACAAAGACCAATTCACACCTGCATACCTATAGAAACACATTTTATTACCTTTCGGCACTGGAATTCCTTGTGTTTAAAATTTGTGATTAAAAAAACAGCCCATTTATTGTAGTCTGTTACGGTCTATTGTTGAATTGTGATCACTGCCAGGTGTCTCGAATTTAAAGTACAAACTGATTATAGGAACTTCGGTCCACGCAGTCGGGCAGACATATTGCATCTGTGCAGTATACAGCAATGCCCCAATTGAGAGATGAGGCAATCAAGCGATAACCACGAGCGAAACAAGACTTGTGTACATTCGGTAATCTATTTAGTGACGGACTTTGCGTGTGTTATTAAATTGTGCATTCCGTTTAGACTTATTGTGTTCGTTTATATTTGTACCTCTGTTATGCGTGTTTGTATATTTCTAATAAACTCTATAGTACTTCTAACGGCATTTTAATTCGAGTCCTGAAACTCGTAATAAGACACTAACTGAATAATTGGAGGCAATCCCAGAAACATAGACCAGAATTAACTATTGAAATTCGAAACGAACTTTCAATTATATGACCTTTCAATGTCACGAAGTACATACCGTTGCAAACAAAGCGACTCTGCCAATTCAAGTTTAAATTTAACTTTCGGGTGCATATAATTAAATAATAATTTTAAAAATAGATACAGTATAATTAGAAACAATAAGGATATACAGATATCTTTATATCTGTGAAAGTAAAGGTCAATTAATTAATTTTTACGTTAGATTTTTAGTTAATGAGGTTTATAATTGCCAAAATCACGGATAAACTTTTCAGTCAAATAGTATTAAAATTAAATCGTAAGGTAAATTAAATGATGATTTCTCAAAAGTTGCATCACTATATCAGTTATACAGTCAATTTACGAGTTCATATTTTCGTGGGGTTCAAATTTAAAAAAAACATTCTAGAGCAAAATCATGAGAAAATCTCTATTACGATAGCCAAAATTTAAGTGAGAACTACTATCCAGACAATATTTAATCATTAATTATCGTTTTTAGAATATTTATTTGTCAGAGGGTCAATTAAGTTTGACTCGAATAGGCTCTGAAACAAGGGATTGCAGTGAAACATTTAGAGATCAAAACACTTATTTTGTCTTAATTTTGGTGTGTTCCATTTTGTTATCTTTCAAGGTTCAAAGATATAAAATCCCACACGAACGGAATGGCGAACACAATTAGTATTTAATAGATTTTAAAATAAAACATATAACAAAAGAATGTTAATATAATTACAACGAACGGCAGGAACGCAACAGACATTAACCGACGAAGGTAAAGGCCGTTGGAGTCGGTTTTATAATTACTTGATTTAAATTTGAGCAGCAGCGACACTTGAATGGGCAGCCGGCAATGCCAAGGAGACTGCCAAAAGGCGGAGGGAGGTCAAACCCCAATGTCAGGGGCCCTAAGAATTCTTGCTCATCTGCATTAATGCGCCACATCACGTCGACAGGTGGAAGGGCCATTAATTTAATTAAAGGGAACTCGTTGCGGAAGTCTTGGTTAAACAACCAGTAAACCCAAATACCGTTTCACACTTTAGAACCGTTTCGAAGTGAAACTTCTTTACAATCGTGATTTGAAGCTCAAAGAAAAGAAAAAGCGACACTAAAAAGAGATAAACACATAAATTTAAAGGACTAAGCCTGCAACAGAATTAGATACAGGTTTTACATTGTGAAGCACAGATTAGAGAGTCAATAAGAGCGATGATTAAACTCATGTCCAATTTGGACCGAAATAAAACTGATAATAATATTTTAGACTAAAATGGTGAAACTGTTACTTAAGAAGTTTAATTTGAATTATTATGTTAACGGATGTAGGCTAAAGGAATTATATTTATATTAATAAAAGTTAGAGAAGAATTGTTTGTAAGTATATTCTCTAAGTTTCATTTCCACTGCGTGTGAATTGCACACACACACACACATTTTTTCCGCGGCTTCACTCGCCTAGTTTGAGTAGTCAAAAAGTTAAAAGGTATTTCCTTTCTCACCTTAGGGTAGAATTTCCAAAAATGATGTAGTGTGCAATATTTCTAACCAGAAGCAGGTACATAAAATGTCGTGCTGCTTCCTTTTAAAATGATCGATTTTCATACAAGCTTTTATTCCACTTTTTATCTCCTTAGTGGTTGAATTTTCCAAAAATCCTTCCTTAGTGCGCACCTACGGTACCTATAGACAAAACTCGCATGCAAATTTTCACGGTCCGAGTTTGGGCTGTGTATGTCAGTCAATCAGTTAGTCAGTAGTCAGTCAGGTTAAGTAATTATATATTTATAGTTTATAATTTAGAATTAAATAAGAGAAAGAAATATCATTCATTCCTCATGTAATTTCATTGTTTTAGTGGTGCCTTGTTTCTAAATCAGAATCGTCCCAAGAAAAATACCAACAGCATCAATAATGTGGGATTTTACTCAGATTTTATTTAATTTCTTCCTCACTTGGAGTCATTAAAGGATCATAAAATACGATTTCGAGGCTAATGAATAATCTATTGATAGCTTACTTCGCGTTTTGTATTTACAAAGGCCTAAGGGCCGATTTTTTTATCATCACCTAAAAGTTATTAGTGAATAATTTATAATCTGTCTAAATTCAATAGTGAAACAACCCCACTGTTTTATTAATGCACTTATCATTTTTAATTTTCCCATGTTGTGTTTTATTTTATAAATTAACTGTTTCATTCTTGCGCCGCTTCTTCTCTTTGAACCACAACATGTTGTACCAACATGGTGCTAAATTAGATTAGGCTCCTATAGAGTAAATAATAACCATAAACAAAATTAAAACTAAATAATTGAAATGAACATGTTGGCGGTAGACTAAATAAAACTTTAACAAAACTCGTTGGATAATTGTCATTTTTGTCGTCCATGACCACGGCTACGGAAAAGCGGCCGCAACGTCGGAATACCTAAACAAAAACAAATAAATTACCGCGCTTAAAACCTTTAAAACGCAGTTTTATTAAATGCATATTTATTTGTAGAATGTAATAATTGTACATAAACGAAGACTGTTTTTCCAAATAATTTTTATGCGAATGTATTCGAGTGACGTGTGAATAAAGATACTTTCTAGGTAAGCGGGTTCTATATGCGACCCCATCATGGAACATAACATCGATCGATTGACTTGAAAATTGTCATAATGCTGCATTTCAGTGTTTCTATTTACTTTTTACTCGTAATTTCCTACAACAGGAAATTATAAGCCAGGCACGATATCCACGATAAATTTAGCAACTAACTAAGAAACATAATCTATATATACAAATAATAAAAATATAGATATTAAATTTCTGTACAATGAAAAAATAAATATAAAAGCCCAGTCAGGGGATGTAAGAAGTGAAATAGAACTAATTTAGATTTTTTATTTTTTTCATTTTTCTGTTTGTCCGTTTGTATGGGCTAATCTCCGAAACGACTGGACCGATTTAAATGAAACTTTATGGTGGTAGCTTATATCCATGGTCAACATATAGGATACTTTTGATCCCGAAAAATCAAAGATTTCAGATGGAATAGTGGAAAAACCGCACCACGCGGACGAAGTCGCGGGCAGAAGCTAGTTTGAAATAAAAACCACAATGAAGAGTGGCCGCATTTTACTACTTCAAAATACAAAAGAATTTCGTGATAGCAATCACGAAAATGCAATAAATTTAAAACAAAATAAATAACTAAACAAGTTATTAAAACACTTGTCTACTCTTGTTAAATGTACATTAATGAATTATCTGAACACATATCAGTGACGGGATATGCATGCTGCTTTGCGGAATAGCAGAAAGTAATTAAGGCCACCGAGACACTCTTAAAATAAATTACAAAATATTTACAACGAAAACATTTTCAGCTTTAATTGCTATGTGCTCGTTTTTAAGTTTTAAAATTCATAATTTGCTATATAAATAGATAAACAATATTTGGCCTAGATTTTGTAGGCACTTTGGTGGTCAAATACTAAAATAAAATGCTTAATTTTTAAACTTAACACCCCAGAATTATTTGAACAATAAAATAGATTATTGTGTAGGTATGTAATGTTCGGGTAAAGACTGAATAAGCTAGCTATTTAGCATTCTTAATTATCTATATTAATATTTAAAATAGGAAGATTTGCATTTTTCTATGACTGTAACAAATAAACTCAAAAACTATTGGTCCAATTTCTAAAATTCTTTCACTATAAGAATGCTACATTATCCCAGGTTAATTAACATAGACTATATTTATGACTAAAAAAATTTGGGATCCCTATCCCAAATTTTTTCTAGTCATAAATATAGTAGGGACTAGAGCTTCAATAATGTGTAAAAAATAGTATTTCAGTGGGTCCGGGTATGGTTTAGATCCACATGTAGATCCGGTAGGTGGCGCTGGAATCGGGTTTTAGATTTTTATTTTTATGGCAAGACAACGTCTGCCGGAACCGCTAGAATTTTATATTTTAATGACTAAAGTAAATCAAAATTCAACTTTAACTTTACTCAAAGTCAGATAATGTGCTATTTTACTTTAAATAATGTGAACTTTTCTCATTTATTTATTTATGACAATTATTAAAGTATAGATCAAATTGATACTATTATTTTAAAACAAAATTAATCATGTATGTTAATTGATATTTAGATAGTCGTTTTTAAACTCTCTGTTTCTAAAAGTGATTATTATACAAGCGGTTTTCATGCCGACACAATGATTGAAATTATTACAAAGTTATAAGTCAAAATTAACTGCAAGAGGTTTTATTAACTTCAAGTTCTGTCTGACTATCAAACACTTAATTGCTGATACGTAGAAAAAAAAAAAAAAAAAAAACAATTCAATAAACATTATTTTTATTTGCTATATACGTATGGCTATTTCCTATATTAGATTTCCCTATACTTTTTTATTATGATTTAAAATTGTTTTTCAGCTATTACTTTAAATGAGATATTGAGAGAGTCGAAAACTAATTATAAAAGTTTCTTTAAGTTTAAAAGGTACATGACAGTGAAATGAACTTGTCTTACAAAAGTCGCAGCCTACTAGGTTCAGTACGAGCATGTAAACTTATTACGTCATAAGTATAACGATTCAAATAGTGTATTATTCATTTAGTATAGAATTTTAGCGCTCGCCTTCTTATTTAAAAATAATTTTAAAATATTATGTAACATACAATTTCATACGTGAACATTTTCAGCCACACCTACAGATCAATACTTGACAAAAGTCATGGAAACCATAAAAATGTGAGCGGCGATGGCGGCTGTCTTGACCTCTTGAAATTTCGAAGGTCGCTTTACAGTACATTTACACGTGTCGTTATCATTGATTTTACGCCGGTCGGTGTGTGCGTGTAGATGCTGCGTTGTATGGCAGTGACAGTGTTTCGGCCCCCTTTTGACCTATTTTCAGGTCCCTTCCAACGGGACGATGACGCAAGCACGCGCATGTATCCGCGCAACGCGAACGCCTCGAGTGCTTAATCATGATCACTCCAATGGGTGGCGTTGCTGCTTACGATACTTATCTTTAATAACAAACTGACAGAATTATGAAATGTTAATTAAAGTAAGTCCTTATTTTGCGTTTAGTTAAAATACATTTTTTTCTTATCTAATTATATATTGGATATTTGAAGTCGCTCAATGGGCGATGTAACGAGCTCTGTTGGGTGATTTTCTTAAAAATGCTAAACTAATTCACATAACCTAAAAATCTATTAAACTGAAGTGGGCCCGTTCCGTCTATAGTAGTAGTGATGGCCAATGAAACAGACAAGATAAGGTGGATACTGCTTATTAGTAAATGTACTTTTGAAACTGTAGACTTTAGAAAGGTCACCGTTAAGGGCTAAATTAGCTAAGCGAAAGATCGGGTATGTAACACAAAATTGGGAAGTCCTACGTCTAGAAGTAAAATGCGTATGGCTAACGACATTTTGAACTAGCTGAAATATATTCAGAGTGTCAGATTTCAGCAATTACCTGTTGGATTATTGGCTTTGTAATATGAAACCACTACTATGCTCCAGTCTCTCCCTTTAAGAAAATCGATGTTAGGATGTAAATAGGCCAGGCTAATTTATCTAAGAAAATTAGTAGGTATCGAACAATCGTAATCACGATATATAGATTTCTTCATTATTTTCCTTCGCCGTCATCCTGTGATTATGAAAGTAGCGATATGTATATTAGATCAGAAAAATGGCTCAAGCGTTGCATGCTTTCTGCGAACATTCGAATCCAAATTATTACAGAGATACGAGAGCTTTATTCAACGGCTATTCTCATTATTAAAACATAATATTTGATTTATTACAACTGAATTAAATAAAGACTATTTTCTTAAACCACTGAAAAACATCAACTTTTTATTTAAAGAACAACATTTCTGGGTTGACGTAAAAGTTTTTATAGTTCTAATTTAACTGAATCCTTGCAACTATTTTTGCCTTTGTTCAATTTTTTTTCATTCCAACAGTATAAAACCCATAAAGCTTCATCTAAATTTAATTGCTATAACCTACTTTTAATTTGAACAAAGCAGCCATGCTGATTGTTACATTTGGAGAATGAGTAGACGAACGACTTTGTGATTAATACATAATACGAACTTTTCTATGCAGATTTTTATATACTCATATTATATATGAACAATCATTTTAATTCACTTTAAAACAAAAAAGTGTTAAATAATTAGCTTCGCAACATGTGTCTAAACATCTTATATAATAACAGCCCGTAAATGTCCCACTGTTGGGCTCGGGCCTCTCACTATAGGGGTACGGACAGTAAATCCCGCCACGCTTGTCCAAGGCGGCTTGGCAGGTTTGACACATAGGTTATCTTGATGTGCAGGTTGCATCACGATGTTTTCCTTCGATATAATACGCACATTAAGTCAGAATAACTACCTAAGTGGCGCATGCGATCGAACCCGCGCATAACATCTTAGTTAGCTTAATTAACACAATAATTTTATAGCTAGAATATTGTAGACAGTTGGAGATGGATGGTTAACGTGGCCTGCTCTTGAAAGAATTTTGTAACACAAACCCCAAATTATACTGTCGAAAATTCCAGCTAAATGCTCATTTCAAATCCCTAAAGCGCGGATTAATATGAGGAAAGCCGCTTTATAGAAAGTAAGAATAAACTTAAAATGCAATAAAGAAAGAAAAGATTTTTTGATATGATCAGAAAGGATCTCATTAAAAATATTGATTCCTGAATTGGAAATCGAAAGCTATAATTGAATATGTATGTGCTGACGTGCGCTGTTATTAGCAAATTGTATAAACTTGGCAACAGATAAGAAATCAGTCGATTACAAAGATGAAATGGAACAAAAGTTTTCAACTCCTAAATAAACAAGTATTTTTAATTTTTACTAGATCAGTATTATTACAATCCTTGCTGCATGAAGATATAATACGTCAACTTTCTAAATTCAGTAAGGAAAAGAACAAATATATAATCAGTCTATTGAGTTACATTAAATTATTACAATTATTAATTTTGATTATAGTAATAAGTTTATATATGAAGTCATCACTTTGGAATAGAGCCGTCGGTTTGCAGGAACCCGCACGAGGCGTCTCGAACGGGGCGGTAGCGGCGTGCGGCGGCCGCTGTCTCCATGGCGACGCTGCAGCCGCAACGACCTAGTTCCGTGGCCCACCCGCCTAAATGTTAATGACCTCCAAACCCAGGTCGAAGTTCACGCTTATACTGCTTAGATCCGTCTACGTACCCCTACAACCAATGCTCGCGGGTCAAACAATGTATTGATCCAATTTGATGTTGTTTCATGCTATCTAGGTTGGGGTCCTATCAGATTTCATATCCGCGTGGACTTTTTAATATTTTGTTGTCCTGCTTTAAATAAAATTAATAATTAATTATTCGTTATTTATTTTCTTTGTTCAATTATGTACATACTAGTATTGTACAGTATGATATTCAAAGTGGTACCTACTGTCGGTACTGAACAAATGACCATGAAATTTAATTATTTCATGGTCATTTGTTCAGTATATTATTTTAATTTCAGAAAGAATTTGCCGGAATTCAGGGTTCCGTAGCAATTTAGGCAAAAACAGAAACTTTTCTTGTCATCGTGTGTCTGTTCAAGTATTCGTCTGCCCTTATATGTCATAATGACTTTTTCAGACTATACTGAGTTTATTAATAGAGACCCAGCGATTTCTAAGAAAAATTCAGCTATCAGTATTAGTAGGAATGTTTAGTTTATATGGCAATACACCATGATGTAGTAAAATCGCGAAACAACTAAAAATTCATACAAGTGAGGGTTGAAATTTGTTTTTCATGTTCATTGATGTGTGGAATAAAATAAAACAAATCTTGATATTCATAACTTTTTTTTTGATTGAAGCTAACAGGAGAAGAGATATGAGAGAGAGAGCTGCACTAGAAACTCAAATTTCTGCTCTATGGAGTGTAATTCCTAAAAACAATGCGATTATATTTTAAACACTCATGATCATGCGTCAACTTCATGCAGAATTCCCAACGTTAATACCAGTCATATGCATAACATGAAACGAAAAGGAAATTGCAAATATATTAAGTCATTACCACTTTGCCTAGAAACTGCTAATGTATGAGTACCGGTGTCCTTATATGCGATCTATGTATATACATATAAAGAATGACGGAACACACACATTGACACAATCAGACAGGGACGGAGTATGCAATACTTCTTGCTTTGAATTTGACTGCAGGGGAATGCAATGTTCTGTAACCATTATGGACTGGTTTTTTTATCTCTTAGAAGACTAAGCGAATGCTGTAAATTTAAACAAGATGTAATAAGAAGGTTTGACAAAAGAAGGATACAGTAATTTGAGCACACTTAGCCTACGAAGAGACTGCGTCTCTGCGTATTCTACGATCTCTACAGTGGGGAGTGTTCCGAGGAACTATTTGATCTGGCACCAACGCCACATGTTCACCCTCATTTCTTTGAGTTGCCACGCTCAACTACGGAATTGTTCTCTGAAACTTCGGCGTGGGGTCTCTTAAGGAGACCGTTGTAAAACTTTCCCAAGGGTGGTAACGCGTTAGCAACGCCTCTGGTGTAGCAAACGTGCATAGGCGGTGGTGACTACTTGGCTTGGTAGGCCATCTGCTTGTTTGCAGGCTTTAGCAATAAAATAAAATGGATTAAAGGAAACTGATAAAACGTGAGTGTTACAGCGGTGTGGACAAGAGTAAATAGCTCACATATTAAAAAAGCAGTTAAAACAAACGTGCTTTTATCAGTAGATGAAGCGAAAGGTGTCTTTTTTATTGCGTAAGTTCAGCGGTCAGGCAGACGGCCCACCTGATGGCAAGCGGTTATCATCGCCTGTAGATATTTGTAAGACCAATGTGCTGCCACTCTCTAAAGGGAAACCGGAAACTGGCCACTACTGCCGGAACATAACTCAAAGTTGTTATAGCAGCATACTCTAGACCGGGTGTGGTAGTCAGACGGGTAAATACCCTACCACCTAGCTGTGGTGTCATCTCTTACAGCAGGTAAACCAGTTGCAGGAAATTGTATTCTTTCTCCATTCCTGATAGTGTGTTGATACGTAAGAACGTGGAAAGATATTCACTTCCAAAGTTGTAATACTGATATTAGAGCAAATTGATTCAATTTGGTTGAAAGGCAATGATTGAAAGGATACGACGGTATTCAATGATTTTGAATGTTGTTTCAAGTTTTTAAGTGTGACTTCGGTTGAGTTGAGTTGATTGAAATTAAATGACAAATTAATTGTCTATAATTTCGACTTATGTGTTGTTCCCTGAACTTTGTATTAAAAAATAAAACATTTTAATTATTTAGTTTTAATTTTGTTTACGGTTATTGTGTACTCTATGAGAGCCTAATCTAATTGACCACAGCTTCAATATGTTGTGGCTTGAAGAGAAGAAGCGGCGCAAAAACTCTTCAACAAACATGCCTCTGTAAGTTTATATAATATTAAAATGGGTGGGAGGTAAAATAAAAGACATTGTCAATCAATTTGGTTTGTGTTCCGGTGCACGTAGAAAGAGTTCACAGTGTCTTGAGGTCTGGCAGTTGGTTTTTGGTGGAATTGGGTCTCAATAGTTTTGATGATCGGGTCCTAAACAGGTGAAACTTGTCAACCATATTGAAATTTGTATGTTTCTAATTTCAATAGCCTCACGAATTATTATAAGTATGAAACTCTCTTTTGCGAGGATAGGATGAGGCTCCTATAGAGTAAGTAAAAATCATAAACAAAATTGAAACCAAATAATTAAAATGAACAAGCTGGCTGTAGGCTCAATAAAACTTTAACAATACTCATTGACACTTTTGTCTCTTTGTCACATTTTTGTCTTCCCTGACGGGTCACGGCTACTGAAAAGTGGCCGAAACGTCGGAATAATAAAAATCAATAAATTAATGCGACCATTAAAACCATTAAAATGTAGTACATATATATACTAGTCTTGAAAACTCAAAAAAAGATCATAGAACATTTTGTAAAAATCAATGTAATAGAGCTTTTCATGTAACTATGGGACAGCCCTGCGATGCGTTGGCGCAGTTGAGTCGTAACTCATGCAAGTATAGTGCATACTTAGTGATGCAACAAGCCCCAGTTCAGCTTTAACGATGGCAAGAATTATTTACTACTTATTAAAACCAATAAATTTTAGTTTTAGCCATTTTCAACGGGTTTACGAAATGAATTCATGGAAATCTTGTACGTATCAATTTAATTACTCTGCAAATATATGTTATTAAAATAATACTACAGTTTACCAAACTCTTGTGCGTACATTTTGTTTAAAGAAGAGGCTTTAATACTTTATATAAAAAAATATACTTGTTTATACTTTGAAGGTTGTTTTATAATTAAATAAATACGCAAATTAAATTAACTTGACTAAAAAGTTAAGAATTTTGCTAATGTTTCATACTTCATATTTAATTGTATGTAATTTTAATTATTTAGTTCTAGTTATACGGTGATTGAAAAATCACTCTTAAATCAATAAAACCTAGTTATTTGGTTCCATTTCATATTTTGTCATTCTGTACTAATTCCCATTCATTTTAGTACATACATAAATTCCAGAATATACGGCATCACTGTGTACAGTATCGTATTTTTAGAACTACGAATACTTTAGTTGCGTAAGAATAAAATAAAAATAGACATCATATCCTGTTGAAAGGAACCCTTAAATAAGTTGTCCTGTCGCAGGTGAACAACGCTATAACCATTAAAAAACTCTTACCTGATCCTCTAGAAAGGCCATATCAAAGGGCAAGTTGTATGAGTTTATAGCGTGAAAAGCGTGCATGTGTCCTTTGTACAGTCGGTACTTGGCCGGTTCAGGGCGCGAGGCGGGGGCGGTGCCTATTCCTAGCGCGAAACTAGGCCGGCCGCCGACCGCTAGCTAGCACCGTACAAGGCATAAGAGGCGCGATTAGCGGCTAATTTACTTACTAAACTAACTACACTAGTATAAGTCTACCGCACACTCGCGTGCACACACACCATTACATTTCCACATACGAGTACCTTACAAATGGTAACACGAAGTAATTTCCAAATGTATAAACTTTAAGATAATTTTCTTTTTATATTGTATCAGGAAACGCACGCGACTTCGTCCACTCTTGACTTGAAACTCCCATGGTATTCCCGGGACACAAGGTATCGCAGAATTTTAAAAAAGAATGCAAGATATCGTTTTGCTGGAAACTGTGCAGGAATAAGCTAATTTTTATGTATCCGAAAAACTTCAAACCACTCCCGGGAGCGTATAATAATGTTTCATTTTAAGCCACACTCCATTATTGTCCTTAAAGTCCCGTTTTAAATTGAAAACTCAAAAAAAATGTTTCTAAAATGGTACATTTTTTATACAAACTGTTGTTTAAAAATATCTTCCTAATATTCACGACAAAATGATAAACGGTAAGCGATTCAGTTTCAAGAGGAATGGACAAGAGATTAAAGTTTGTAACTTCCACCAAACAACCTTTAAAACTCCAGACGCATACAGTGCCAACATAAAAATCATTTCTTAGAACAGAGGTTCAAGAATCAAGATCTATGTCATTTGACAAAGACTTAAATATCAGATCCTCTTCCTAATTTATCTGTGTCAGTGAAAATGTATCTTTGTTAAATATAGTTGCACCGGTGCGAAGGAGAGCGTTGGAAATGAGTCATATTTACTTCAAACATTTGCTTATTACATGTTGCAAGTTGGCCTAAAAACACGGGATATATTTTGAACCAAATATTTCGATTTGATGTTAATTGGAAATTAGTAAATAGCTCTATTTGTATAGAATATCATTTTGATTAACAAAAACATAAATAGACGTGTTTATTTATACTTTACCAACCGACAATTTTGGCAAAATTAAGTTAAGTAAACAAATTCTTATATTATAGACTATTTAATATATATTGTATGTATGTATTTAATTTATAAAGTAGTTTAAGTATGTGTATTTTATTTATAAGTTATGTAGTTTAAGTGTGATTATTTATGATATTTGATATTTAATTATTTGCACCACCTACATCGCCAGATTAGATTAAGTTATACCTTAAGTTAGTTTGCCTGGAAGAGATTGCTTTCAGCGATAAGGCCGTCTTTTGTTTCTACCTTGATAATATTGTTATTGTATATTTTGAAATTGTATATTTGGTGAGCAATAAAGTGTTATGTTATAATTTTTAGATACTGTTATTAACGGCAATGAACAGACAATACTTATTGTCTCATAAAGTTGATTTTCTTTTATTATAAAGGGATCTGAATATAATACAATCAAAGCCCCAAGGAAAGATTCATCTAGTTTAACAGTATAGTTTAATAACCTGCGTAAAATCTGTACAATCAATAAAATATATTCAATTATTTTCAATAGAAAAAATATATAATTAAATGCAGTCTGTTATTATAACGTACATAAACTTACATCATATTTAAAGAAACACTATTACAGACACACAGTGTACATGTGATAGTAATACTATTCCTAGGAATTGCGGCTTGACCTCATCCGGGCAGTAACACGACCTTAAAGCGGATTGAAAACTGCAACGCGAACATAGCCAATTACAAGCAACTACATTCAATCTACATGCAGTCCAGGGATTCTCAAACTTATGGGTCTCCACACCCCTATTAAATTTAGCTTATAAGTAGAACAAAACATTGTATAAATACGTATCAAAAAAGCAATAGACATGTCAACATCTGGGCGATTTCAAAACCTAACAAGTGCATTCTAAAAAAACTTTACACCATCATCATCATCCGAGCGTTAAATCCCGGTTGCGTTCGGAGCGTTCACTCCGACGCCCAGGGTCCGCTTTCCTACTTTTTCTACTCCACTTCGCGCGGTCTTCAGCATCCCCCGTTTTGAGACCATTGGCACGCATGTCATCCTTCACGACGTCAAGCCAGCATTTCTTGGGCCTTCCCCTTCGACCGGGACCTGGCGGAGGTGGCATGCCTAGACATTTGTTCCCCACGTAATTAGCCGGTCTGCGTAAAACATGCCCGTACCAGCGTAAGCGACGCTCTTGCAGTTTGTCTGCTATGTCACGGACATGAAGACTGCCGCGGATGCGGGAGTTCCTGACCCGGTCTTTCCGCGTCACTCCACACATCCATCGCAGAGAAAAAAAAGAAAAAACTTTACACCATTTCGTAAAAAAAATATACCATTTTACAACTTTCTATTAAGCGTACGGCAGTTATATTATACTTTGATAGTCTTGGGCTGTTTTGGCAAACACAATACATTAGCAAATGCCTAATAAGATAATAAATGTACACGCATTAATTCAAGAAGTAACTGTTGCTAGGTTATGAGATTACCATGTTGATGTACTCTTATTTAATATTCTCGATGGGTTTGTTTCTTGTCGCAAATTGAGTGATCAAATTAATTTACGACAAGACATAGGATTACTATATACAAGTTGTCGTATTGCAATGATCTCGCGTGTTGTACCCGCGACTAAAGCCAAACAGCCGTAATTAGGTTCTGTCACGTAACCCCATAGAATCAACTACAAGTGTACCCCACGTGGTACGCATATCCCCCCACTTTGAGAAGCCCTGCACCAGTCGAATAGTATCAAACAAGTGACTTAGCACGCTATCTATTCGGTTTGCAACGATGGTCTGCAAGGAATATCATTTGTTTTTGTATCATTACTCCTAAAAGTAAAAGTGGTTTCTTACAAGCTTGAATACATATAGTTTTATTATACTGTTCCTTTACGAGCGTTGATTGTTTAGTAACAAATAACGAGATCGATTTGGCTCGCACCGATGGTATATATTATACCGTATATTCACTTGTTTTGGCATTTATCAATGAAGTGTTAAATACCTTAGTGCGTTACCAATAAAGGAAGCAATGATCTCATTTCGTTACTTGAAAAAATCTCGTTTTATTTTTGAGGTTACATACGAGCACACTTATGACCTTGGTAAATGTAATCTCACGATTTTGAATAGTCACATTAAATTAAAAGAAACATGTACATGTCTATATCGATTCTAAAGTAGACTGGCTGCAGTAATTATTGATTGAATCTAAGACGATTTATAAGTACAGCTTCGTTTTTATTGCAAAGTTGGCTAGTAGGCAGACGGCTCAACTAATTGACAGTGTTTTTTTAATTCTCTCCCTAACCAACAAGACTGTCAGGGTATTATTTTCTTTATTGCATACTTTTTTATTTCTGTTGTCCTTTATTTACAGCTTATTACTATTACAAAAATTATCTGTTTAACTAATCAAATATTATTATTGCTGTTTATGTATCCATCTCGTCTCTACATGGTTGTCGGCTGTTCCTTACATATTATTTGTATTTTGCTTTTACTATATATATTTAAATTGAAAGTGGTTACCGACGTCTATACATGTAGCTACGGCGTTACCAAACTTTAGCATGGGATGGGTCAGGAGAGGATGGGATAGAAGCGATTAGACGAGAGGAATGAGATAGAGGGGATAGAATAACAAAATGGATTAGGAACATTAAATAACGAGGGCCATTAGAATTTTCACTCGTCGCACGAAACATAATTAGTTCAACATTAATCGTTTTACGCCGGTATATGCGAGAGCGTAGTATCACATTGATAGAGTAGGCCCTAAGAGCAGTAATCTACAGAATGATTGCAGCTTAGCAGTACCACGTCGTGTTTATTTAAAACAAGTGTAGGTTAGGCCTGAATAAGCGCTTGCGCCGATGGCGAGCGCGCCGGTCGCTACTTTATGACTGTTGCGAAACATCCGCATTCATTAATGCGCTCTTTAGATGATCTATGGTCTGCGGCAACATCCAAGAAACCCGAACCACATTTCGCTTGCACTTTAGAAAGCGAGTCTTTGTTTTCACTTCGCAGCGGTAATTTATAGTAATGAGGAGAGATCATTGTACGCCGTTTTGTAAATTGTTTGACCAAAGCCCGCCGTCTCGCCGTATTTGGCAACGTCCCAAATGTGTCAGGTTTCTTTTTTATAGGCATGCTTAACAAACCTGGATTCTAATTCCTTAAAATAAAACATAAATGTTGAATGCATTTACTGCTTCATCGGACTCCAAATGCTGTGAACGCAGGCTTGGAAACCTTGACTAATTAAGCGCACTTTCACTAAAATACGATCGAATTGCAATATTTCACTGTAGATACTGAATATAGGACATATGACACATGTGTGTTTTTCGCTGTTCCGCTGATTTCTTTGTTTGCGTTTTCTGTGTCACGTTATCGCGAAAATCCTTCAGTTTTTAGACTGGATAGTTAAAACGTAAACAGAGTCACGGCCGGTTATCGATCTCCTAATTTGATGGTCATCCGTTATCGTAATATAATAAATGTTACCTTGAGAAGATAAATAACACATCAGTGTTAAACATATTAATACATACAAATTATAATTTGAAATTAAAATATTAAGAACCGTTGCATTCGCAACAGTCACATTTCAAGGTCGAGCAAAAAATATAAATATTCAGAGCGCAGACCTTAGCCCAGACCCAGAAAGCGTTATGTGGGTGGAATAGAAGTTAAATTGGAACGATATTCTTTTAAATGTCGCATCCGAAGATATAAATTGCGAATGAATCTTTTTAAGAAATATGCTGTGTTTACTCAGGCCACGGTCTCGAACGCGAACTTGCCCGATTTTTATTGCGAGTTTAAGAAGCGAGCGAACTTGCCCCAGTGACCACCGGTACTTGATATAAATATAATTCATAGGCCCACGGTCCGAAATAGATTTTGTCTATGGCACGTTGCCGCCGCATTGCGAATCCGCGCCCAAATAATGTACCGTAGTTACGATTCTGTTTTGTTACTATTTGCTACTTTTGGCTCGATATTCGACACAATTGTGACTCTATATGTATACAAATGAACTTTGTCATTTATATATTACAAAAGTGCACTTCGATCGATAGTTGCTAGAAAATGACCAACTCGTATCTATTGTAAGCAGGGTACAAGACTATTATCGGTTATTTTGTAATATTGACCACAAACATGATATTACACGTTAATAAAAATAAGAGTGTTTATGACATTGTTATTTATATTCTTTTTATCTTACTCCATGGCTTAGCAAAACTTAATCTAGTCACCTAGGTCGTTATTTTTAAAGATTAAATGATAATTAAAACAGAGAATCCTTGTGACCTATTAAGGGCGGAGTGCATCTGTAATGTCCCTGAGGAATGCATTTGACATTTTCTTGTGTTAAACCAGCACGGATCATAGAAGTAGGTGCGTGGTGCGCGCGGCGAGGACGCGGGTTGCGCGGGGGCGCTCGCCGGTTCGCGCTGTGTAACCTACATACCGGTCAACACTCCGGCTCAGTCAACACTCGCTACAGGGACATTAGGAGCGTTTGATGAGCCAGCACACTTGGACAAGCTCATTAGATCTGTGACTGCCTAATGCTAAGTGCTAGACATAGCATGGATAATAATGGAGAATGAAATCAAAAGTTACTGCATATAAAGCATACTGGTAGCACTTTTGGCGTTTTAAATGTCCATAGGCGATGTTAACCGCTTTCCATTTGCTTTTCTAGTGAACTCATGCATTAAAAATAAACAATAAAGATAGCTAAAAATAGAATGGCTGAGTAATCAAGCAAATGATGAATTAATGATGATGAATAAAATTTTGTTTAATCGCAGTAGTCAATTTTCAAAATACAACCGAAAATGATATGATTCAAGGATCTTTTTTGCCTGTTCTTTTTTTGGACAAAAAGTACGTAAGATGAAATAAGGTGTTTTTTATTAATTTATTAAAATAAGAAATCTTACATGTAAAATTGAAAATTTATAAACTAACAAACATATTTCATACCTAAAATATATATAAATTGAAAAATATGCTACGACATTAAGTACAATTTAAAAAAAAAACATAAATCTATAGGTAGTTGTGTAAGCAATAGAATAGAAAATAATTTTGACGTACCAGTACAAATCCCGCACAGTGATCATAATCCAAAAGTGTAACACTCACCTGAAACAAAATAAATAAGTCCATTATATTAACTGAAAAAAGTGTACCCGTTTCCGTACGAACTTAATAACCGTGCCAATGACCGTAAAATTCATTTACACTCCAACATCTGTTTTAACATTAACTACGTACATACATTAAATAACCTAGTAAATTACAATTAATTAGCGTTTGTGTCATCATAATCATTTATGAAAACATGTACATTTTATTTACGCTTAAGTGGTAGTGTATTAACAAAAATTCGCAATCAAGTATTTAGTCAAGTAACTAAACGACACTGTTGCAGTCTAAACAGACTAATGCTAGTATTAGATGCGACTAGACAAGGCCACACCTATCAGTGAAATGTTGAGAAGGAAAGAGATGGATACATAAAGTATTTATTGCACACACAACAACACTACAAGTGCAATTCACGCACACTTTGATATGTTGTCTATTTCTATTACATGCTCTATGGTCGAGTACAGTGGTGTTAATAAAAAGAGTTAAATTGACTTCATCTATTTAGATTCAAGTTGGTCTTTAATATTGATCTAAAATTTGCGATGATAATGAATTTACAAGTCTTTAGTATGTATGTCAGGGCCGTGACTGAAGACTTAAAAGATTATTACACTTTATAAAAATGACTACAATTCTTGAACAAATTCATTATTAAATAAACAATTACATATGAAATGGTGTATGCTCTATCAGGCTTTAAACCTATCATTTGAATAAGACGAAAATATTTTAGCCACTAAGCTATTGCAATATAATAGTTATAGCGTCACAATTCAAGAAAAGTATTTAGTTCACGTAACTTAATAGGAAATTAGTACCTACCTACGCCTTTCAGCACAATAATTATTAAACTCGAATAAAAGTTTTATGTTAAATTGCACTACCCAACATTCAAATATTAGCAGCTCATAAATGTCCCATTGCTGGGCTCGAGTCTCGATTTCATGCGCACGGACATTATACCGGCACGCTTATCGGAGGCGAATTGATTGTTTTTACACATTTGTAATCCCAATGTGCAGGTTTCCTCAAGTTTATTTCCTTCACCGTGAGCACGTGGCTGTAGTAATTGCAAACTAATAAACAAACTAACTAATAAAACAATTAAACACAATATCAGAAAAAATGTTTGAGCGATAAATTTGTCCAGCCCAGGGTTCAAACTTCGCTATATCATTGAGATCCGTTGGTCTTGGCCATTTGCTACGACGTCAAATAAATACTGTATCAAAAACAAAATATGTCTGTCACCTCAATATTTTCTTAATTTTCTGCGACCATATAATTGAAACTACGTATTTACGATTCTAATCACGGCATTTTATTTGACTGATTTGACTTGATCTTTGTCGTCCATTATAAACTCGGTTAAAAAGGTTTTTTCATTGCACGAGCTCAACAGACATGCAGACGGCTCGCCTGATGGAAAGCGATTACCATCGCCTATGGACATTTGTAACACCAAAAGTGCGACTAATGCGCTGCGCTGTCGCTTTCTAGAGGGTGACTAGAACCTGGCCACTAATGCCGGAACATAACTCAATGTTGTTATGTAGACCAGGTCTTGTAGTCCACACGGTGGTGGCGAAAACGTCAAAATAAAAATCAAAAAATATGTCACGCTTATAACCGTTCAACTTAGTATTAATTATATGCTATCTTTCTTAAAAAAGTGTAATCCATGCCGTTATACAATTAAGAGGTTATTCTCTATCACCAGGAATTAGGTGAGCGAGTGTGATGCCCACTTGGTACAAAATAGCTATCTGATAGCAAGCCGACAGATAACAGCGGTCCGTCCGAACTAGCGACAGCTTGTCCTAGAACCCGCTGTGAACTCGAGTAGCCCAATTTCACAGCCCCAAATTGTTATAATAAAACACCGTATCAGCATATTGCGCGTTTTTATATGAATAACTGTTATTGTCTGAGATTATTTAGGTTTTGCTGAGTAGGTTAGTTTTTTTTTACTGCTCTTAATAGCAGTTCAAAACGCAAGTATATTTTACAACTATAATATTCCCGCGACTTCATCCACGCTTAATTTGAAATTCCCGCGGATTCCCGAAATACAAAGTACTATAGTATTTAAAAAATAATGTAAGTTATCTTTTTAGTGAAAACTGTGGCGGAATAAGCAAATTTTTATACACCAAACTCCCGGGATATAGAATATCAAACATTGTATTTGCTATGGATCAGTAAAATAAATATTTTTTTAATCTGGCCATTTTAAATCACATCCAGGAAATTTCCCGCGGGTCCCAGGATAAAAAGTAGCGCAGATTTTAGATTTAGATTTGAGTCTTAGAATCAGCTGTTGGTCACTGAAAACCGCATCTAAAGCGGCCCGGTAATTTTTACGTGAATCCCAAACAAACCGACCAGAAATCTATAAAATAATGCACCGTCTTCTCTATCGTTTATATAGTCTATTCCAGTTTTTTTAATAGCTTCAATGTACAGATACGGTAAGTTTAAAATTTTATAATATTATAGATTTCAGTACAGTTACACAGTCACACAGTCACTTTGTATTAGGTGGGCCAAAAGCTGGTATAAATGCTTCCTGTAAAAAAAGAATCGGTCGAGGGCATATCAGTCTATGCACGTGTGAATGGTTCCGGTCATTTTTTTAAAGTCAAGCTACGGAACCCGAAAAAGGTTTCTTAAAAATCCCCCACAAAAGCTATTGAACAGGGAGGAATATAGAACGGATATTCAGGTTCGTTTATCACATCCACTGACATAGAGGAGATTTTCAAACATCCTCCGGTGTTTGATAATCTCCTACAGCCAAAGATGTATAGCTAACACTCGCACCAAGATTGCCAAACGAAATGATCCGCGCACGCCCTTCGCATTTTATAAGTGAGATCAAGCTGTTAGAGAGGATCATTCTCCTTATCAACACAGAAAGGGCCAACGCCCGAGAAGGATCTACGCAGGTGTGGACCTGCTAGAGTCATGGCGTTGACTTACCTGTTGCCCGATTACGCTGAATAAAATTATCAGAATCAGTTATCAGAAGGAACACCCGGGTGGTTTTAGTAGGTTTTATTTTACTTGCCGCGAAGGGATCCCCCCTTCGCGGCAAGTCACCTCACACCACTTCGTTGTCTATACCTGAGCAGTGGGGTATATGTATGTATACATAAATCATTTTCATCTCGCGAAAAGCGAAAAACTTAATGTCAATACTAGTAATCCATGTGTGCATTAGTCTACAACAACTAACAACATTTAATGCTGAATTCGTCAAAGTTCAAAAACTTTCAAAATACCTAAAGTACACAAACATGCAGACCGACGTTATCATTTAGCATACCAGCCTTAAATCATATTTATTCACAATATTTAGGGTTTTATTCTAAAACAATACTTATTCAACAGTCAACGTAAAATATCAAAAATGGGTAAACAAATTTTTGATATAGTCACTTTATATAATCTCAAGCTGATGCACATGAGCATGTTCTACATAACTGCCTTTAAAGTAGCTCAGTTTTTATAAATAAGGTTCTTTACTCATTACGTAACTGCGTTAGTTAATTTTGTGCAATACCCTGGCCATTATCAGTTGTAAGCAGAGCAATGTATTCCTAGTACACAGCTCCTATAAATGTTATTTGGGTTATCATGATAGATCACTCTCCAACGTGCAGCGATTCCAAAATGATAACGTAAGTTTGAAATAACTGTTACAATTTTTAGAGTTCCATAACGAAATGAATCAAAACGGACAATTCTTTACGTGGTCGAGCCAGGCTGGAATCATTACCTCAATCACAGCACATACGTCCCGCTCGAGATTTAATACCACGCTCTCATAAAATGTCGAAGTGAACCGATTAGTCTTGAGTGAGCTATCGTGTTTTGAGCGATGAGTGAGTTCCGATGGCCCACTTCTCCCTCCTCTACTAACCCATCTTCCATATTCCAATTCCATATCCCATCCCCTCTATGCCATTCCTCGTTCTTGATCCCTATATCTTGCTGGATCTGGGCTGGATGAGGAATACGTGGCGCGTCCTTGGGGAGTTCTACGTCCAGCAGTGGACTGAGATTGGTTGAAGAAGATCCCTATATCTTATTCCCCTATTCCATCCTAAAGGTTGAAAACGCGGTGCCTGCGTACTCTGGCGTTTCCAATGTTTGTAGGCGACGGTAACCACTTTCCATGAGCTGAGACGTTAATCTGTTAGCCAGCTTTGCAATATATGTAAAAAAACTCTTCACTGCGCGTAATCTGGCGCACAATCGGCCGATTTTTATTTTCTTAATGATCAAATCAATGGATTTTAATTTTACACAAGTAGAATGAGTGGGAATAAAAGTATACCACAAAATAGTTGTAGTTTTAAACAAACATTTCGTAGTCATCGGGACTTGGCCAACATATTACTATGATTTTTTTAAATAAGGCATAGTAAACAAAAAGCGTACTTTAAAAGTGGGATCGATTGTTTAAATTAAGAAGAGACGAGTGTCGTCAAAAAATGATGACGCATTATATTATAAAACTATATAATGCGTCATCATTTTTTGACGGTCATTTTTGACAACTAGGATATGCCCGTAACCTCGTCCACGCATGACTTCACCATGATCATGTGATGATCTTTAGCAAACTTGTTGTCAACATAGCAACAACAAACATGAGCCAGAGAAGCTTTCTGAGTTGGTTCACAATCGGACCCGGTCGGTGGCGCTGCTGTCGGCATATCAGTTGAAGCTTTTCCGGGCTGGACGACGTGTGAGGGGACAGACTTTTAAATATTATTTACAGCATTACGTGACTTAATGTAATCATGTAAAAAATGTAAAAGGAAAATCTTGTTAAAAACGTTATGAACCAGAATAAAAGAGTTCATATCGCAGACCGGCCGTAAGTAGGTCGAGTCACATATTCAATTCATAAAAATATTATTATCTTTCAAAGCATATCAAAGTAATCTGACGCAAATAATATTTCGTTTAAGATATGTCATAATAAAATTAATAAAGACATAAAATGGAAATATACTGGTATCAGTTTGTCTGTTATGTGCTGAGTGCAAAAACATACAAACTATCATATAATTAATTATCTTTATGAATTTTGGGGGAATCTTTGAAAGTTGCACCCGTGGCTGAAAAATTGAGAGGAAGAAGATTAAGTTGGAATGGGCATATAATAAGGAGATTATAAGGAGGAGGAGGAGATAAGGGATGAAAGTCACGTGACAAAAAGAAATTTAAACTACGAGACAGATGAGTTCAAATGTAGAGGTAGACCAAAAAAAGATTGTACTTAACACTACAATAAAAAAAAAAACTTTATATTAAACAGTCAGAATGAAATAGAAAAATAAACTTCGGTAATATTAAATGCCGTTTAAATATCAACATGGATAATGTGTCTAACACTTAATGAATACGACGATCACAAGAACTAAAACCATAAAAATGCCAGTTTCAAGTAATTTCGACAGTGAATACGTGTCGATCACAATAACTAGAACAAATAAACCTGAAATTCTTAACACAAACATCTGGCAACCGTATTAGTAAGCAAGACACGTTAACCTTTGGGAAGTGTTGTGTATGGAGCAATAATGGCGCCGACGACGTCCGCCCTATATTCACTTTTCAGTCTCCCATCTGGCAAATTGCCCGAAAATAATTAGTCATCTTGAAACCTCAGCTTCAAAATCCTAGAATATTATGGTACGGAGATGCAGGCGTTTAAAATCTAACATATATTTTAAGGCTAGTATTATCCATTTAGATTCAACAGTTGTAACTTTGTTTCTATATTCGGTAAAGTTTACTGATTTTTAAAAAATATCCTTACAATTTGCGGTTTGTAAAATACTTGTACGCAACGGTTCTCTATAACGTTTCTCTTACGTACAATGGACATATGGAAAGAGCTCTCAGGTAAGGTTTTCCAAGAAAGGTGTCATAAAATTTCTTCGAGACCGGCAGCGCATTTGTATCGCCTCTGTTGTTGCCAATGTCAATTAGAGAATTGACATTGGTCAATAGGTGATAGTCCAAGTAGGTCGGTAACCTGTACTATCGCAATAAGAACAAACTTCTATGAAAAGTTTCGTAAAAATCAGTTCATCTCCTAGACCGACAAGAGAAATAAACAACGAAACAGAATCCACGAACAAACAAACTTTCATATTAATATGCGAAACATTTTTATCTTTCCTATAAGAAACAATGATATGATTTGTATTAGATAAATCTGAATTGGTGACAATTCTAGTTTCTACAATTCAGACTAAAGCAAACTACATAGATACATAGATTCTGTTATGCCGACATTAGACATTTTTTTATTTAGATGAATCTTTCAATTCAGATGAATCTATTGAAATAATCCGTATTGTTACGAGCTACAGGACTTGAATTAAAATGCCGTTGGAATTACCATAGAATTTATTAGACCTGTACAAACACGTATAAAACAGGTACAAATATAACTGGATACAACCAGTACAAACTGCACGATTCAATAACACGCGCAAAGTCCGTCACTATATCGCTTATCGAATGCACTACACACGTTTTGCTAGTATCGTTATCGTCGCTTGACTGCCTCACCCCTCCGTTCGGGCATTGTTTTATAGTATACTGTACAATACAACAATTGACTGCGTGGACTGAGTTTTTTCCAAGAAAACGTAATTTGCACGACTGGCTAATTATTCCTGTCTAATTGCAAATTTAAAAACACAAAGTAAACAAAAGAAGTCCAAATGCAGGAAGGGTAATAAACCAGATGCGCATTTCTTTGTCGGTATGTAACTGTATCATAAAGGCTCGTTTCCTTTTTACCACCATACCGCACGCCATCGGCTGGGCGTTCATCCCACTTCCTTGAGCCCTTCGCTCTTGTACACAACGGTTCTCTAGAACGTTCTTCTTACGCACCATGGGGATTTGGAATGAGCTCCCGGGCGTGGTTTACCCACAGCGCTACAATTTAGGTTTTCTTTTAAAGGTTTCATAAAATTTCTTCGAGGCCAGCAGCGCGTTGAAAATATCTCTATTATTGCAAACGTCCATAGGTGACGGTAACCGCTTTCCATCAGGCGGGTGCTGCCCGTCTGCTGTACTCCAGCTAGAAAAATACAATAGCGTCATTCAATACCTATGACCAACGTCGTGTCCGTCAGTTCTGGGCCTTTCAACCTATTTGATTCAACTGAATTGATCCGTCTAACATCAGCGTTACTAATATTAATTCATAATAATTCACTAAAACATGTATCATTTACTAAAGAGAAATGATACATGTTTTAGTGAAATTATATAACACCAATTATAATTTGAAAACCAGCTGTACCATTCTTTAAAAGTCAAAGTATTTGTTAAAGTAACTGCTTAAATTGCACCAAATAAATTATTAATCATAGAATTACAATTCAACTCACACTTAACCGTTAAAAAATTAGGTCAAGACAGTGTGAAGAAAGCTAATTATTTTTTTATATTCTTGTCCTTTAATGATTCCAAAAATATGAATAAAACTGAAAGCTAAAATATACTTTCTTGTTTATTAAGGTATAACTTCCTAGCTTTTTATAAAATAATAATATTCAATAAAAATAATAGAATATAAAATGTTCTACACAATCAGTTGAGAGTTTATAGCCCTCTAGCGTGAAAACACAAATATAAAGTTTTGGCCGCTCAACACTAGATGGCGCGAAATAAAAGCGAAAGCAACGTCGTGCTGAATAATTGTTCTTATAATATTAACTAGAAATTAAATATCACAGTATTTTCGTAATTTAACAATTTGGTATTTAACACTGTTTATAATATTAGAGTAAAAGAAATTGGATTGATTTTACCAAGTTGTGTAAACCGCACCGATTTTACATAGAATTTACATATAAATATATAGTTATATAGAATAAATCGGTAAATACATTTCAAATAAATTTTAACCAAATAAAAGATTGCTTGATTCTCTCCTGTCATAAATTTTTAGTTAGTGTGTAACACCATAACAATTTAACACAGAGGAAATTAAACACTCGTAACTATCGTTGTCTCACATGAACATTATACATAAAAATATTACTTTCAAACATATAAACTTATCACCAAATAAAAACAAAACTTGTTTTGATGAAAACTCTCTTATTATTTATCCTATTTTCGCATTATCTTAATACAGATAAAATTTATATTTACAGTTCACTTTAAATATTTATTATTATAAATCGTTTGTGATATATTTTTGTAGCCAATTAAAATCGAGCCCTTAACATTTTCCAGATAAAAAAATAACATATTGTGAATTCAAACGATGATAAAAATGTGTAGGTTTTTGAAAGCAAATGGAGTCTTGCTACGGTTCAGTCTACGACTGTCGTAGCAGGAACTACGGCGTAGGCGTTTCTTGAAAATATACTGCAAAGAAAAGTAACACCTACACGAATATATTGCAGAGTATAATATAAAGCGAATGTTTAATCTGAAACTAATGAGACGATAATTAAATTCTTTTTAATCTTCTTTAAATGGAGAGCAATTTATTTTTATGAATTTATTGTAAACTAAGATATTCCCGAGACTTCGTCTACGCTTGGCTTAAAGTCCTGCGAGATTCCCGGGACAGGAAATTCCGCAGCATATGAAAAAATGCAAGCTTTCGTTTTAGTGAGAACTGTGCCAGAATAAGCTAATTCTTACACACCCGAACTACTACTATACTACAAATCGCTCCCGGAAAACTTCCTGCCGGATTCCCGGGACAAAGAAATCACATATTTTATTACATTAAATTTGTAAAAATTCTCATTTTTTTAATCTGGTCATTTAGAAAACAACTGGAATAAACTATATAAAACGATGAAGAACACGATGCAATTTTTTTAAGATTTCTTATCTGTTACTTGGTATGTCTGTATGTTCGGGATTCACGTAAAACTACTGGGTCAATTTTATGCGGCTGTCACTGATTGACAGTTAATTCTTAGACTTAAACTCTGCGCTACTTTTGGATCCGGGAATCTATATTGTTTTGTCTTCTTTAGATAGTATTAAACAAAGTCACTTTCCGCATAGGTCTGTTTGTCTGTAAATCCGCTAATTACTTCTAAGACACGCAACTGATTTTTAAACGGTTTTTTATCGCAGTTAGATAATTTTTCACTAACTAACCTAACTTTTATATAAGTAAAATAGAAAACAGAGGAAACCTCTTGTTCCTCTCTCTAAGATGTTGATACTACTTTTTCCTTGATAACGTAATTAATAATGTTACTATTGTATTTAGTGGTAGAAGTCTTGGCTTATTTAGTTCACTGGTTATTTATTTACTCTAGTCTGAGTGTTGATGGTAACGCCTTAGAAGTTGTTTATTGTATGACTTTTTAAACATGCGCTACTAAGTTAATCTATTTATAGCGCGGTGAGTTTGTTTGCAGAAATATTTTTTAATATATTTTTTTTCTCTATTGTTGATGCTTATTTGACATAATACTTCAGTTTCTAGAAATATATACGTCGATATGTATTTGTAAGAAAACCTAAAAATGAATGGGGTATAAAAACAAAAATAGTTGTATAGTAATACATTTAAATTGTACCCTAAAAATGTAGTATCAAATATGTGTCTAAAAGCAAAAACAATATAAACTAATATAGTAAAAGAAACCTATCTTAATTTTAGTCTGTTCTACCTATAGTCTCTCAAGACTAAAAGTAGAATTCTGAGCCTTGGTCACCGTCTTCTACTCGTAAGGGCCCAGAAGGCTGGCTACGTTACCTCGCTAGACTGCCATTGTAAAAGGTAGGAGCCCTCAAGCCCTCTTAAAATTAAATTAAATAAAAAATACTAGGGTTCGTCCACGTTAGCCATAATAAATTGTCATTTTTGTGTATACGCCTATTTGTTATGTAGCCCTCGATATAATGTATCGTGATCAAAACTTCATCACTTCATTTACTATTCAGCTATAATTCTTAAATAATTTCAATAAATCATGTTATAGCTTAAAGCGCTTATATCGTAGATATAAAAATGCATTCGGTCTGAATAAAACATCCTTGTACATAACAAGGCACCACCCCACCCCACGATAGCATAATTGAACTTCACGTAAATATACTGCCTGTCTGTGTGCGGCGATGCACTAGACACACACGGGTCTAGACTTGAGTGCGAATGCACCAACATTTGTTAGGGTAGGTCTGGACTTACAGATACGTCTGACGTATCTATAGGTAATACCGAAACACGGTTTGCGCAATAACGTGTCTTTAACGTTCTATATAACGACGTGTTACCCTGTAACTATAGTTATATTTTTGCGTTGTGGTTATTTGTTTGTTATAAGAATTTATTAGATCTTTTTGGTTTTTTATTGACCTGTTAGATTGATTTCGATGCTATTTAGTTCTTAGAATTTCTACATTGTATAAGTATTGCATAGCAGTATTAATAAGACTAAAGTGTAGCCGCAGTATATTTTATACATGGTACATACAAGACTTCGCCTTAATATAAACATAAATACTTATTATTTAAGTTAATATTGCAATATTGTTATATTACTAGCTGCGCCCGCGGCTTAAGCCACGTGGTGGTGGTAAATTGTCATATTTTGGATAATTTACACTATATCTTCATAAATAGCGTATGTGATATTCTGATGTGTAAAGTATATGAACTACTATGTAACTGTATATGTACTGTACTGTACTGTAGTTTCATCAAAATCTATTCAATAGTTTTGCGTGAAATTGTAACAAACATACAATCTATATACATCTATATAACATACATATCTATATAACATACAATCTATACAGCCATTCATCTATACATCCATACATACATTCTTACAAACATTCGCGTTTATAATATTTTTATGATAGGAAGGATATAGGACATAGGATTTTCAAGTAGTACCTGCATTAACTATACCTATATAAGAAAATTATGTAACTGGGCACATGATGACATAATCGTCATCATGATCGATGTCATCTTGGGGACTTCGTAAATCTTGTAAGCATTATTCATTTTTCTTCATAGTGTAGTTTATTTTTAAGATAGTTTATTTTATAATTTTATTTTATGCATATATAAAAACAATGTTATACAAATATTGTAAAATGGCATATAGTTATCTATTTTGTTGATTGTACAGTATTTAGATGAATTTTGTATTGGCTTGTTTGTTAATAAAAATAACAAACTCCACGTGAAGTAAGTAAATACGTTTCAGTAGTCTTGACCACGGAAGAAACAATATCAAGTAGCCGAAACGTCGAAATAAATGTCAAATACATAAATAAAATGCCGCGCTTAAAGCCGTTAAAAGATAGTTTTAATTATGTGTACCAGTCGCAGAAACTAAATTTCATGTGGCTCATATTTTGTAATGGTTTACTTTTTCAATTTTAATCACGATATAGATACAAATCAATCATACTTCTACAAAACTGAATAATAATTCAAAAGCAAATCGGTGCATCACAACAACGCAAACAAGGGACGACTGAACCCATTCCATAGTATAGGATGCAATGTCAAACACTGCAAACTTATATCGACTGGCGAGATTCAATGTGTGTGTACTGAGTTGGTGTGTGTTGGGGTGGCAGTGTCCAGACGTCTAGATAGATAGCTAGATGTCTAGATACGTCTAGATGCAGTTGGCATAGGTCCTGCGGGGTAGGTCGGTACCACCCCCTCCCGATGCACTCGTAATAACTACCAACGCATAATCAAACGCTCAGCGTGGGGACTGTTATGGGACTTCAGTTTATTTTGCAGTGTAATGAGTTTTTGTTTTCATTGCTCACTCAATTTTATCTTATACCTTGGCTTTGATGATACATTGTTTGTGTTTGAACAGTTTATATTATTTTGACGACTAACTATGTTTTTAATGTTTAGTATTTAATATATATAGCGTATTTGAATTTTTGAGTTACATAAAAATTCTTATCATTCTATAGAATTAGAAGGTTGTTTTACTTAAACTATTAATAGTAGAGTTACTTACTTGCTTAGTTATCTTTTTTACGTATTATGATATTTTAAAAAAACTTAGAAATAAGTTTAGCTGATGCCCATTTTCCTAATGGGAGAGAAAATTCCAGGAACTTTATAATATACCTTATAAGAATTTAAGGTCATTAACTTGTTTTTTACGAATTTCTATTAAATAGATATTTCCAGGATTCATTATCTATTTATTATACAATCGCTTCGGAACGATATCTAGTAACAGCGTATGCCATACACATTTATGGTAATTATTTTAGAATAGCAAGTCGTTGGGATAGAAAGTTTATCACGCGTAAGCTAAATATTTATTAATAACGTAATATTTCTTTACTTCCTTATACAGCATGCTCACGTTTCACAAACTTTTCTAACCCATGCAAAGATTAGTTTAAAAGTAAGCTTTTACTGGTAAGACTGTATATAGTTTTCTGTATCTATCTTTCTTTCTTTCTTCCACTACTTTTTATTTTTATGCAGTAAAGTATATTCTATTCTTCAGCTTTTATTATTGAGTACAAAACATGTACGTCATACAGACATGTATGTCCTCTATCGAACTATGAAGAAGTGCAAACTTATATAATACATATTTATATTTTTTTTAAATAGAATTTATCGATTAGAGCAACGAAAATCATTGTGGTGTTAGAATAATTCGACACGATAAAATACTGAATGCCGAGCTCGTTTGTCAAAATGCGGTTTAAAAATAGGCTTATATTAAAAGGAATTGAATTTGTTTTGTGTATGTCGCTAATAAGAAATAATATTTTGCACTATACGGGAAGGTTAGGGCTTCAAAGACACAAATATCTCTAGTTCAGATGGTAAGACCGAGTTCCATACTGTATAATCATAATTGTGGAATATTTACTTTAATTTTAAAACAGAAGATCTTATGGTTACTTCTATATACACACATAAACATATAGCTTAACTTCAAAGTAAGCACTAATTAATTTATTATTTTACAAATAATAGAAGATATAGTTTATACTGCTTTTAGGGTCAGAAGAATTACAATTTCATTTATAGTATTTTACATTTAATATCTTTTGTTATAATGGTAGATAGTCAATATAGTGTTAACAATATAAATAACCTTATTGGTTGTTCATTTTGATATCGAGAGTAAAAATAAATTTAACGCAATTATTATATCTACTTATCAAAACTTTGAATATTTCAATGTATATTAATATAGATAAGTTTTAAAAATGAATTCATATTATGTCCTTGCTACAATAAAATTATTATCTTGGTATTGTATAGTTATATAAACGTTCTTATAAAAGTTAAATTGCAACGAAGTTACTATAGATTTGGCAGATTATCTTCTTAAGAATTTTGCAAATAACTATACGATTTCACTTCAATCTCGACAGTATTCAACTATTACTGTGCTCAATATTGGAAATTAAATAACATGTCTAGCCAGTAGTTACGACAGAGAAATCACATCAAACATTCCATACAATTCCTTATGTAATATCGAATCATCAATGTTTATTTACTAATACGTTTGTCGTATGAGTTCGTCGACCCCGGCTCCTAGTCGGGGAAATTCGGCATTGTCCGCAATAAAGAGTGGGATGTACTTATGGAGAAATGCCTGCGAGTGAAAAGGTGCCAACTGAGGGTAGAGACCTTGAGCTGGCAAAATCAAGGGTAAAGTTATTTGGTTGTGTGCGTGAGTCCTGAGAACCGGCCCTGTGTTTGTGCACCGACAGCTGAACACACATACACTGCTGAACGAACATTCCGTATACAGAAGATAGAAAATTCATAGGTAAATGTGTTTGCAGATATATAGCATACTAGCTGTACCCGCTATTCCGTTCGCAACAGATTTGAACTTATGTTCATGTCCTCTAAGCCGTATATCCAAAGGAAACATGTACAAAAATTTCAGATAAAATGGCTGTTTTAATCTATAAAGTTTTCATGAAAATCCATTAGGCCCTTTTGGCGTCTATTAGAGGTAAATTTTCTGACCAATACAGAGAAAAAAAAACGGTCATATATGTCTTGTCCATACTATACAGATTGATAACAAGTGTGGCTTGCGTTGGTATTTACTTTGAAATTTCAAATAGACACTCCAATTTTGTTTATTGATAAACTTCAAATCAGCTTAACAAATTTCAATAACATTTGTAAATTAAACCATTAATTCTATCTTAAATTATCGTGTTTTTTTTTTATTTTAATATACATGAAGGTTTAGGATATACGAATACGGAGTCCAAGTCCCGCATGAATGATGGGAGGCACAGCTAAGGCCTATTAGGTAAAAAATCTGACGACAAACGACGACGTAGCTCGCAGCTTATACAATGAGAAAACAGAAGACAGCAAACCGTAAGAGGTGACTAAACAACCCACAGCCAGGTGGTAGGGCCGACTGGATGGCTACCACCCCTGGTCTAAAGTATGCCGCCATAACAACTTTGAGTTGTGTTCCGGCATTAGTGACCAGGTTCCAGTCTCCCTTAAGAGAGCAGCAGCGCATTTGTAGCACCTTTTCTGTTGCGAATGTCCATAGGCGATGGTAACCGCTTTTCATCAAGTGGGCCGTCTGCCTGTCTGCTGATCTACTGCAATAAAAAAACCGGATTGCTGATCATAACGTAGAGAGATCAAATCTCACCGTCTCCGCTGGCTTTATAATGTAGAACGAATGGAAAAGGAGTGAAATTTGAAGAAAGTGTAACGAGGATGACCAGTCAGTGGACGCCTGGTTGGATTTCCTGACTACTGAAGAGAGCCTGGAAGTTGACTTAGGCCTGTGCGAAAAACTGCACAAGACGATATATTTTAGCTCGATAAGTTAACGGACTCAGCAGTGGTGGGGCTTGGTGTCGGTGACTTCCGACGGCCTCACACCTAAGGGGGCCTCACAAAAAAATTGAAAAGTTATTTCAAGTTCGTCTATATTTCCTTACATGTGAGTAGTATTTATGCAGAGTCACAGAGTGGTCTGGCAACTGGCTTGAGAAGAGCCAGAACTGGCTTAAGCCAGAAGAGACTTTTTGCATTATCATTTCCGCAATAAAGTAGAAATAGCGGCCAGTGTTAACAACCACATAATCTTTAAAAAATCAAGAAGAATGAAAATTTTCATTTGTGTTAGTAATTTACGTAATTTTTGTAAATATTTTTTTCGCAAATAACTCATATATTTATATTACGTTCATTCTATCTGGGACTGGGAAATTAAAGAGGCGTAGCAAAGCTGATGTCATTTAGTTTAGCACCGCCACCAGGAGTTAGTCGGTTGTACCCAATGGCGTGCTTAAATATATTACTAAATTACCTAATGTTTCTTTTCGCCGCCTTGTGTCATATCCGTAGGGCCCTATTTAGCTAGTGAAGAATGTCCCAGTTCAACGAAAAACAAGCTTTATCTTTTGGAGAAATGAAGGTATCTAAAACACTTTGAGTGTAACAAAGCCATGTGTGAATGTGTGAGGTAATTTATTCGTGTAATGAAATTTGTTTTAAAGATAAAGAATATTTGAATGTTTTTCTCTAGGTTATCGGAACAGTACGTCTTTTGCATATTGCTCTATTCTAGTATTATACATCTCATGTCATAACACAGAGGGATATAAAAAGTAATTATAACGTATTAAAAAAAAATACAAATAATAATTAAATGTGTCTGGTGTCCCTCCAGAGTTTGACACCTAAAGTTAGTGTAGTTCGTGTCACAAAAGAAGTCCCACGGAAAATAAAGGAATTAAAAGTGGCGGCTTCGCTATTTGATAGAATTTGTTCGTAAAGTAGCGAGGAAATAAATTTACGGAAAAAAAATATTTATGGAATATTTTTTATTTATTATTCAGTAATTGCTATATCAATTTATGGATTAGCAAAAAAGTACTCTGACAGGATTAATTAAGGCAATTGCAGCAACGAGTCTGTAGGACTTCTTTGGTGACGCGGGTTCTTGGCTCAGAATAATTTACGGCAATAGGAAATATTAAGCTCCAACTTCATTTGTAAAAATGCGATATACGGCTTTTAAATAAGTTACGTTTTAAACTAATTTTCTTTGTTTTGTGTATATCGCAATTTCTAAATTTTGCATCCAAAACACTATTTAGGACTATGCAGCAAGTTGGCTTTCAAGACAGATTTTTCTAGTTTCAATGCGGAGCCGATTTCTGTACAAACATAGTAATCTTTTTAATTACTCGCTCTTGTTTTTGTGGCTATTACACTGAAAGTATGTTATTACTGTGTATGTGTAAATTATTATTATTATTTTTACTTCTTCCTTCATTTTAATGCTTACCGCACCGTTTCACTTGAGATAAAGTATGATTTTTTATTTATTTTTAAGGGTTTCACGATTTATTTTATATGCTCTGTGCTTACTTATAAAATAAGAGGCTATTGAATAGAATTGAATACAACTATTCAATAGCCTTATATTTTATAAGGTAAGCACAGAGCATATAAAATAAATTAAAAAAACTTAAGACCTAAGTAGCTATATAGTTTTAAAAATGTTTTTTTAAATGTATTAAAAGTATAATGCAGTTTTATCAAAATTTGCAAGATACCTTTAGAAGTTGGGAATAAATAAACCACCTTTTTATATTTACCTATAAATTCCAACGCATTAACTAACTATAAACTCGTGTTAACTTCTATAGACAACAATAAAAACCTTGAAGTTATCGCAAATGCATTATAAATATAGAAAACAGGATAAATCGAGCTTTTTCTACTACATCACATGTAACACTGCATCACATTCCATACTGCATACAATAAAAAAGTGCAATATATACCTATTGGTAGTTTAATTTGTTTCTTCATGACAATTTATATATAATATTATAAAATTCTAAACATTGAAGCTATTAAAAAACCACTGTAATAGATTTAAAATAGCCAGATCGAAAAAAACATCAACCCCAATGCGATGTTTTTACTGATCGATAGCAAATTTCATGTAAAAATTAATGATATTTTTATCCTGGGAATCCTGCAGGAATTTTCCCGGAAGCGGTTTGAAATTTTTCGGATGTAAAATTAGCTTATTCCGAGCCAGTTTCCTCTAAAACGTTAGAGTACACATTTTTTTAACATGCTGCGATGCTGTGTCCTGGGAATATGGCAGAAATTTCAAGTCAAGCGTGGACGAGGTCACGGACCTATTCTAGTTATACATTATAACTAGATGATTCTTAATGAAATTATGACATATAAAAACATTAACGGATATATTAGGAACACAATGAATGTAAAGAAAAACCAAGAATATAAGAGTTTAAATTAATAGTTATGTAATCATGTTTCCATCGCGATATTCGGTTTATTCTAGTTATGGTCCCAAGTATACTAATTAATCTCGTTTTTTTCTACCTTATGTAAATTACCATAACAAATTTGGTTTTTTTTATTACAGGAGTTCAGCAGACAGGCAGATGGCCCACTTGATGGTAAGCGGTTATCATCGCCTATGGACATTTGTAATACCATAGGCGCTACAATACGTTGCTGCTCTCTTAAGGGAGATCCCCACTTTTCTAGTAACAGGTCTAGCTAAGATTCTTGTATTTAATTTTTTTTATCTGTTTTCATCCTTTGATTGAAAGCCACAGTGAGTGCAGAAGTTCTCTTATCGCGATTCCCCTTCTCTACTCCACTAAATTTATCTCGTCGTTTAAGCTCAGGATACGTTCTATAAACGCATAATAAAAAATGTTTAGTAGTGCAATTTGGAGCTATTTACTAATCTTGCCAACTTAACATGGGTAGTATGCTTATTTTGTTGGCTACTATATATTGGTGTATTATTATAATATTGGTATGAGAAGTAACAAGTTATATTTTTATTCGTCATAAATTATGATAAGTACTTTTAATTATGTTTGTAGTAGACGTTAAAATATGTAAATGGAATGCGCGTTGCATATTTAAATCTCACAGTACAAACAATTATGCAATGCAATTAACTTGATCAAGCCACGAAGCCGCCATAAAAATAAAAACGCATGTCAACAAGCAACAACTACGACCACGTGCTCCGTCCAAAATAGACTTGCACGCCCACACTGACGTATAGCATATGCACACACGCACGCTACACGCGGCCGCAGTACCGCGGAAAAATCAATATTTTGAGCAAAACTACTTCCCCGTCGCGTCTGTGTGTGGTAAACGCCTACCGACGCCGGCGAGCAAAAGCCTCATCCGCGATCAAAGGCGCAAACTGAATCACACCTTATCTATTACGAAACAAAGTATTATTTCCCCTATTAACTATGGGGGTAGTTAAATCGTAAGGGTACGAATAGGTAGCGCCGTCCCGCTCCGATCAATCGGATGGGCTGGTCGCGCGGCCGCGTGGCGCCGGCCGACGACCCCGGCTCGGTCGTTACCCTGCGGCAGTTGCACCCTGCTACCCTGTGTGCCGGTGCTAGTATATACGCACCCTTGTTCTTGTCGAATCTTGGACCTATGCCTCGCCGGCGCTGACATTGACTCGAACCACGGTTCAATGACCTGCACTAAAGCTTCCGCTTTCCTGTGTGTACTATCCAAATTCTTTTGATAGTGTATAGTAGGTACATACTTATCGTCGAATTTTATTTTATTGCTTAGTATAAATTTTATAACCACCTATATTAAACATAACAAAGCACATAACTTAGTTCCCTTTATTTACGCTTTTCTTATTCAGAAAGTTGGTTGATCAGTCACAAATTATTACAAGTTTTTACAGCCGAAAATTATTATTTGTTTAGGTACAGTTAATTATACGGTTTTCTCCACCAAACACGCTTGATTTTTATATCCATTAAATTAAATCAATAAAAAAATTGCTATAATAGTTTTTTGTCAATGTGCTCAGATAACCAAAATTTCTATTATTTTGTATCAACAAGATCAAAATATATCTATTAAAGTTGATGTGAGAGTGTATGATGCGGCAAATAGAATTTGTGATGTCGGCGCAGTTTAGTTTCTATGGAAAACGCATCTCATTCCAACAACGTGGGATCTTAATTTGTTCAGGGCGCATGCAGTGTTGAGTTTTTTTTAAATTTAATATGTACAGGCCGTCTGCTTTTTTGCCAAGAGTATTATAAATATACATTTTTGAAATTGTTTATTTTGGTGAGCAATAAATGTTAACTATCTATCTATCGATCGTACTGTTAGTATTGTCACTTGCTGACAATACTAAAACGTATATATAACAGGTGATAGAAAAGTCACAAGAAAAGCTCTATTTTTGGACAAGTTTTTATTAGCGAGTACGCCACCCACTCCCTTAGAACAGAAACCCTGAGGCCAGTAAAGGGACGTATTTTTATTTTCTTTTAAATCAAATATATGATATAATGAACGGCATATAAACAGACACACATTGTATAGTTTTATATAATGTTAAGGGTACGATTCGATTCCGTAGAGTTGTTTAAAAAATGATTTTGTTCCAGGCAATAGCCCCAATAAAATCATCTAGTTATGCTTTTGTTATTGGTAATATACAACCGGCCACTCTGGAGCCGTCTTCCAGACACCCAGACATACTAAATAACGAGAAGTTCGTTTCCGAAATTTACCATACCAGGAATCGAATCCGGAGCCTCTGCGTACCAGCAAGTTTGGCCGGATTTAGCCCGTTCAAATACAGAGGAAAACAATCTAATTAAAAAAAAGCTAGACAACAACTTAGAGTTAAATACTCTAACTAAAAACAAAAAAAACATGGAAAAAAGTTAAACTAAAGTACAGCCTAGTTTAGCTATTTTCCATGTTAGTTTTTCATCCACGGTTGAATATTTTCGAAACTACCATCGTCGTAGCATCTGGTTAAATATAAGCAAATTTAGTTCGTATTACGTTTATGCATTGATATTAATAATATAAGTTAAGCTACCTATACTTTGTTGATGTAATATTTTACCTTGTTTTGTTCTCGATATTCGTCGTATAACTATTCCATGTGTCATAGGAACTTCCGAAAGTAATTCAAACGTTGCCTTTTAACATTTTTCAAGTGTAATGAGGCGGGCAGGTATATCTATATTATGTATTAAAAGGCATGATATCAAAACGCAATGAAATAAATGTATCGCGAATGTGTTAACGATGCAATGCACGCATCCCTTTAAAAATGTCATGAAAGGGAAGGGAAAAAATATTGTTAGGGATGCGAAAAATTAGAACAATATTATTGAGATACTTTTTATCGTCTTTCATAAGGATCATCGTATCGACCGTAGCCTCTCGATTTTGTACGAGCGTACATACTACAAATTGCGTAATCATTATTTTTTTTAAAGTAATTAACTTTTTTATATCATGATATTTTAAGGCTGGTGTGCACCGACTTTTAAACGGTGGTTAAAATAAATTAATCGGTAAAAATGTATGCATAAACAGTGATTATTTTATTTTAACCGCCGGTTAAATGTCCGTGCATACCAGCATAAATGTAAGATACTAACTACGTTAGTGCCTATTCTTTTTACCAGCTTTTATTTAACTTTAATGGAACTCCTGTACTTAACAAGATAGAGCCATCTTGTTTGGGATCGTTTTACTTGTCTTCGCCAGCAGCACTCTGCTGCTACATGATATCCAGGATCTCAAAAGCTTGTATTTAAAAACTTTTTTAAAAACAAGTTATACATGTCAATAATGTTAAAATGTATTATTTCTGTGTTTCTGGAGTTCTATCAATGAATATTCACGGTTAACTGCGCAATATCTGATTTTGTACTTTAACTAATATTAATACCAATTGTAATAAATTCGCACTTACAAGTATAAAAAAAAAATATCATATTTTTAAAAATGGTAATTATTCATTTTTCGCCTATAACTTTTTTTAACATGCAAAATTCTGATATAAAATCATACAAAAGTTCATTCATTATGATGATTAATTAAACACAAATCATTTAATATTACGTTCTCCATGATTTACAAGAAAAATATGAGGTAATAAATTTGTATACTTAGTCAGTCCTGTCAGTGGTTAACAGCTCTTCTTCACGGTAATTAAATGTTATTTTTTACATTTCGTTTGTTCAAATATATTAGTCAACAAGGGGTGGCAGCGTCAACCGGTTCGTTTACGCACACGCCTGCTTTAATGAGCTGATAAATTATACTCATGTTTGTTTTCTTTCGTTTTCGCCTGATTTGAAAGTAAATTAAAATTATACACATGATGAATTAAGTATAAGAAATGTAATAAGGAAGCGAATAATAAATGAATACAAAATGTTATTTTTAATTAATAAACCGGTGCAGTTTATTGCTCGGCAAACCATACCTTGGATTTGCTATACATTTATGTTTATTTTATATTCCATTATTTATATATTAACATTAGTGTATTTAGATACAACAAAACTTTTTTAATGTAATTTATTAAGGGGTTTTAGTGACGATGTCATCATGCAAGCCACATAATACCATAATCATGCAATTGTATACATTTTTATTAAATAAACAGTTTCCCCATTTTGTGTATTGAAAAACTGCAGCAGGGAGCGTCCGCTACAAAATGCTCTGAGCAACACCCACGTCCATCAATTATTCCCAGAACATCCATTAGGCTTTCCCTATCGGTTGAGATAAATCCCACTGGCAAATGTTTGACATTTCAATAACCACGCAAAATTTTATGGTCGCTTTGTTTCAGTCCGCACGTAAAGTCCAGTCATTCATAATAGTTTTACGAATTTGTAGGGGATTTGTAGGATGTAAATTCGAAAATACCGTTGGATTGATCACAAAGTTCATTAGCAGTCCACACACGTAATTCACAGTCCTTAAAAGTATAGGCGCTTACAACAAAACTAAACCGTAAGGCAGAAAATCGTTATCACATTAATCGCGCAAGGCTCGTCGTTATAAGATACTCGCTCCGAAAGTGCACTAGTTAACACCTCGTTCGCACTCAGAACGTGACTGGTACATTTTCCGACTGACCGAGCCTCATCCATTTGTAAATTAGAAATCGCCTCCTAGCAACATATCGCCCACTGATTCTTGAAATCGTTAAATGTTCAGTTATAGCGTCCAGAATTCGCATGAAATACCAACTGGGGAAAGAAGGTTTTATAACGTCTTACGATGGCGTTAACAAATAGATTAGTCCGAACAATAGATCACTTAAATTGTGAGGGGTAATAAGACACCTGCAAAGGCATTAGCATTTCTTTAATAAAATTTCCCCCAAATTTTGTTAAGATATTATGTCATATTAAAAAAAAGCGATTATCTCATAATTTTGTATTTTAGTACCTTCAATAAACAAAATAAATAATAGGATACTTTTATTCCAGAAACTGTGATAGTTTCCTAGTGGCCTTGTTAGTGTAAATTTATAAGGTATACTAACTAGTAAAGCTCGGTGAAATAACCCTACTTCATAATAAATATCTATCTATTAATAATAATTGTTCCACTTTCCGACGGATATTCCGGGATAATTACGTGTTGGAATTACGCGAATATCATGTGATTACGATCGTAATATATACCGCATGGCCATTTCACTGTACCCAACATCCTATTACACGATCGCCCTACTTCATTAGGAAATCATTGCATAAATATTTATTCTCGGACTACGCTTTTCAAGCAAAATCTCAAGTTTTATAGCGTTTATGTGGTTTCCGAAGAAAAAGTCGAGTAAAACTTTTCATCATATTTTTACTGATTTCAGTTAGTTAAGTAACACTTAATGTTTTTCTGTTACGAAATACTCAAATCGCTATTTATTAAGCAAGTTGGTACGTTTTTCGAATAAATTTTATTACAATTTACCAAAGCGCAAGAAAGTACTTTTCCAGTATGTTTTAAAAACAATGATAATATATTTAATTATAATTTTGAACAATAATTCATGAGCTTTTTAAACTTTTATTTATAACAATTCAACTCGCTACACTTGTTACATAATCAAGGAGTCTGCGGAGGATAAAAAATGTCTAAGCTGATTATACTTTCTAGCATCCAGTGTTCATCATCGTTATACCAAATATAATAATCGGTTTTTCCTTTTATTTTAATGCACAAGTTCAGCAGACAGGCAGACGGCCCAAATGATGAAAAAGCGGCTACCATCGCCTATGGACATTTATCAACACCAAAGGTGCTACAAATATGATGCTGCTCTCTTAGGGGAGACAAACCTGGCCACTAATGCCGGAATACAACTGGAGGTTGTTATGGCGGTATACTTTAAACTAGGGTGGTAGCCATCCAGAAGGGCAAATGCCCTCCGACCTGGCTGTGGGTTGTTCTGTCGCCCCTTACCCCAGGCCGCTGGTCGGAGTGGATTTTGTATTCTAAATTATACATACATAAAAAAATATCAAAATCGTCATCATTGTGTTAAATCTCGGTTGTGTTCGAAGCGTTCGCTTTGGATCCTGGGGTCCGCTTTTCTAATTTTACTTTTCCTTTAAGCGTGGGCTTGAACATGAACATTTGAAGAAGTGCTAACATTCAATCGAAATGACCGACACATGTACAGGTATATTTCTATTAAAACATTCCGAATATGTACATTGGCATGATATAATCTTATTTTAGTGATTGTTTATTTGGTGAGCAATAAAGTGTTACCTATCTATATTTATTCTGATTCTAGCTAACATTTACAGCATACATATGGAATGTTTTGTAGAATAAGTGAATAATAAAGTCAAGTAAGTACGTTTCAGTTTAATGATAACGAAAGCTTCCATACAGGTGAGAAACATACTAGGGAATCATCTAAAATTAATCTTAAACGATAAACAAATCGTTTAAAAACAAATGAATTTCGAACATATTGTTAGTTTATTATTTCAACGATATTGATCCTTTAGGGAACAAAGAGTGTATTCTTGAGAAAGGTATTACAGAGTCTACTTGATAAAGGCTGATGATGTGTGTGTACCTAGGACATATATGAAATTTTAGTTTAATTATTAAACTAATGAAATTTTAGTTTAATTATTAAACTAATGAAATTTTAGTTTAATTATTAAACTAGTTTATTTACATTTGTAATTGTGTTTTGTATCACGAATATATAAAAATTATATTGTATAGCTTTTCATATTCGTATTATTGTATTATATATTAAACTTATATGATTAGTTTTTACGCATGTCGTGGTCTCTATTAATTGAAGGAGCACACTAATTAAAATTTTAGGGTTATGTTATTTTACAAATGTGTTATATGCATCCTGTGTTGGACATTCTAATAATAATAAATAAATGATATATTGAAGAACTAGAAGCGCAGGTGTTCAAGATTAGAACGATGATCAAAATCATGCTCACGCTATAGCTCACCTAGATGATCTCATTTCACGCCATAATCTCGGTATTAAAGGCTGATTGTAAAATTATCTCTCTTCAATCTTACATACTGCATGTATAAACTTACTCTATACGTATTCGTCTATATGTCTCTATGTTTCGATTGAAGGCGCTATGATATTTTCATTCCCAGTAATCTATTGCTAACATCGGAGCATCTTTTCCTAGATATACATATAGGAGTATATTTATCTTAATTCTGTATCTGGAAAGGAAATCGTTTTTCTTTTGTATACAGTACCTTCCTCTCTATTGTATTACTGAGAATTTCCATAAAAAATCCTATAGTAAAATAACTCAAAACAATTATCAAGCGATTTGGAGTAAATTTTGTATTTATATTATTTTGTAGTATGGCTTTATTTATAGTATAGTTTATTTATATTTAAGGTTTTATTTGTATGTTTAGCATAAAAATTATTATAAAAACATTAAAAACCATGTACTGATTATCAAGTCAGATATTTATTTGGTCCTTTTTATATTTTAAGAGATTTTGCAATCGTGATATAAAAGTTATCCATTAATTGTAACTGATTTATCCAAGTATTCAATGCTAAAAACTGTATTTAATTTTGTTATTTTTACTCGTACATTATTTTGTTAATAACATCTTTATAAATCTTTTTATCATTTTTGAAAACATCATATCAAATATTCTATCGATGAAAAAAAATTTTGCTCGGATAAATCGTAATAACTGTTTTCCAGAAAATAAGGTTGTTAAAAACTATACAGTTCACATGCAAGAGATACAAGATCTTATTCTTGTTTAAGACTATCGAAAACGTGCAGACGTATTCAAATTAGAATGCTTATTGTGCATGTAGAGTAAGCATGTGTATTTTAAAAGATTGTAGACGTATCGTATTTTTCGCTATCATATTAAATCGCAATCTATTAGTAGATAATTTAGAATGTTTTTAGGGAGAGCTGCCAGCTGTTTAGTCATGCGGCAAATGCGTAAACTTTTTGTAGTACTTTTTACAAGCTTTTCTATAAGTATTGCCATTAGGAAATGATCAATGATAAATACAATTATATTTTAACAAGAGACTATAAGTTGGCAATACATAACAGATTTTTACGTATTAAAGATACTAAATTAACTGGATTTTAAACTTTGATAAATTGGAACAAAGGCGACTTTACAAAATGGTAGCCATCTTATACATTTTCTATTGACTACTATGTTTGTCTACCCGCTTCTATGTATGCGTTAAAGTTATCATATATGCTACAATTTATTCGGTATTCAAAAAAGTATTATGTCACAGATAATAAATACAGGAAAAACCATTCATTATGTTTCCTGTTACGTATAGACACTAGTTTAAGTTGCAATCCCTACCTAATTTATATACATATTATTATAATTAAGCAACCAAGTCATTATCCAAATAATGTATTAATTAAGTTGATATCGACCCGTCTGTGATCAGTATTTCAGAAGCCAAGCAGTGTCTCTTGCTCTCTCCCATTTAAATTGAATGTTATATAGGTATATTTTAATGAATAGCTTATTCGTAAAAACCTGACATTGGCTTTCTTTTGTTAATTATAGTTATTTATTTATTTTTTTTAGCTTTGAAATAAATTATTTAAACGGGTTTAACATACACGTAATAAGCATAAAAACAAAATCGCCAAGTGCGTGGCAGGCCACGAGCTGGTTCCGTGGAGATGACAAACATCCACTGTTTTCGTCAAGTAGATATGGCACACAACTTATGATTCCGGGCAGTTTTTGTTCGCACAGGGGTGTACAGCGATCTTCGATTTGTGAATCTATTTAGAATTATTTAATTATTCGTAAGCAAGAGTGTTGCTTACTATGCTCATTCTTAGCTCTGTTCTGCTTACAAAATTCGTACACTATGTGATAGTGTTATAAAAGTCTACATACATATGGGTTATTTTAAAGTATTATTTTAAATTCAATTTTAATATAATTACGAGTACATATTGAAAGACCGATCAAAATTAATAAATCAAAGTCTCTTTACGTTCCTACCTAATATTATTTGTTAACGACTTAAAGTTTCAAAAATAGTTAATAATTTTTTAACCTTTATAAGATCGTTGAATTCAAATGGCTTCTTGTTAACCCACGATGTATGGGATGCAGTAGCACATAAATAAACGCATAGCGAGATGCACCGCGCTAGATTCAGCAACAGCTGTGGTTGCAGGCGGCCCAAGCGGTCGGGGTCAATGCCCACTCGTATTTTCAACATGTGCCCGACGTTTTCCGCGTTCCAAGGAAAGCGCTTGCTTGTCATTCCGTCGGGAACTACTGCGTTTCTTCGGCTTTCGTCGGATTTTTTCGGCTTCGTTCATTTTACGACAGATGAAGACATTTGCTCAGTAAAAAATGTAATTTTAAAACTTCTCAATCATAATAATATGTAACAAGGTGGCACCATAGGTCATCATTTTCTTTTATTGACGTTTTATTAATTCATTTTCAAACATACTTTTTTAAACCGTCACTATCAGTCATAAAACACTTATTTTTGTCTAAAATATATTGTTTAAATAATAAAACAATAAAAAGCTATTTTTGTATTGCTCGAGTTCAGCAGACAACCAGACAGCCCACTTGATAGAATGCGGTTATCATTGCATGGACGTTTGTAACAACAAAGGTGCCACTCTCTAAAGAACACTGGCACCTGGCCACTAATGTCGGAACATTTCTCAAGTTTGATATGGCGGCATAATCTAGACCAAGGGCGATAGCTATCCAGACGGGCAAATACCCTACCACCTGGTTGTGGGTTATTTGTCGCCTCTTACCACAGGCCACCCGGCTGCAGGAAATTGTATTATTTCTCTGTTCCTGTACGGATACGGTAAATTAGACCACCTGCTATCAATACCTAGTGTTTAGAAACTTTTCAAAGTTACTTCTTGTACCAGGTTCCTGAAATTCCTAGCACCTATTTTTTCTATGATTTTACGTAAACTAAGTAATTAAATATAGTGTAATAAATAAATATTACATTCAAAGATATTATTTTTTATCTTCGTAACTTCATTCGTACTTTATTTATTTAAAATCTGATTGAAGTTTATAATATGTTGAAACATTTCAAATTTAAGTTGAAACTAAAACATTTATGTGAAACATAAAATGCTTTTATGTTTACTTTTTTATATATTATAAAGGCGCCGGTTGAGCCCAGTGCTAATCAAATAAACGTTGATTAGCAAAATTATAATCTTACTAAGTCATGAGACAATGTATGTTACGCCTAGACTTACGGTCTTATTCATGGAGAGTTAGAGTAAGTTTGAACGCTTTTTTACGGTTCTTAGAAAGCGTTCATAACACCGTTACTTTACAAAGAGACTGCGGCTCTGCTATTCTACCAGCAGTTTAACTGGGAGCATTCCGAAGAGTTTTTAGACCTGCTACAATCGCCGGCACGTAACTTGGCAAGGTTTTGGGGTAGTGGGGGAAGTTCGCGCAGGTAAAAATGTATGAAATTGTACGTGCGCGAACTTCAACCACCTTACACACTTATTGTGCATACCATGGAAAATTAATGAAAAGTTGTTGCTGTCGTTGGAGACAATTGCAGTACTGGAGGTGCTACCAAAATACGTCCCGCGGAGGTCGAAGAAATTTTATATCACCATAGCTTAACTTTTGCTGGCAACGCCCCCGGTGTAGCAAACGTCCATATGCGACGGTAACCACCTTCTATTCCTTCTGCCAGTTTACCTGCCACAAGCAGTGGTAAAAAGCTATTGCTGAAATACCTGATTTAATGGTCGCTATTACAAACAGATGACTGCGTAATCAACGCTATTTGATTCAATATTTTACCCTCCTTGCCTCCTAATCTGGAGAGGCTACAAAAATTGGCGTGAGCTATGTAATCAGTAAGAGCACTTGCTCTTTCGATGAAACATCACGTATGTGTGATTCCGATCAATTCGATCCTATCAAAACATTATTCTTACAATGAATGCAATGTTTATACATTTGAAGACTCCGACATTGAAATGCTAATAATACAGGCAGTGACATTGGAGAATACGTGACATCATCATGATATTGAATTGTGAGATAGGTACTTTTAGAACACTGTGGAAGAAGTATAATAAAATTACAATACATCAGTAAAAATCTTCTGAATCTAATATGACAAGATTTTACGACGCGTCATAATTTCTATCTCATATAAAGTTTAGTATTTCAAAGAGAGAAATAAAAATACTTTATTTTAATAAATAGCGACATTTTAATATTAATTACAAATCATCATATTTTTTTTTTGAGAATATGTACGCCGCATTTTCAGGTAATGAGATTTGCATTCAGCTAGCTGCGCCGAAATTGTATCCAATACAACGCTGATTTTCAATGGAAACCTCCCAAAAACATATTTTTTTAGTAAATCTGACTTAGGCGTTACTTTCAATAAGTAATCTGTAAGATTCAATTTTAATGTAAGTATCTATTTTCTCTTAATCTTTAGTTAAGCATGTAAGTGAACGATAAGTTCGCCTATTGCGCGAATTAATTATTTTAAGAATATGAGTTGTAAACTTTTACTTTGCTAAGCACAAAAGTATCATCTATCATAATGCAAACTTAATTTACTTCATATGTTGTTCAAATAGATGTCTTCAATTTGATTCATCGTAAAAATAATATCATGATATAAAACAGTTAGATTTGTGATACCGTTGACCTTAGCAAAAGTATATTCAAGGACAAGTTATTTCAAGGTTAGACAAAGCTCGCTTGGAATAGATACATATTCGTATCTTCACCGTTTATAAATGTTAGACATTCCTCTATTTTATACTCATAAAATATTAGGCAAATACGTCATCTTTATAATTTCTCTGCATATGTAAGAGAAGGTTAGAGAGAAAATTCAGAAGATTAAAGCTTTTGTTACAGTTATTTAGTAGTATAGTTGTTCTTGTCGTGTTTCTTTTTAAAGTTAATAGTTAATTTTGGTATGTACCCTATTATATCTGAACAATACAATCGCCGATTTCCTTAATTGAATAATATAATATATATAATGTTATATTTTTATTTATTCGGTGATTAGCACCTGTTTCGTATAGTAAGTAGTTCTCTATAATTTAACATAATTTTATGTAATAATATTTATAATCTAATATTGTGTGCAGATTATTATTCAAAATTTATTAATTGAAATTAGACGGTTTTAACTACTTTTTATTTTCATGTTGGCAGAGCGATAGATTTATATTGTATTCGGTTTATTTTTAATACATATAATACTTTAAGTATAATATTTTATATAATATATCTGTATAAAATATTATCTAAAATATCCAAACAATAATGTATTCAATTTTTTATTTAGTAAACCTTTAATTAAAATAGTTTATCAATATGACTTCAATCCGCTATCGGTTATAGCAATTTGCTAAGTTTCTTATTTTATAAAATTGGAAAGATGGCGAGGTGTTTTAAAAATGTTTGTCGAGTGTGAAGTGTCAGTGTGATAAATATGTTAAAACCGTAAGGTTCTCTGATGATGATGTAGTGACCAGCAGCTGTTCTCTTAGTACTATAAACTCTTCTGAGAAATTACAAGTATTACACTATTCTGTTGGATTTTATAATTTATTTACCATCGCATTAAATTCTATTATACTTCATACTATCCAAAAGAATTTAATTTCGGTTATTATATTACGTTGGGACTTTCATGTATCATTGCTTTGTTTAAATGATTCTGAAATAAGAGAAAAATGCAGAATAACTACTAGATCAGATGTGTTATACAAAACCTTTATAAAGCAAATGTAAGTGACTGTATCTCTATGTTTTTTATTGTTTTTGATTGGCCACTTTGGAATACTCGAACTACGAAAGATATATATACATTATTATGTACTTTAAATAACGGACAAAAGAAAAATGATAGTAGTAGTATTTGGTATGCAGCAATTTTCTTAATATACAAATCCTAAGTTAGGACCGAATCCGTTTGGAAATATTTCTTCAATAAATGGGACTACGGATGAGCCTTGTAGAAGTTTAACGTGTGAGATTTTTTACCTCATCTGTATTCTAAGCAAGAATAATATTTATGTGTAAAAATGCTTGGCTTGGAATTATAATTTGTTCAAATTTTGTAGCTGGTAGAACCAAAACACTTTTTGACTCAGTGGGTCCCATCCCCTATGGACAATTCTGACACTATTGTAGCCGATGCGTAGCCTACATAAATATAGTTGGACGGGTTATCACCTTGAACATTGACATTCGTATAATTTCTTCTAGAATAGTGATTTAGGATCTACTTTAGCGTTTGCGTTGGACTGTGACGTGCTTTCTAAGAGTTGATCACGACAATATGTAACAACATGTAAACAACGGTGTGATTGGACCTTTATCTATAAATGTGTTACGATATCTATATATACATTGTACCTCCAACAAGTCATTGTCACGTAGTCACTGTGCATACATCGACCATTGTCGCGGTTATGTTTACCGGTCTTATCAATAACACTCGTTAAGCAACGGTGTATATAAAGCTATATTACGATGCGATTTATACCAAGCGATATAATATGTGGGAATAATTCTATTGAAAGTACCATGTTCTATTACTGTATTAAATAAATTGTATACTATGATTATATTATATATTTGTACTTAGCTACGATGGTTTATACCCTATTCTATATTAGTGCTACTGATCGTACCTAACATTTCCTACTGGGTAGTAGTCTGATTACTGTAAATTGTTTATTTTATATGTATGTGGTGAACAATAAAGAGTTGGCTATCTATTTATTCAGAAAGAACTGTCGGCCGATTTCTTGGTGCAGTGATACAAGTTTTTCCTTACTTAGTTCATTTGATATTTGAGATCCAGAGAACGAATCTCGCTAGGGTATTTCGGCTAAAGAAATAACTATTATTAAGTTTGAAAGTCACTGAGGTTGATTTAGAATTATTCATCTTGTGCTACTCATAACAATAAGCAAACTTGCTAAGCTTAGGACTTTAGGTACACTTGTATGTCGAATTTACTTATCTTTTGTATTGACAATTTACTTGGTAACTAATAATTTGAAGCCTTTATTAAAGGTTGTTAATCCGAATAGATAAGATACATACAATAATGCTTAATGTATAACGTCAATATTTTTTTAAATTTCTCTTTAAAAAAATTTTAACTTACAATACAATTACTTTACCATTATTTTTCATCATGAGAAACTTATCTGAAATTCTAGATTAAAATAAGAAATCAAAGCAAAATACCGATTATCTTGAATAGCCGATGTGGCTTAAAAATGTGAAAGTTTTAATCCTTAGAAAATAACCCATTTCATTAACAGTAGGCTGTGCTGTAACATTCGATTTGTTTTAATCAGAAATGGTACAAATTTGTCTTCACTATACAATTTTGAAGAACGTTTTTCTCAATAACATCCGAGCAAGATGGTGGGTTTTAAATTTTATCTTTGTCAATAGCTTTATATATATATCATAGCTTGCAGTGTGACAAACTTACAATCGTGAGTGGGTTCAAGTTCGGACGGACGACAATGAACTTGGCCGGCCATGACTCACGCATGCCGCAGCCATCATTCTTACGAAACCATAAACACAGTGCATCTGTGCGAATATTTATGCAACCGTGTGCAATCGATAACACGTGATAGTACTAAGAAATACCCAGATCAACTGCAACTACTATAAACTTTTAGTACTTGGTCAACTACTAAAACAAAACCAAGAATATTGTTGGTTATGTTTCAGTATTTCATTAGAAATTTAGAAACTCCAATCATGATTACCATTTGCCTATAGAAGTCTACCTCTGAATATAGACCTCTCCCAAAGTATGCATGTCAATGCACCAGCACGGTCTAAGACCTTATATCCATTAAAGTGGAGAGAAGCAGTAAAAAAAAGTGATACTAGGTACATGACAAATGAAATATAGTGAATTCTACCGCAGCTTTTCGTGTAGCTTCTGTGATATCAATCAATGGAAAGAAGATGTATTATTTCTTTAAATATGTGGGCAGCGCAATAGTGTAAGTAATGACGAGCAGACGGCGGCGTGCAGCGGACACGTGGGATATGCTCAAAACTGCCATTTTGCCAAAACTCGAAGACAATTTTCTGCCACTTCACAGAACCGCTTTAGATTGGTGGAATAAACTACCCAATACGCTGGGCCTCATTTCTGCTATTGCAATAGTCAGAATGGTCGACAACTTGCGTATAATGGTTGATCTCGTATAAGTATAAAAAACAGCATAATTGACCCCTATGGTCGACCATTCTGACGATATTTTAATAGCAAGATTGGGACCTTGGTCACATAATTTTTTCGCCGCTTCAGTGCAAACTGAACGGTATGTTCGTGGTATCCAGTCTATGGTAGTCGCCTTTTGCAAGTCGTCACTCCATTCACTAGGGAGAGGCTACACCACGTAATAGTTTAATAGCTAACACTTCTTCAATACAGAAATATTGAATTTAATACCCAATTAGATCAAACCTGGCTGAGGGTATTTGACATAATGTGGTATGACTAGTGTTATGTCAAGGTTTGAACATTGTAAATATACCTATAGTAAAACAGTAGTTTAAGATTAAGACATATTTTCACTTAATCACAATAAATCACTACAAATATAGTTGACAGAAGTTTTAAGCTTTGTTAACGGTTGCTGTTTACTTTATAACGACCGGGCTTACTTTCTTTTAAAATTCCCGGACAAGAACGGGTCTAAAGAAATAATACATATAAGAGAACAAAAATATCGAATAGTGTAAACGTTCGGTCTGAAAAAAAACATTTAGAAGCCTGAAAATAGCTTTGATAAATATCTTACTAATCTTTTATTAGTACGAACTATTTGTATATAAATTTTGACACATTTGGTTAAGCGAAATCCTGTATGCAGTTAAGTATACTAAATAAATCCATCGTTTATAAGATTCAAACATAATTTTTCAAAAAATAACGTCAAGTCTTCTATGGGCTACAAACTAGTTAATATCAAAATTATTTGGATTATGACTCAGAAGTAGTTATTCTGAGGAATATGATTAGAATATTAGATTCTTACAATACGTATTTGCTTCGATATTCTAAATGCATGTCCTAACAAATTTGTCTTTCATTCAATTGTCTCGCTGTAAACATGTTGCTCGTACTTAGAGGTCATTAAACTCTTTATTTTTAACCCAATTATGTTGATTCAATAGATTTCAGTCTACTAGAAGTGCTTTAGAACACTTCAATTTCTTGTTCCACTGCAATTATTAAATTGTCTAGGATGTAAAATATGTTTATTCTATGTTTTAGAAGCTGAAATCCATAATATTCAAGTAGTCTCTCCTTACTTACGGCCTTTTCTAGTGTAGTTAGTTTTTTGTAAAAAAAAGTATTAACATTAGAAGAAATTGCGTTAGCCGAAATAAATGTTGAAAATATACTAAAAAAATTTAAACATTTCGTGAGTTTTCACTTATAAATATGTAGAGAGATAAGAGCGGCATGACACGGGCATGGCATTGAGATTAACAGAATTCAAGCCCAAGTATTAAGTATAGTTCTTATAAATATAATAAAATATGTGTATAGTACTGTAACAACTAACCTTATAATTCGTTATAATGCATATGTAGCAATGTAAAATAACTCTCTAAAAATAAAATCAAGGAAGCAATGCCTCATAAAAAAAGCGCAAACAGATTTGTTCGGGATTTCATAATTATAATAAATAGGTAAAATTGTGTTTAAAAATATACAGAATTCTCATGAAGAACCAATTTATCATTTCAGATACAAGATCCCGATGAGCTCGGATCCTGAGCTGACGTTATAGTACAACACATACATACAAATACATTTATGTAATTGTACAGTATTTGTGGTTAAAACGTAGTATGTATTATCTCAGGTTTCTGTGGCTGCTTACATATAATTAATCTACGTATTAATGTTATTTAATGTAATATTAGATATTGCATTTATGGTCTTAGTTTTGTTATGATTATTAAGTTTTGTACTTAATAAAAATTAAGTCGAAACTATTATTAATTACAATACTTCGGAAGAGATCCTTTTAGCGATAAAGCCGCCTGTTGTTTTGCCAAGAAGTGTTGTAATTATGCATTTTGTTTTTTTTTTGGCGAGCAATAAAGTGTTATCTATATATCTTTCTACAATACATAGATAATGCAATATTTTAATATTGTTGTTATATTCACTGCATAAAATATTTAGAAACTATTTTTAAATACAATATTTAGGTTATGGAGGAGCGGAATCTTCTGATACGAATAAAATATGCTTAAAAGAAGATCCCAACAACATACTACAAAATGTACATGTGTTTTTTAAAAAGGCTCACCGCCTCCGCTGGCTCGGTTACGTAGAACGGATAGGAGAGGATAGCAGCGTGAGGAAAGCATATTTCGGACGGCCTGTATGTCGGCGTCCGGTCGGTTGTCCCAAATATCGCTGCAAAAACAGAGTGGAGACTGACCTGTAGGAGCTACGAGCCAATAATTGGTAAAAAACTGCGCAGGACAGAGAAAAATGGCATGCTCTCGTTTCGGATGCCAAGCCCCACTTTGGATCGCTGAGCTAACAGGGTAAGCAAGTTTCTTAAAAAGAAAATCCTTAAATTTTATGGCCGTTATACTTTCGTTTACTACACTTGCCCTACCACCGGTAAAATTTTGACATTACTTGACTGGAGCTATGTCTATTTTTTAACTGAAAAAGAACGAGGTTCTCAATTTTCCTATACATACTCAATAAAAAAATTATCTATCATTCATAACTTTTTGTTTCTAACCAATTAAGATGATTCTTTTTGTTTTGGATTTGATAAAACTTCATATTAATCTCGTATAAATTTTATTTCGGACTTTGGATTTCAAAGATATTTCATTCATTAAAATCGGATAAAAAATCTGTATTATAGTTTTTGTGGTTTCTCTGCCGTCACTGTTTTGTTCCGGACAGATTTTGATCATTCTTTTTGCGTTGGTTTCAGTACAGCTTCAGGATAGTATCATGTAAATGTCAAAATATTAGACGTTAGGTAGACATATACGAAATTTAAAAGTAAAAAATAAATATTGTTAGTAAACAAACCGATTTCAAGAGTAAATAAAAAGCAAACAATACATATCTTCTTCTTTACTATTTTCAAGTTGGTACCAAGAAAAACTATAATTCGCACTTAATATCTGATACACATATTTTAATATTTAATATTTTCATATCTTATTACAGCAAGCTCTAAAGCAAGTTATATCAGTATTGGCTTGCTTTAGGGAAATAATGAGTATTTTACTCGCTATAAATCATGATTATTTTGTAGAGACATTTTTGGTCATTAAATATCAATATGGATACGCAAGTAGTATACCATATTAATATTGATTGTTGTCACAGAGCACATAAGTGACTATCATCCTTTGTTCTACGTTACGGCAGTTCGTGAAGAAAAGGACAATAAAAAAGGGAAAAACAACAATTTTACAATAAATCATAAATATTCTATGTAACCTCAAATGACAGGTAGTCTATGAATAAATTCACTCTAGTACGTCGTAGGAAGCAATGACCTGACAAACAAATCTATTAAGATACGTATTCAGTATACGTCAGCAGTGATGTCAGTTTCAATGTCAAAGTTAATGTATCGTAAATTGGAACAGTGTGACTAAGGTATTTAGGCAAAATGCCTTCACCGTTCTTCAAACGTGACTAACATGATTAATGAGCAACATAAAATAAATTTAAATTTAGCAAAAAGAATATTGGATATTTATCTAATTAAAAAAGGCTAATTAAAAAAACATTCGTAATTTAAATGTAATCTCCTTAGTTTTAATTTAAAATAAATATATATTTGTATGTTACAAACTTCAGGACGCTAACCGCGGACGCCATAGAAGAGGAAAAAACATTGAAATTTTAATCAATATGAGAAAAATCATGATTTTCATGACTAATGATTCCCATTATTAATTACTGCCCTGAAAAAATTAAAATCTAGAACTCGAATTCAGCGCCACCTACCGGGTCTAATTGTGCGTTTAAACCGTCCCAGGACCCCCACGCAAACACTAATTTTTTTACACATTGTGTTATATTATTGAAGCTTTAGTTGGTTCCCTAATTTTTTCTAGTACTAAATATTGCCAATATTAATTTGGGGTAATGTAGCTTTATAATGGAAAACAAATATTTGAAATCAAGTAGTTTTTGAGTTTATTCGTTACAAACATACGAAAAGACAAATCTTTGCTTTTTATAATATTATACTATTAGTATAGGTGTAGATAAATAATTGTCGTTTACTAAAATCTATGCATGTTACAATTTAGAAAGTCTAACCAATATACAAGTGTACCCAAATAGAAGGGTATTCCAAATTTCAGCCTTATACAATCAACCAATTTTGTTTTCTTCATAATTTTGTCCCTTGCGTAAAAATGCATTTTGCTCTGTACTACGCCTATTTGTTATGAAGCCCTCGATATCGAAGTTACTTTATTTTAGTGTTTGTTTGTACCCTGTTTATGAACTTGGGAATAAACCGATTGTAATGAAAGTTGTGTTTCTACCAGATACCAGAAATGAAAACTTTATGTGGGATATGAAGTCAAAGTTCACTTGACCTAAGTTAAATATACCGGTTATCATGAAATCTGGTACGTAATTTATTTTCATTATCCGGAATGTAAGTGTAGTCAATAATAAGATGGTTTAATTACTAATTAGTTATTCTAATTATGATTCTGATACTTATGTCTATGTTACTTTTTACGTTAAAAAACTAAAAGGAAAATGTTATTAAAACTGCATACTATGTTTCGCCTTTATGAGACATAAACTACAATAGTTACATACTTAACTTCCCAACAACCGTTAGCATCATAATAAGAAACTCGACGAAATATTTCCTGTAATTTCTTCTCAGTGTGAAATTAAATTATATTCTTTACATAAAAAATAACATATAAAACTATAAAATAATGTCAATATACAAAGGGGAGCACATACCTAAAATATTTAGTTTCCTTTCGATGGTGAAAGGTCATCATCAATCATCATCATCAAGTGAAGAGGAAAAACAAGAGACAGGATTATTATACTAAACGTTTTAAAGGTTTACAATATATGAAAAATACTTATACCATTTAATACATACTTAGCCGTCAAGTATAAAATGCTGACATGAGTTACTTGTCCCTGGGACCAATCAACGACCGTCTTTCTGTATCAAATGAACCGCGAAACAAAAGAAATCCGTTAAAATCAATATGACACCTCATCTAGACTTTAGTGTCATCACCAGTGCACTCAACAAACACAATCTTGTTATCACAACAAATAACACCGGTTAAGAACAAATCGCGCGAAACAAACGCTTCATGTCACAATTTGCGACTAATCGGAGTCTCGCGGTGAATAAATATAACGCACACACGTTACGATAATATTCGGAGTTCACTCGCGGCCGTCCGCGGGGCCAACGACCGTCCTTAGCCAGCTGCGCGGAGCTGACAGACGTATCGCTGTCTCTCTCTGGCAGTCATCGCGCGCTATCCTCCTACCGGGACAAGTTTCAATTGAAACACTTTGGACACTTATTTTGCTTTCAAATTCATTGCATTTCTCGCAAATATTTTTTTTACGTTATTATAAATATTAATTTAATTAGTAAAGACGTAAACAAAATTTCTTTTCTGGATTCATTTCCTCCATAGGTTTATCTCCGTTATGAAAAGTATACAAGTAGTGTATGTGTTATAGTGTTTGGGGTTGAAGATCTCTTTGTATTAATTAAAAATTGGTAAAAAAATAATATTGTATATTTATTCCTCCAGTAATTTGAGACGAAGGGGAAATTCCGGTAACGGCTACAGCTGTAAAATATTTGAAACGCACGTCCAACGAGTTGTCATTAATTATCGAGAACATATAGCAGATTTCATCATTCATAATCATTAATCATAATCGGTTCATTTCCGACACCGTGAAGTAGGAAATAAAATACATTCAAACATACGGCCCAAATTCTAAAGGAAATTTTGTTAATATTATACTACCATAAAATATTTTTGGAATGACATTCGCCTTTTGAATATGTAACTAAAAAAGGGCCACAGATTCTTTAGTAATAAAGAGATTCATTCACGTTCGCCGTTTAAAACATATTTTTATTTTATTAAAGTAATTATTTTTTTATTTTAAACCAGATCAATCAGAACTCGATATTACAACTCAAACATTTTGACTTAATCAGCTTCGAAATTACATTTTGAATAAATTTAAATTATAATAATAAGATATTTAGTTGTAATTTTATTTATTATTAAAATATTATTATTAATATAATACATCATAAAACAAGTATTGCTTAAGGCACCCGCGCCTTCCAGAAATGTAGAATTAGGGACGATTTCGTAGTTCCATCATGTATCGCAGCAATTCCCAAACTGCGGGTCGCGGGTCACTCGTTCGCAAGTGAATACTGGATAGGCTATAAAGCCTGATACTACAGTGAAAAAATCAGGAGAAATACATACATTCATTGAAACACCGTTTCTTGTATTTTATTTAAAAATATCTTCGATTGTAACTGAAAGTTGCTTTTTATTTAAACAGTCCTTTATTCATTTTTTTAAATAAAAACCAAGAGGTGAATGTTCAAGTTTCAAGAGTCAAGAGTGTCTAAAATAGATTGCTATGAGCAAAAATTCCCGCCCATTCATGATAAACAATAAAGATTTTTTATTTTAGAATTAATGTAGTTATGCCAAATAAACCTGTAGGTGGACAGGCGCGAATCTATTTGTAGAAGCTTTCGAATAATTGCTATTTCAAAATACGAAATGTATTTAATATAATTCGTGCGAATTTTACTCATTTACCAAACGTGTGGCAAATTTTAATTTACAATATACTTTGACCTGGAGTCAAATAGCTTCGAAAAATCACTGAATATCTTTGCAAGTGAGAAACTTTTTTATTTACTAAAGTGTCAGGTGAATAAAAGTTCCTCAAAATGTTATTATTCGATAATTAAGTGCCCTAAAGTATTTTTATTTGTTTAAAAAATAAAAAACGGTTATGTTTCAAAAAATGGCGCTCACTTGGGGAGGCCTACGTGCAGCAGTGGACTGCGAATGGCTGACAACGACGCCGATGATGTTTCAAATAACTTCGTTTTAATTGGACTTTTAAGTTAAATCTTAACCATTAACGTCTTTTGTTCGTATAACAATCAAAATCACGTTGAATTTGAATAAAAACGCGTAGAATAAATATAAATAAAAATACAAAAAAAAAAAACCAAAATATATTTTCTTAAAAGATAGAAATTGTAGTTTTAATAACTAAATTAATCAAAACACTTTTAAATAGTTTATTAAAAGATGTATGTACGAGTATTGCCTACCTACGCCTACTATAGGATATTTTATATAGCTACAATATGCACGTGAGTACAAACACAAAGCGTAAAAATAAATTCATACATATATTTTTGAAGGCCAATGTCTGAGGTGAACATCAAAGTTCACAGGCCTGGGTAGGAGAATCTGGAATTGTTTTCCGGTCATCCGCTCATCCCACTCGTGCCATACACCGTGTTGACAATAAATAGTAAACGGGAAACAATTAGATAAACTGGAAGTGGTGTTGTGCGAACGCACCAGGTGTGGCGGGTTCATCGTCTTGGAGCGGCCGGCGATCCTGTGACGTCATCGTCTCGCGGACGTCTACGCTGTCAAGTCATCGCCCCCCGCTTAATATTGAAACGGCCTAAGCGCCGCTGTCGATCGAATCCGCCGATCATTGCATTGAGCGGAATTTATTCATTAGCATTTTCCTCCCGTTTTGCTGCACGTGCTAACTTGAATAGATTTTATATTGGATTAATTTTTGCTTCATTTTGCTGTCTTCCTCCCGCACCCAAGTTAATCTTAGCTCTGGTACCAAAATATAAAACAATGGTATTTTAGTCTAGGAATCTAACCCGGCTTCGCTTCCGTAATTTTCTCATTCGCTCATAACGGAAGCTATTGTTTTAGATAAATAGTTATAAGTTCACTAAGCATACCTTATTTCTTTCTGCAAATCATCTATTCTATTTATCTCGATAAGAGGGAACGTCTTTGACAATGTGAGTTCTCATACAACAGGCTATATGCAATATACCGCATTGAGAGGGTATTTAAAGTCACGTTTGAGACTACAGTGGTCAGTAGAGCGGAGGTAGCCTGAATGGTGTAGGTGTTTATATAAAGTCGTCCTTTGCCAGGTCTTCTGTGTCTTACTATCCATTCACGTGCCTTATCATTTAGTAGAAAATTTGCTCAAATTTTTTTGTTCTTTGCAAATGACATTTTAACTATTATTTTGTTTTAAGAGGGACTATTTTTGTTTCAATAGAGATATATCGAATATTAAATCAAAAATTTGAAAGTCCTGAAAAAAAGTTAAGTTTAAAATATCATTTGCTCCAAACGTTTTATTTTTAGGTGCAAATGTCGCTTATGATAAATCGGCGATAATAGATTGATATATGTAAGCATATATATATATTAATGTTACAAGAGTTCCTTTTAAGATTATCTCCCTTCCAGTCCAGTCTTCCTTAAGAGACCAACAGCGCATTTGTAGCATCTTTAGTGTTGCAAATGTCCATAGGCAATGGAAACCGCTTTCCATCAAGTGGGCCGTCTGTCTGCTGAACTCATGCAATAAAACAAAATTTAAAAAATCTACCTCGTCTCGAATTTTCCATACACCTTCGTCATTAATTCTCCAACAAGGAATTTTAATTTCGTCAGATAAAAATAAATGCAATTGAAATACTAAACAAAGAAGTTTACAGTCAATTTGACGGTGCGGTTGACCTGTTGACTCAGATCTTTAACTTAACTCTTGTTTATTTTTATGTACAAAATTTATATACAAAAGCATTCAAAAACAGACTTGAATTTTAATTTAAAATAAGCTGAAAGAAAACACTCTTAACGTTGTTATATTAAATGCTTTTAATTTTGTTAACTTCGCATTAGCAGACTTTTATTAATTTTGAATATCTTTGTGCCTTTACTTATCAGTGAACTTGCACTGCTTATGAATGAATTGATCTCTTTTTTTACTATATTGTGACTTTTTGAGTTGCCATAAAAATCTTTGTTTAGTATAAATCAAAGAATCATAATCAGAATTAGAACTTATTTGTATGAATCCTTGTTAAATCAATCACTTATATATATAAATTATTTATATAGGTACAATTATATTTCGCCATTCATTGGCATAGAAAATTTGCACTTATATACATCAATCAAGTTTGATAGTTTATTCACCGCCTGATGCCTACTTGCTTGAACAATAATCTACGACTTAAATATTCCCATTCTTGCTTACATCAATTCTATTCTAAGACGCTGCCTACACTCACAAATGGTGCGAAATAATATATTTAAAGAACAAACTATTTATCGTCAACTTTATTATATATTTATATATATAATACTTCTGAACGTGTGTTCACAGTGAACTCCTCCTAAGCGGCTGGACCGATTTGAATGATTTTTTTTGTGTTTATTAAAGTGGTTTCGAGGATGGTTTAGAATTAAAAATAAGCCCAGCAGATGGCGCTGCAGTCAGGTTCTAAATTTTATTTCTTCAGGGTAGGACAACGTCTGCCGGGAGAGCTAGTTAGCATATAAATCTTTAAAAATATGTATATGCAAAATATACATACCCAAATTATATATTTTTTTTCGAATATAAATAAATATGAATCTGTTACTAACTGTCCACAAAGTATTCAGTTATAATGAATGTTGCATACAAGTATTTGTTAACTACGTCATCTGCGTTAATATTAATTCTATTCCGATGACGTATTATTACATTTCCTACACACGTGAGGTTCGACACAAAATCAAGCAACGTGATGAAAGTATAATGGGTATTCATTAAAGCACCCGTACACAAAGGAAAGTTCTATGGTACCTTTATATAACTACCGTAATATTGTAATAATGTTTTAATTCAATTCGAATTTTCTATACATAAACTGAATCACGACTATGTACACTAAAAAAATGTGTGTCTGCAGTGTTCACACGCAGTAGAAGTGAAACTTCGGAAAAAAGAATTTTTCTCTATTCTACTATAGACGTCTTTACTCTTAGGTACTTTGCAAAACCCTTATTCGTAATAATGCAATCTAATTACACTTTAAATCTCTAAGATAAAGTTCAAAATTCGTTGCACTGTCACATACAACTTCCTTTGATCTACACATAAAAGAATATCTGCCCTAAGTGTATACAGATAGAGCTAATATTCATTTGAAATCTTTTAATTTATTTAAATTAAAAATTAATACTAAGGCGGTAAAGAGAATTGTGTTGTATTTCAAATAAAATAAGGTTGAATTTTATGTGTTTACCTATTTTAAGTGTCGCTTTTTCGTTTCATCGAGTTTTAATTCACGATTCTAATGAAAGTTTCACTTCAAAAACTTATCCCTCGATTACATACATATATATTGCTTGGTGGTAATCTTTTTCACGGCCGCATTTTGTAGTGATTACGATTACGTATTCTTATTGTGTCATATCCCTGCTACATCTGGGATTGTGCAAGTGACTGTGGCCAAAAACGCTTTCTTTATAGCATTAAAAAAACGCCGTTAATGTTTAGCTACATTAGTGTTAATACAGAAATACGTTATAGATCAAAGTTCAACGTCATTTCTTTCTCACATTCACTAAAACTAGCATTATCCCAGATGGAGGAGGTACATTAAATTTCATCCATAAAGACCCAACAGTTTTGGAGAAAAATGACTAAGATATATAAGGATGGACAAACAACCAGCTGACTTACAAACAGAGCTGCCGATTCCATGAGTGTTACGTTTTTGCCAAAATAGCCGAAGTCTAAAAAAGGAATAATTCATATTTAGTAGATATGTGCTCTCTAGGGGAGTCTCTTAAGTAACACATTAAAGCGCACTTTGAGTGCATAGGACAGAGATGTATGGCTTAAAGTTGCCACGCGCAATGAATTTCCAAGTACAAGGAAACAGGCACCAACTAAGCATTTTCAGTTTGTTTAATAACCTTCATGGCTAAAGTAACAGACACTTTTTAAAACATTTTGGTGCAGAATACTTTTAACCCAGAATATATCTAATATCTTATAATAATATATAACGCTGAAGAGTTTGTTAAACGCGCTAATCTCAGGAACTACTGGTCTGATTTGAAAATTTCTTTCAGTGTTAGCCCATTTATCGAAGAAGGCTATAGGCTTATATATCATCACGCTAAGACCAAAAGGAGCGGAGCACCAATGACGAATGTTTTAAAATCGGGGTGTTTTTTTAAATTACTTTTTTACTATTCAACGTGGACGAAGTCAGCAGCAGAAGTCAGTCAAGGCAGAAACTAGTCTACTTAGAATATTATAAAAATCTAAATATCCCGTGTCTGTACATTGAAGCTACTTAAAAACAACTCGATTACAGTTTACACACGATGGAGAACATGTTTATTTGACCATTTGTTCGGGATTCACGTAAAAACCACTGGACCGATTTTGATGTGGTTTTTGCTGAGCGACAGCTAATTCTTAGAATTTAACTCTTAACTCTTCGTACTTATCACAAGCGTGACAATTGTATGAAATTTAATAGTAGTTTTGGTTTGAAAAGCTAACTAGCCTTTTCCCGGCAACGGGGATCAGTGCCACTTGTTCCCCCAAAGAGCAGTTTAGCGAATAAATCCTTAAAGCCTTTTGTGATGAAGGTAAACGAGGACATTGTGCTACAATTATTAAAGAAAATAATTGCCTAAATTGTGATCTAAGGACATACAAATTGTAATAGTTACGGCAGTCACCTTGTATTGAAAGAAAATCATGGCTTGATCACCATTCGCTTTTTTAACACATTTGTTTGACTTACAAGAATTTTCTTAATTTATGAGTGATTTTTATATAATTACATGTTTGTAAAATATCTTGGTCAAAAAGTTGTAACTTGTTAATTTTAAGAAAATATCTGTTAACGGTAGTAACGTTGCATGGATAAAATACAATAGTTATAATTTTGTGTTCTCTCTCTCTCCCTTTTGCCATATAACAATTAATTGGGGTCGGCACAATATGTCTTTTCCTTCCACACTCCTCTATTCTGACTTACATCTTCTGTCACACATTAAATCATCATATCGCGGGCTTTAAGCCAGAGGGGCGTATAAAAAATGCGTTTTTTTTATTTCGTCTACCATTTATATTTTTATCGATACATCACCTCTGATTTTTTCTTAATAGTAACTGATTAAAAAAAGAGCATTTCACTTAATCAAGGAAGTACTTTCATAGACACATGCTTTTCAGTTATAGAGATACATTGAAAAAAAGTTTTTTGTATTTCCTGAAAAGTTGGCTTATACGCCCCTCTGGCTTGAAGCCCGTGATATCATCCTTAACGCAATCCATCCATTTTTTTTGTTCTGCCTACATCTGTACCTATCTTGTAGTTTAACATAGTTAGAGTTTTGTGTTATGGGTAATTAATATCGGACACCATTATATATCACAGTTTAACACATAGATACAATTGAAATGTGTATTTCAACATTACAGGAAAGAACAGGTCAAAATTTTGTATCAAATACCGTATCGAAAAGATGTTTCATGAAATGAAAAACTTATAAAACCGACAAAGTTATGAACGTCATCAACCCTTGCTCCTTTTATTAAGCCACACACTCACGCCGTCGTTGTTCCGGAGGATAGAATCGATGCCAAATCAAAATGAAACCAGCTCACTGTAGTTCCTTGAAATTTCACATAGTTTCACCGTCATTGTTGTGACAAATTGTTTGGATCAATGATCTACAGTTTGCTGACATTCCGCCAACATAGTTGACTAATGTTGACGGGTTATTCGCGTGCATTTTAGTATTAATTTCTTAGAGGTATATTATGTTACTTTGATCATACATGTATTCCTTTTTAATCATGAACAATAAATGAAAGTCATAAAATATACACTCTAATACAATTAAAATTAGCTTGTTATTTATTTTTGTATCGACAAAAAGTTAACCGCCATTTCCTAGAATACCAGCAGCGAGAAATTGTTCGTAAACTACCCCAAAAAAATAAATATTTATGCACATCGGCAGTTCGCGGTCATAATTAGTGGCTGAAAAGGACACAGTTCAAACTTCTACTAAGTCATTATAAACTAGATTATGTGTCTTCTTTGGAACATAATCAACAGAAAAAATATGATTGCGAAAGCTCTACATGATAAATTATTCAATAAGAAAAAAGAAACTGATAATATTAAGAATGCATTTGTTGATTGGAAGCAATCAACTTGGCTTTAAAGTATTAATAGCATCAATTACTTTCAAGTTTCTTTTACATTTACATGTCGGCTTTTCCTCTTGCAGTCATAACTATAGGTAAAATAAAACAGTAAACGGACGTTTCAAAGCAAATATCATACACATATTTTTATCAGTTTTAACAATTTGAATCTAGTATATATTTATTTAAATATTATGTGGGCGTAAAGACAATCGTTTATTTGAGGTTATATTTAATATTTTAACACATAGCGTCGTCTAAAATGTGTCTTTAAAATTTTAATAATGCATTACATCATTATATTATGCAATATTATTACATTGTAATAAACTTAAAGAAACATACGTACATGATGTGCTAGCTATGAAGACAGAAGCGTAAACTTGCGGACGTCTAAAAGGCAGTTAAAATTCCATCTCAATGTTGTAACGCAATTAATAAATTATCGGGAGAGATAATTTAGCACCATGTATGTATAATGTAGAATCAAATATCAAGCTACTTGGAATAAGTAGCAGTGATTTACAATATGTAATTTTATATTTAACAATTTCATCAATATTACTATTATTTAATTAAGTTTTAATTGCTTTTATGTTAACCATTTCTTAAACTCTCTGAGTGAGCCAAGTGTATTAGAAAAATATTTATAATTATTTTTAGGAGCGTTCGTCTGCATTGCTTCTAAACATTCAAATTGCAGCGGACGCTAGACAGAGAGAAAGTGCAACTAAATGCGGAAGAACCACGGCGTGTTGCACGCCGCGGTTAGGTGGATCATAAACACAACTTTGTTGTTTATCTATTGTCTATGTGTGTTTTTACTTATATTTGAAAGGAACATAACATAACTAGCGACGTAAATTCGTAACGTTACGTAACAGTTATAATATTAGAGCTTAGAAAAAATAAAATTACTAGACAACACCAAAGACTACAAGTGCTCTCGAAGACTAAGAAACAATATTTCAAAGAGCAATTATTTAAACGTATCAACTTACGGAACATTCCCAAAAGCGGCCAATCTTCTGGTAAACTTTCCGACAGTGATCTGGGGCTACTTTTTCATATACTTTACTTTTTATTTTTGGTTTAATTTAGCAGTAATATGTTTTGTTCTGTATTATCTCAATGCATTATTTAAAAAAAATGAAATCCATATAAATTAATATCATTATTGTTTTCATTCAAGCAAATATGGATCAACTTGAGTGAACCTCAATAAACGATTTATCATGATATTAATTACGTATATGTGATTTTTGATCGGGGAAATTAATTATTTTACACAAGAAAAGTTTTGTGAAAAGTCTTGCGTCTCTATAAACCCCAACCTCTAGTATTAAAATTGAAACTTTAATACATGGGAATATATTGGCCTAAATAAATCGCAATTAGCTAACTACACCTAAATTTAAACTCAACGCATTTAAGAAAGTAAAAAAAATATGTTTGTTTAATTATTATATTAAATTATTATGATAATATGTAAAACAATGTTGGTCAAAAAATACTAGGCTACTATCTCCTACTCAAGATTTGAAGCCAGGACCTGCAGATTTTTTTCGCTAAATTAATTCTTTCTAATTTTAAAGGCCATCTCTGTGGTAATTTACAGACGGCCTTTAAAATTATAAAACAAAAACATAAACTGCGAAGCCATTTTATGAAATGGATGTGTAGGAAATAGTTCATTTAAAAAAAAATATGCTAGTAATAAAAAAATAAATTAGTAACTATAGCATGTATATTATAATTTTTGGCGCCCAATGTGTATTGAATAATGAGCAACATGACATTTCTTCGGTCTCTTTTATTTTCTTCCCAATTCAAGATTACTTTACAATTTCTACTCATAAAAATAAAATTAATTAACTCAAAATCAAAAGGAATTATTGAATATTTATATAAACAAGCCTAATGATATACATATGTATGTAGTTACGTACAGTAACGTCGGCAACTGAGCGCTTCCGCGTGCAAGCAGGAAGCCCCGACACTTTCCCTTTTGCCTATGCGCAGCAGCCGACTATGCATCACCAGCGGCACAGACTATACACAATTTATACCACATTTTTCTACAGTTTCATATTTGTCTGCACTTATATATTATTTGGGTCGCTTGTCCGACCTCTTAGAAGGTGGAATGACGACATGAAATATAGTAGTAGGGAAATTATGCATATAGAAAACTAAAGAGCTAGAGACATGGCATAAAATGGAGAAGGCCTGCCGACACTGGATGGACACTTTAGCTTTTTTTTAAATCTGTAGATGTATTATTGGAAAATAAAGGTCTTTTCATTTATTTATTTGACCGCTAAGATTTTTCCGGTTTGTAAGTATTTGAATCTGTCGATAAATCTTTAAGTAGTGGTATTTCAAAATTTAAGGTTGTTTTCTGACTTATATGCATATTGCATTTGCAAATAACAAGTGCTGGTTAAGGTTAAAATGTTGAAGGAATCTGTACATGTTTATGTGTTAAGTCCGTCATGCGATCTTGGATTAGCATAGTCGGTATACCATTACACCGACTAGCAGATGAACACTGCTTATTTCTTTTACGAGAGCGTCATTCTCGCCAATCCATCCAAACTACGCGTTAACAGTTTGATATTATGTGAAGCATCTGACGCAATTTGGTATTATATAAAAATATTTTTTACTAATATTTGCATTTCAAAAATGTATTGCTTTAAAATGCTTACATGGATGATATTGCTTACACTTGCTACTGAACCTACGACATTTAAATGCGATACGAGTGTCTCAGCCACTGAGTTACTCTGACTTATATTTATGAAAGGTGAGTCAAAGTTTATTTATTATTTTAGACTTGTTAACAAGTGAAGAAAACAAAGGTTATGGTGTTTGAAAGAGAAACAACCAGAACGAATGCAAGGATAATGGTCGATGATGTTATGCTGGAACAAGTAAATGAGTTTGTATATCTTGGATGTGTTTTTAGCAGGGATGAAGGTACACCGCTGACATAGAAAGAAGAGTAAATTTGGGGAATAGTGTGAATGGAGCGTTAGGTAAACTTCTAGGCGCTAAGAACCTCAGCCAGAAGGCCCAGCTTGCCATACACAACGCGGTGCTTGTACCTACGCTCACGTATGGATGCGAGAGTTGGGTATGGAACAGAGAGCATGAAAGTAGAGTAAACGCGGTCGAGATGCGAGCACTGCGCAAAATCTGCGGAGTGACGCTCGCGGACCGCGTTGGTAATACCGAAGTAAGAAAGAGAGTTGTCTGAAAGAGAGTGTCGGGGTAAAGGTAAGGAAAGGAATGCTCCGGTGGTTCGGGCATGTGGAAAGGATGTATGATGAAAGAATGACTAAACAGATATACAATGCAAAAGTGGATGGATGCAGAAGTCGCGGAAGGCCACGACACACCTTCCAAGATCAAATTGATCGTGTATTAGCAGAAGGTGATGTCAGGAGCCTTAAGAATAGACGAGCGTGCATGACAAGAGCTATGAATGTCAAAGAAGCAAGTGAGGTGTGTAAGAATAAGCCTGTATGGCACTCTGTTGTTCGTGCCTACTCCGCAAGTGACCTGGCGTGAAGTTATGTATGTATTTATTGTTAACAAGTATTTTTTTTAAATACTTAATCATTAAGATTTCCTTAAGTTTATATATATCAAACTTGCAAGGAAGTTGGTCACATACGAAGCTGTCAATGATATCAAATAGAGAACCCATCTGAGGTCGTACAGTTTTCCCTTATAGCGCAAAACTCTTGAACGCGGCGTCTTTATAATGCAGTTAACCAACAAATGAGGTTAAGTGCTTGCTGCTTCATGATGCGTAGCAGCTGCCAAGCATCATTGAATTTAAAGGCTGCATTCAAAACCAAATAATGCTTATTCAAAGTGAGTTTTGACCAGACATATTTCCCAAAAGATCAATTTCCTAAACAAAACATTTGCATACAAGTTATTCATTCCGCTATAATTTGACCCCTTCCGCATAAATGAGGAGTATTCATAAATAATTCATCGCAAATAACCGGTTGCGATAAAAATACCACGTTCGTCATAAAAGTCACGAAACAATGGTTGAAATCATTGGTTCCTGTTTTTGCAACTAGTTCAATAAAAGTGCTTTCCTATGAAACCGTTATAGCCGAATTCGCGCAGCTATTTAAGAGAAAGACCACCAGGCTGACATAATACAGACGACGAGGCGCCTTTGTCTGACCTATATAGCATTCGCGTACATTGACCCCATCACAGACTCGTGCGGCCGATCGGAGCGCATAGGGTGGTTCATGAAATGTTCCTCTTGACACGGAAATTTCGTGTGCAAGTCGACGTCAAAAATTAAGTTAATGATTTTCCACCTCACGCAACAAAAGGTACATATTTAATATAATGAATATCTTATACATAAATACATAAGTAGCCGTGGGAGCTTAGTGATGTCAAGCACCAGAATCAAATGACGTCGGTGCGAATCATAACTGAAAAAACATGCCACACTTAGACAGTTTTTCTGATATAATGCACATATTGTTATAATTCGTGCTGAAGGCGACGGAAAAACGTAGTGATGAAACCTGTATACCTACAACGGGATAGCTAATCTGTCAAACCGGACAAGCTGCCCTAAATAAGCCTGGCAGGCATCTGTCCCCCCACTAAAAATTAAAACATCCAAGGCTGTTATTTATTTATTCAAAAATATAACAATAATATTAAGAAAAGAAAAAGAAAGCATTTTATAAGAGATTGGGACTACTGGTAGACAGTTTCGTATTTCAGCATGGCAATGTTGCCAGCCTCGTTGGTGTATTCATGACTAACTATCATCGTGCAATAATTATGTAAATGAAAAATTTTACACATGAAGAAAATGCAACTTAACTATATTGATATCCCTATAGTTTTATTTATCATAAAAAGGTCAAACAGCTAAACGCTTTTAGGTATGAAGTGTTAAGTTTAATAATACCTTTTGTGGCAAAACTTAGAATAGCTGAAAAGGATAATGAAATACTAGGGCGGCAACGATCGAACAGAGTAGAGTTCACGAACGGGCACCGACCTCCTGAAAGTGGAGCGGTTTTAGTCTGGAGCGTCTGGAGGCTTGTGGAACGCCGTCACTTCTACGATAAATCCATTTTGTCGAGGACCAACGACTATTGTATTATTTAGATATCTAACGGAATTTCACAATCAAATTTAAATTCTACACTTAGGATACTAGCAATGAGGTCTTGTCTTTGTCAGTTAGGATTTCATTAATGGATTACTTTTTGCATGCTGAATATCAAATAAGTTTACGATAAAATAGCTTAATCACTTTTTAAATTTCGATTTTTAAAAAGCCTTTTCGAAAACGAATCTTGTTCGACGTTTTACTTCAGTAAAATAAACAAATCTTACTATTTTATATTTTGTAAGAAATAAATTTGAATTTAGTTTGACCTTCAATAACTTTCTCGCACCGAATTCTGATGTAAATATCGCTATCTAAATAATTTTTTTTTAAATAAACAAGCGAGAAAAATGCGATTAAAAAATATATTCACAAAAATATTAAATAGATAGATTCTTATATTACCCTACTTTACGAAATAAAAATATGGTAAAACGAGACACCACACAAATGAAATAAAAGTAATAATTACTATTGGACACTAAACCAATAAATAACGAATTACTCAACATCGTTAAAGTGCAGCTGCATAGTAACGTGGATAGATTATTATAAACACATGCAATTTTATCAAAAGATTGATTGCAGTAGATGTAGGCCATGAGAACCGTAAATTAATAGAAGTATATGTTTACAATAATAACTCGATAAGGAATAGAAACAATGCTTACAATATCGGGGGCGTGCTTTGCCTGAAGCTTAACGCTCTAGGAAATCGTTAACCTACTATTTATGCGACACTTATTTAAATCGAAGTAAAGTTTCTTTGTAAACTTTATTACATTTCTCGTATATGTATACACAACATGGTGTCTATTATATATACTACTAGAGTTTACCCCGCGGCTGCGCCGCGGGTTAACCTCTAGTGCGTGTCTCTTGTTTATAGAGCAAGTGCTACAGGTTATATTATATTAAATTTTTATGTATTTGCCCACGGAAGATTCACTTCATTTTATATCGCTAATTATACCATCTATCTGTCAACAAAATAAATTACAAAAATTGACCAAAATGGTCTAAATGACCAAAAGACCACAGTGACCGACATGGCCAAAATGACGGAATAGGCAAAACGACCAAAAAGGCCAAAATAATCAAAATGGTCAAAATGACCAAATAGGCCAAAAAGGCCAAAATGACCAAATAGGCCAAAATGACCAAAATGACCAAATAGGCCAAAAAGGCCAAAATGACCGAAAAGGCCAAAATGACCGAAAAGGCCAAAATGACCGAAAAGGCCAAAATGACCGAATAGGCCAAAATGATCGAATAGGCCAAAATAACCAAATAGGCCAAAATGACTAAGAAGGTCAAAATGATCAATAAGGCCAAAATGACTAAAAAGGCCAACATGACCAAAAGGCCAAAATTACCAAATAGGCCAAAATGAGCAAATAGGCCAAAATTACCAAAAGGTAAAAATGATCAAAAGGCCAAAATTACCAAATAGGCCAAAATGACCAAAAGGCCAAATGACAAAAAGGCAAAATTACAATAGGCCAAAATACAAAAGGAAAAATTACAAACAGGCCAAAATTACCAAAAAGGCAAAATTACAAATAAGCCAAAATTACCAAAAAGGCCAAATGAAAATTATCCTTATCCATCCTCATTATGTAATTTACATACGTGCGAATTTCAGCCAAATCGGTCCAGTAGTTTTTCCGTAAAAGCATAACAAACAAACAGACAAATATCATTTATCCGGAAACTATCCATTTTTCGGATAAAAGTATCCTATGTTCATCCTCGGTATCGAAAATATATATATATATATATATATATATATATATATATATATACTGAGTTTCAGCCAAATCGGTCCAGTAGTTTTTACGTGAAAACGGAACAGACAGACAGACAGACAGAGTTACTTTCGCATTTATAATATTAATAGGGATTATATTATTTTATATTTATATATATATATATATATATATGTGTGTGTGTGTGTGTGTGTGTGTGTGTGTGTGTGTGTGTGTGTGTGTGTGTGTGTGTGTGTGTGTGTGTGTGTGTGTGTGTGTGTGTGTGTGTGTGTGTGTGAGTGTGTGTGTGTGTGTGTGTGTGTGTGTGTGTGTGTGCGTGTGTTAAAAAAAATGAACATCGGTCCACAATTGACGATGAAATTGCGTAACATGCATATAAAAAACAAAGCGTCTGTAGAAAATTTAATACCTAATTCCTACACGCGTATACAAGTTGTTTTGCAAGAATTTAGGCGCACGGCGTTCTTTAATAAGTAATAGTAACTCTCGTTTACACTGGAATCCACTCGCCAAATTCTGAATGGTAACCATGGCACCATCTCGCGTGTATATACTTAGGAGTAAAGAAAAAAAATTAGGCTTAGAATTGACGGAGACATCGTGCTATGAAGAAGTCTGCTATCAATTTGGGGGTTTCTCTAATTCCTTGGAATCCACTTATCAGATCCTGGCATAGTGACAATGAGACCAATTCGGTAGTTATATACCATTCATTAAAATAAAAAAAAAAGATTTATAATTGACGGAGGAATTAAGTAACAAACATACAAAAAACCCACACAGACTAATTGAGAACCTTCTACTTTTAGATAAAATTTCTAGAATTGCCGGAATTAACGAATTAAGAAATCTTAATCATAAGGAATTATCCAATATGCATATCTATAACCACGGGTAATAAATGTATAACGAAGAATAGAAGTTCTCTGCAGAATAAATCCATTACCATGAAATTTAGTATATTGGGTATCTACTTTTGATACAGATGAATGAAGTATACTTTTATCTTACAAAATTAAATCGTTTTCTTGGAATATAGCAAGTTCTACTGTATAAATGTAATTAATACAATCAACAATTTTTAATGTACTTTTTATAGGATCAGGGACTTTCCGAATTCTGAATTCTCAATTGTTATCTTTTACGGAATTAAGAAATGTTTTAAATAATAAAATTCCTTCAAATCCGGTAACACGATGATAACGCATCTAGTTTTATCAACGTTCATACGCAGTAGCCTATGAACATACTTCTTGTTAAACGCCTAAAACAATATAAGAAAAATAATTTTAATGTGGATGGCGGGAACAATTTCCCTAAAATAGTAAATATTGCTACGCATTGTAAGTACTAAGTATGCTAGATACGGCAGCCGCAAGTATATATATGTGGGTAGTCCCACCAGGAGCGTTGCTAATCTTACTGACCCATATACCATGCCCGGTGAAAGACCTCGTTAACTACTACCGCTAGTGCATTATTCCTGCAACAATAAACCGTGATGCGTCGAAACATGCGATAGTGTGACTTAAACCTATTCAACCATATGCCACATTATCCCATACACAAAATAACGGAACTGTTCTGCTCGATACGTAAGGCATATAGAGCAGTGTACATTTAAATTATTTCGTAGAATAATTTTATTTAGGTAAATGTGTGTTCATAAAATATAGTTCACATTAAGTTCTAAATGTGACGTGAAGCTGGCGTAGTTTTCAGGAAGTGTATCGTAACATGTTTGCTTAACTAACTATAACATTAGCAGTGATAGAGCCAAATGAAGTCAGCTTATAACCAGCCTACTTTTTTAAATGCGTCTCATAAAATCTAGATTGTCGAGATTATGCCTCCCTTGTTTGGTTTACTAACTTATCTATCTATATAATAGTTTTAGTTAAGACTACACTCTCGCAGGTCAACGTGATAGTGGTACTCTTTGTATATTTTTTTGTTTTATCAAACCTTCCTATATCTTCTTCCGTATATAATACGAATTTTATATCATTATCTTTAATGAAACCAAGTTATAGTCAAGAAAAAATAAAATTATTTTAATGAACTTTAAAATATTTTTAAAGGTTTGGTTTACTAGGATTATACAAATTTACGTCATGTAAATATTTCACAAAATATCCTTATCCATCTTCTTACCAAAGACTATCAGTTTATAAATAGTTAATAGGGGATTATAATTCTGTTTTGTTAGAGTTTTCGTTGAAAATACCCTTAAGATGAAATTCCAGATATTAGACTGATCAGACATATATGAGTAAACAAAGGAAGCGAGGTGAATAATCAATTTTAAAGGTCACTGAATAAGATTATATTGTTAGTTATATTGGAGGGTAGTTATAAATATTTTTATTTTAGACTGTGCTGGACATGTTTTGAAATATTGTAAACATAAAAGCTCTAAAACTTATAATATATGTAATGTAAAACTTATTTAATCACCAACTGCTAACTCACATTCATACTTTGCTAAATAAAACATTTAATTTCAACAACGTACATTTACTAAAGATATATATAATATAATAACAACCCATAAACGTCCCCCTGCTGGGTTCGGGCCCCCATTATAGCAGAACGGACAATACACCCGCTATGCTTGTTCCAAGGCGGTTTGGCAGGTTTGACACATCGGTTATCTCGAGGTTTCATAATGATGTTTTCCTTCACCGATGACACGTAATGCACATTAGGTCCGAAGACTGTCTAAGTGGTGCATGTTTAGCCGCCCAAGATTCGAACCGGTGCTCTTAGAGTTGACGTGTGCGCTGATCATTAGGCTAACACGGCTTCTTTATCGGCTTATTAAACATACATTTCATTTAAAGTTGATATTATTACGATGATAATTTATTGCAGTTAGCTAGAGGTTGATTGACAAAACCAGGTTAGTTATGAAATCTCATGAGTGATAGACTTCTTTAAAATTATCTAAGATAAATATTACATTAGTTTTAATATTAACAGCAAAGATTTTCTTGCTATAAATATTCGAAAATAAGATTTCAAAAAGCTTTGCACATTTTGAACTGGTTTCTTTCAGTTACACCGCATCCTATTGAGTAGAATTAATTTTAAATATGAAAAGTGCATTAAAATAATAAGCTAGTAATATTAATTATCATTAATTATTACTTAATAAGTAATTTTAATAATGTAAACAATATTGCACTTACATTTTTATATATGGTCGTGTTTACCCGTTCAACCTTTTTCCTTCATCTCTGTTTGTTGAAAGATAAAGTAAGGTGGTCTGGATGCTGTGAAAGAAGAGCAATACATCATATTAATCATGGCTTTCATAACAGTACTTATTTCAACGATGAAAAAATACTCTTACAAATATGTATATAGATTTTTCCTCAAGGTGTCTATATACATATATGTATGTGTGTGTGTGTGTGTAGGAATTTCAAAAATGGGTTGAATGTGTATCGGAACCCACATGTAGATTGAAGTGTTTATTCGAAGATTTGTTTTAATTTAAACGAGCCAATTTGTAAGCACAACGTCCCACCCTCCTAAACATACACACACATATATTATATGAACATAATTAAGTTTTTATGTAAGTAAAATAGAGTCATTATCTGACCCGTGGCGTAGCCGCGGGGAATCTCTAATAAGATTATAAAGGGCCTTATTTATACCTATATCAGGTGATTTTATAAAAAAGTATCCCTTACAAAAAATTATGTATCTTGAAACTCCTGAGTAGTCAAAGAATTTGAAAATGAAGTGAAAAATACCTTCAGGGAATAAAATATAAGTTTGTATTCATGTTTCTTGTATACCTAAATTGATCTAAATTTCAAGGTTGTCTTATTAGGACATGAGTTTCTTTTCTTAATTTCCGTCGTTAATAGCTCGCTAAAGGCATGATTACTTAACCTTTTCAAGTTTAACTTTTTTGATATTTTAATTAATGAATAGTTTAGATTCTTACAACTTTAATGTATATTGAATGTATACTAGTATACAAAAGACAACAAAGTTGCACCCGTAACTCACTGATGCTTCCGAGCTAAGTGCGCTTGCGTCGGTAATGTCTACTGCATTAGGATATTTACGGTGTATAAGCTTTACGTTTATTTCTTTAATTGCCCCGAAGTACAAACATTAACCACGCTTTCAAAATAGCAATAAATCGTTAAAAGTATTACTGCAAACTGTCTTACTTGCAACATATTTATTTTACTTGCATGAAATGCAAAAGATTTTCTTCGTGAAATATGTCATTTTCGTTTATATGAACAAGCATGTATTAAATATGTAGTACATCAGTACTAGTATTGATGTAAATATGCGGAACGTGGAAGGCAAATAGTATAGTAAATAATAATTTCCATCAAAAATAAAGCCCTTCGACCCACGAAGTCACTGAAAATCATAAATTTTTATTTTTACTACGGAAAATAAAATTTTTCCTGCAGACATTTACCAAGTGCTAACGTAGTTTAAGTTACAAGTCCAATTCTTTAGAAACAATAAAAAAAATTAATTGCTACCTACTTTCCTTGAATAATGAAAATTTCAGGAATTTTCATTTTTTTGAAATTTTCTTATGAATGAAGTTTTACACCACTAAATGGCTACATAGTAAAATCATTAATGACCTGTTTCTATAAGAGCAGAGACGTCCCTTGTGGCATTCCCAACAGAATCCTGGTTAGTAAAAATCCTTGTTTGCAAGTCACTCTCCACTATCAAACACATAAACGTTCACAATCCACTGAAAGATAGGGCACTAGTCTGAAAAACAGAAAGATCACGTCACAAGTTCATACTAAGGGACGTGCCATGTGTACCAGGGCGGCAGATAAACACAGAAGGCGTCAGATAATCGGAACAATAGCAACGCGGCGTGGATCAGCGCAAGACAGCACAACAACGAGCGTACAGAACGCCGGCGGAGCGGTGACTGACCGGCACACTGCCGCGCCACCCCGCCGGATCGTTCCTCCGGGACCCTTCCGCCGGGAATCAGACCCACAGTATACCCGGGCCCGACGACGCTTTCCTCACGCAGCCACACCGCAAATATGTCCGCTAGGCTCGTTGACTCGGCAGATTCAGGTGACTGGTGTGTATTCGACGCAGATTTCAGCAAGCAAAACTGTTGAAAGACGTTTATTCTTTTCGGTTTAGGTAACTTTTAAAATTCATGGCATGTAGAATATAATCTGCATGACAGTATTCGGATAAGTCGCCTCATCTTTTTTAATCTTATGCTTGTGACATAACGGTCAATGACTTTTATGTCTTTATTTTGAATGACAATGACATTTGAGATTTGCAGTTTGGACAATTTTGTTTGTTAGTCTTATAATTATTGTATCGCACTTAAACCTCTTACTCTTAACCTAATGCTACAGCTTTAGCTAGGATAATGTTATAGCTATTGGCCGTTTCACGCAAATACAGCGAGGGTGTATAATAAGTTATTTGTGGTGCCATATAATTGTTAATGACGTTAAATATTGACAAATAATGTATGGGTTAATAGTAATGTTGCTATTCGTTAAAGACGTTATTATTAACGTTAAAAACAAGACGCATTTGGTCACAGTCACCGTCAGTAACATTTTCCCAGACGAAAACCTAGCTTTAAGTGAAGCATTCTCAAACCAATGTAAAAATAGTGTGAAACGCAGACCACCTTTTTGGCTTGACTTTTTTCTTTTCCTTCTACCTATTCTAACCATGACAGATAAGTATAATGCTATTTATTATGTTTGCATATAAAATTATCCAAATTCGTGCAGTTAGCATGTACTACCGGTGGCATTATCGTACGACCACCTCGCATTGATTAATACTATAATGCAATTTATGAGATAAAGTTCAACGGCAGTTTGTGCCGGTAGACCGCGACGTACTTATCACGATCAAATCGCAGATGCCTTAAGAATTCTTAAGAAGAATAAAGTCATAAAGAATGGATAGGTTTTAAGCAATGCCTACACCTACAATAAACGTGTATAAAGACATTAATGAAAGTGGAAATATTATCGTCTATGTCTACCCCTATAGAAAACAGGCATGATAATATGTGTGTATGTTCAGCGGCATCCTAGCGAGGTTCTGATGTCCTTTCGAATTACCCTGAGACGTTAGTGAACTGGTAAGCGGCAAGTGCAAGCGGTGAGGCAATGGTAGTCGGTGGTCTCCAACGATAGTGAAAGTAGTCTAGGCGAGCGCACTTCATAGACGGAATGCGAAAATGTCTTATAGTATAAATAGACCTTTGAATTCAACACGTCGAACAAAAAATGTAAATTCCAGCAAATTAATTCCGCATAATCGGACTTAATGTTGATTCAAGGCTTAAGGTTCTATAAAATTATAGGATATTAATATATTGTATTATATGAAACACCAATTGCTCAAAGTATTTTTATATTGGTTACACCGGGGTCCTTTTAATCTCGAATTAACACTTAATTATGTATAGATATAGAAGTCTGTGTTAGAATTGCACATTTTTTTCCGGAAATATGTTCGGTTCCCACGTGAGTACATTACCGCAAGCGAAACCGCGTTGTAAAGCTAGTAGGGAAATAAACATTTAAAATTTGAAGGGTTCCGTAGAAGTGAAAAAAATGTATACTTGTCACCTGTCACAAGAAGTGAGAATATTCATAATTATTTAAATAATTATGAATATTCTCAATTATTTGTGACATTCTGATAATTAAAATATATCAGAAACAGCCAAACAGGCTGTAGTATAGCGAAGCCTGTGGACTTTCGCAATCCCAGCAGTGTAGCAAAACGTTGTCGTTTTCAAAGAAATTTAATGAGCTGCGTCGTAGTGAAAAGGGAAGATCTTTATTTTTCTAAAGAATAATAATGTAGCTTGTAGTTTTACCTAGATAGAGTTTTACACGTCGCTTCGTAAGTATAAATTTCTTTAAATATAGCGCTGTATCTAGCGAAAGACATCCAATTTTATCGAATAAAATAAGTTCCTTTTCACTGTCGAAAGGTGTGTCGAAATACACAAATTCACAATATTCGATAAAATTCCAGTCTGTAAAGGAAAACATACTTACTTTTATATGTTACCAGCTGTCCCGCCAGATGTCGTCCTGCCCGGAAAAGCTTTAATCAATATGCTGACAGCAGCGCCACCTACCGGGTCCAATTGTTAACCAACTCGGAAACCTTCTTTGGCACATGCACAACAACTTAGCTAAAGATCATCACATGATCAATTGTATAGTCTACGATTCTATAAAGGACATACAGGCAAACATTAATTTTATATAAATGTTATGTAGTGTAGACTAATTTGAATAAACAAATTAAATCTGTTAAATTATATTTAAATTGCTTACCACTTTTGGTATAATTCAACAATGCTACTGTTACTGCTACTACTGTTATGTTGTTTGAAAACATTGAAACAGTACGCGCTTTTGTTACTGAAGCCGTTATTTAAGGGTTTAATTCTAATTCGGCATTGCTTTACGGTTTCTGTTATTTCCGGAGTAAATAAACCAAATCGCTTTAATTTTAACAGTGACACTCCTATACACTCTATCTCTACCCGATTGTAAGGTATTGAACCTATTTTTTTTAAGGCGGGGGAAATGCATTTCGCACAATACCGGATCCTTTACTAAGGATTAGACCAAAGCGACGAGAGGTGAGTCACGAATAGCTACCAGAGACAATCGTCGGCTTCTGTGGAGACTCGAATACTCAATACTCCACTAAAACCACCCTCCTCCCATGTGTCCTGCGCTCGTGGTAGGAAAAGCGTGAGACTTAAAACGTAGTTACGCCCACACTGATCCTAGCGCATCAGTGCTTGAGAATGCACATTGATGAATGGCAGTACATTGAACCAACTGAAGTAAAGGATTGTTGTGTTTAACTATACAATAATACCAGATAAGCTGAAAGGACAGTGCTATAAATTCATAATTAGGTTTGTCTTTTGTAAGGCAATAAGGTTGTGGCACGAAGATAAATATGCAGCGCTGGTATGTGATGATATGAGGAAGAACTGCAAAAAAAGCTTTCGTTCTTAGTATTCTTCTCTCAAGATCTAATTTATGTTAATCAATGCCTAAGATCGGTAAGAATAACGAAATAAATATATAAACTACACCATTTTTATGACTAACAATATATTTTAAAATTTTGTAACATGTTAAATTATAGAGAATTAAATATTGTCGTTTTCGTATTGTTATAATTTTTTGAGTAAGTCACTTAGTAACTGTTTATGTACTTCACATAACCTTAGAAAAATTAAGTATGAAATACATCAGGGGATCTTCTACCTAAGTACTATCATTAAATTAATATTTAAATCATAACTAAGTCGACCATAAAAACTCAGTTGATAAATGTATTCAATTCGTTTATAGCCGGTTTCAATATCTTAAATATTTATTCACTTGCCCTACCATCGGTTATACAACCGAAATTATGAAGTTAGATGTATGGGCCTTATGTCAAATTTTAACTGATAGTGAAGCAAATGAACAGTCGGTATTGTATAGGTACCGGGTATAAATGTATACTATTCAAACAACAACCACAAAATCGCTTAATATAATACCTGAAAACCAAATTAAATAACATAACAGGGTATGAATAGAATTTATTTTATTACATATTTATTACACATAGTCCATGAAGTTTAAGTACAAAAAACCATAGGGCAGTATTATCACTAAAACATTTTCTTTTAGACAACCTTAGGATGGATTAGTAAACTTTGCGGAACATGTGGATGCTACAATGTAAATAGGATATAGAAGAAAGAAAGTGTGTATTTCCAAATGGTATATTATATATTTGTATGAACAATTTTATTTTTCCAAAGTTTATTTAAAAACAAAGGGCTGTTCTAATATGTTAAACAATTTATGTTAATATAGAAGGGTTACCGAAATCACGTAGTGGCCAAGATAATGAGTCAGAAGAGCACTCGAAAGAATTTAATAAACAGTCCAACCAATGTATGTTGAGACTTCACGTTTTGATAACATTGCACGACACAGAAGATTTTATCTTCTGTAAAATCACCCTAACTACAGAGTGGTCGAGTTTTTTATTTATTAATAATGAGCAATATAAAGAATATAAATGCACTTAATACACCTACTGTTACATAATTAGAAGACAGATATGAGAGTGAAAGTAAAGGAGTGTTTACATTTAATCCTTTTACTACCGTGCTACTAGTCATCAATCAGGCACCCATCCTATATCATACCTATAACCCTTACAGTACAGGCCAACATTAGAATTTCATAGCCTAAAACCCATCTGCTGCCCCTTAAAAATAAAAAATAAAATACTTTATAGAAGGCTTACTTTAAATGTTATTATGATGATATGTATGTAGGTGTAGCTTTTGTGTCTTTGCTCTTGTAGCTGCTCGTAGGCTGCGGAACTGAGAAAGCGCTGCCTTGAGACATGCGCCCCTGCCTGCCATTCCCACGGCTAACCCCTACGACCGCTATTTATCTACAATGCATTTAAGTCGTTCAATAGAGGTTCTCAAAAACGTTTATATACCTTAATGATTACGAAAAATGAAATGAAATCTTAAGTTAGTTTAGTTAGTTAAAAATATAAGGTTAGATAAAAGTCATTAAATTCCTCACTGATCGATTACAGCCCACAATTAAGATGTCTGTCAGCTTGTGTGTTGTTTCCAGCAAATCTGATCTGATCCTAAAATTTGAAGAAATGTCTCATTCGTTTCCTGTATCATGCTTGGTAACTTGGAACTTTAACTTCCTTGATCGAAATGCAACTCGGATGTTAAGGGTCTTATCGCGTGGTTCTTACCAGGCCTGTATTTGTGTGCGTGAGGCCGTGTACGCAGGAGCGATTACGCAAACCGGCGAGCTTCCCCGAGGAGCGAGGTCGTTGGCAATGGACTCAGTTCAATGTCACCAAATATATCACCGAGTATTGCGTCGGGAGTAAATATATTTGATACTTGGGTAACCACATGTCTGAATAAATATATTTTTAATAAAATACACTGAGTTATTTTAAATCATAATAAGATTCACAACAATATAAAATATGTAATTTAATTTCTTTTTTAAATCAAAAATTAGTTATTAAAGATTATTTTTGTACGTGACTAGATGAGTATAAAGACAAAATATAAAGTAATTTTACTATGTACACATAGTAGCGTAGACTTAAGACTCAAATATTTTTTTTCATTTTTTTGTTATAGTTTTGTAATCAAATGACAAAAACAATGGACATCTTTGGAACGTTAGTCCGATTTTATATTCTTACATTATTTAGTATTTTTTTATTGTTGTAGCACAGCAGACAAGCTGAAGGCTAAGAAGGAAGTGGTTATAGTCGCCTATGGACATTTGCAATACCAGAGTTGCCATCGATGCACTGCTGGCCTCGAAGAAATTTGATGACACCTTTATCTGTAAATATGCTACAGTAAATAAGTAAACAAGCTCTTTTTTTCCATTGTGACACAATAACAATAATACAATACCGCTAACAATACGCTGTTAGACAAAGTACCAAGCGTCGCAGCGCGCGCTCTTCGGCCGCGCTCCTGACCGGGTCGTCGACCGCACTTTTCGGCAGGCGGGCCGTGTTTCAGCTGTAACGCGATCCTGCACGCACACAGTCGTCCACCGCACACCGCACCGCCGCAGTGTAGCGCTCACCGGAAAAGCATTGTCGATATGTCATACATTTTCACGCCCATACATACTTTTTCGTACTCGTACGTAGAGGTTTTATGAATGTATGAAAAAACCACGCAGAGTCGCAGTATTTCTGATTCTCAGTAAAGACTGTTTTTCTGAGTTTCTTTTACATAATATAAATATTTCCTAGGATATAAGGCATATCATTTTCAAATTTTTAAATAACATTCATACCAAAATTACATCCTGCACAGAGGTTTAATCTTCAGAAGCTGCAAATAATAAACAGTCAATTACTTTCGCCTATAAATAAAATCATATCAATAACAAAAGTCAACGAACCACATATTGGGTCAAGAGAAGTCTAATATTATTTGTTTCGAAGTATTTGGATATTACAATAATATTACATGTCCTATTCGTAGAATACTATTGGAAATAAAAGTTATATATTCTTATCATTGGCATCTCGAAGACCATAAATAAGTTCGAAAAGATAAATCTTCCGAGAAAATCTAAATAAAACTTAGGAAATTATTATTGGCAATATCTAGTTTCTTCAATATTATTTCATTTTAGTATGTAATGATTAAGCCACAAATTTATATTATATTCCAAATGCCGTATGTATGTATGTGAGAGATGTTTAAGCGGAACGTGAAGCTTACGGTATTGATCCATACAAAATGTAATAGTATTTTCTCTAGGATAAACACTGGCTGTTTGAAAGCCTCATTATTTTATAATCACAGAATGTATTAACATAGTAGGAAATTTATAATTAAACTTTGTGTAGAATAATATTGTTACGAATTTGTAGGATGTAAATTCGAAATGTCATTGGAATTATGAGAAAGGTTATTAAAAATACACACATGTAATTAACAGTTCTTACAAGTAAGTATACCCAAATACAACAAAACCAAACCAAGAGGCAGAAAATCGTCATCACATAAATCGCGCAAAGTTCCTCGTTATAAGATGTTCGCTCCTAAAGTGCACTAGGTAACGCCTCGTTCGCAGTCAGAACACGACTGACCCATTTTCTGACTGATCGACCCCCATCTATTTGTAAATTAGACATAGCCTCCTAGCAACATGCCGCCCACTGGTTCTTGAAATCGTTATGGTCAGCTTAATGACATTCAGGAATTTGCTTGAAATACCAACAGAGGAAAGCTTTTATGACGTCATACGGCGGCGTGAATAAAGAAATTAGCGCAAACAATTAGTCACTCAAATTCAAAATGGTACTAAATTATCTGCAAGGGTCGGTTTGCATCAAAATCAACTATTGGGCCAGTTTCGATGCGGTTTTCGCAAATCGACAGCTAATTCTTAGACTTAAATCTGCCCCACTTGCGCTAGGATAAACCTAGGAATCCCGCGAGAATTTTCCCAGGACCTGTTCAAACTTGTTCGGGTGCCTTAAAATTAGCCTATTCCGACATAGTTTTCACAATAAGATAGCTTACAAAGAGTTTAAGTGAAATGCCTTTTTATTATATGGACACGCATGCACCAGCCAAATAAATACTGTCTGCTTTATCTCTGCATAAACTTAAAACATTGAGACAGCTCGTGAGATCTTAATTTAACCGATTACAATCGTAATCCATTTGCACCTAAGCATTTTTTTAATACTTACACTATTGGAAATCTTGCGCCGCCCACACATCTCGGCCTTCATGCTTTGATGTTGCCCCTGGAAACCTTTATACGAGCGTGAGAAGGGATGCGTGAAAGAAATACAGAATAATATTTCAAAACTTATACTCGTTTTATTTTACTATGCTAATGCGTTGATCACACGTAATTAGTACAGTAGCGAAGCAGTAAAATGCTACTAGGCCGAGAGAGTTGGGCGGGGGAGCAAGAGTTCATACGTATTTTGATTGTGTGGTGAGTCAGTTTTGTTTTGTTCACTACATCACCAAGATGGATCGTAGAACAAAAGATATAAACGGATTTTCAACCTAGTTTACGAAAAATAATGGAAAAATTTAATAGACGACGAAAGTAGAAGTGTTTACGAGGAAATTATTTGCAAAGAAACCTGCTCTCGATGCAATAAATAGTATCTTTCATGAATAACAGATAGAAGATCTCAAGGAATATAGGGGGATTTTTAGAAAATTTTACACATTCGTTTCCTTTTATATTATTAATATCATTTATTAATGAATGAACATAAACAATGCATAGCAAATAATCCGCTAGTAAACAATATACAAAAAACCGCTGGCGTGGCGAACGAGTGGCAGGCAAGTGTCACTCAGGGTGTGTTTCTACCTGCCGAGTGGTATACCGAGTCAATGCGGGGATTAAAGAATGAATCAGGGGGCAGGGTACTCGGTCTTGCAAACAAATTGTGGATCTAGTGACTCTTTCGCCACTTTGCTGGACCGAGCACTCGACCGAGTGAACTCGTCAAAGTATTTATATGCACCGATTATTCGGCCGAGGGCACTGTCTTGACACTGTACTTGTTACGTGTAATAAGCATATGGATGAAACTGGGGATTGTTTTTTTTTTGGTCTGTTTATTTCGATATTATGTGATAGTTAACAACGGATATGAATTCGAATTTTACCCAAAACAAACCACAAGAAAAGTTATAAAATATTTCGAAATCTTGCCTCAGTATTATTATATAAATTGTTATTATTATTTCCATGTGCTTAGCCTAAGTTGTAATATTAATGCGAAATGTTATTTGTGTTATGAAATCTGTAATAGTTACTCAAAGACATAACTTATTTTTAAAAAAAGGTTCTTAACCTTAAGGTTAAATACGGCTACAGGAGTAATAACACGAAACGATACGGGAAGTATTTGAATGCGATCACTATAAGCTACAAATTTTCAATTAATAAATTACAAATAGAAATTTAAAAACAAAGATTCTTTTATAAGTTTTAGCATTGAAAATATTTTGTTAGCAGCCGTGAACTCTGCGACCTTTGAACTTGGAGTGAACGTACCCTTGACTCGAACAACGTCGGTCCTTAGCCTGTTATAATTAAACTGATACCGATAATTGTGATATTTTCGTTCATACACCCGCGAGTCAACAATGAGCATATCGCTAGAGGAACAATGACACCGTATTACGCACCAGACATTACTGCTGATCACTTGTAAAATAGAGGTTTTGTAATAATCATTTCTTTATTTATTTAATTTTAATTTTCGTATATTTGTTTTTTACAAGCTTTTATTTAACCTGCAATGAATGTATGTATGTAAGTATGTATGTATGTTGGGATGGAATCTTACAAGTTAAATTTGACCAACTTCCCAGTTTCTGATTGAGCTGAAATTTTGCACACATATGTATATCGCGTGGCAATATAACAATATGGTACCATGGAGCTGATCTGATGATGGAGTCGGAAGATGATCATTGGAACTCCTGTGCTAAACAAGATAGACCCGTAGTGTTGGTCTCGTGTTACTTGTCTTGGCTAACACTCTACTGCTACATGATAACCAGGATCTCAAAAGAATTTCTTTTAAGCTAAATTGCCTGGAAGAGATCGCTTTTAGCGATTTTTTTTTATCCGTGCAGGAACGGAGAAAGAATACAATTTCCTGCGGCCGGGCGGCCTGTCGTAAGAGGCGACAAAACAACCCACAGCCAGGTGGTAGGGCATTTGCCCGACTGGATGGCTACCACCCCTGGTCTTAAGTATGTCGCCATAACAACCTTGAGTTGTGTTCCGGCATTAGTGACCAGGTTCCAGTGTCCCTTAAGAGAGCAGCAGCGCATTTGTAGCACCTTTGGTGTTGCATATGTCCATAGGCGATGGTAACCGCTGTCCATCAAGTGGGCCGTCTGCCTGTCTGCTGAACTCCAGCAATAAAAAAAAATTAAAAAAAAGCGAAAAGGCCGCCTATTGTTTTGCCAAGAAGTAATTATGCATTTTATTTTTGTATTTGTTTTTTTTGGTGAGCGATTACTTGTTATCTGTCTATCTATCAATATTATACAACTTTTTGAAAGTAGGACTAGAGAAAAATATAATCCTGCGCGTTCTTGCCAAAAACTCGATTGCTAAGTGGGATCTATTGAGCCCAGTTTCCAAAGGTATGCAATTCAAACGAGTGTCTTTAGTTTCTCACAATAACGTATTCAATTAATGATCTTATTATTATTAGTACGTATGGAAATTATTGTAAAACAAGTTATTTTCACATTTCCTGATTTTGGTTCAAAAGGTCAAAACTTAAGGAAATTGCATTTGACATTAATAGATGACGCATATTTCGTATTATAATTAACATAGAGATTCTACAAAAACTAATTTATATTCAAGGTTTTAATCTAAGATAAACTTATGTGCATCCTTAATGACATTTTAATAAATTTTCACGGAACCCATATTATTCTACTACGCATTACACGTGATGTGAAAACAGTCAATGCTAGTACAAACGATATTTTGGTGGGCGGCTCTAATTTAAATAAACGCGACGCTCCATAGAGACTGTTTAATATGCTTTTTGTGTTTTAATTCCACAAAAGTCTTCACGGGTTCACGTTTGTAGATACGTTGTATGGTAAAAATAAAATGTCTCCACGATACATTAAGAGGTTGTTCACCCAATATTTGGGCATCGCCCTTCTCCCTTCGGGGACTATTTGTTAAAGGATACAATCTCGACGGCCGTCGTTTTTACTCTAAATTTACATGATACGAACTCCAAAGCTGAGCTGAAAGATGCCACCTGTCCCTCACATAACAGTCTTAACGACAACATTATCCAAGTTTGGGCGAAGGCAAACAGAAGCGATGTCTCGAACAGTAAGTTAGTAAAATCCATATTGCATTATTTAAGGTCTTCAAAGTCTGCGTCTGTCTGACCTTAATGGCTGTAGGTATTTTACAGTTAATTTGTACTACGTCTATAATATATTTATAATTATGGATTTTAAGTTTTAATTACCGTAAAACGGCTTAATCGTTGAAAGTCACATACTTTTAGTACTAAATTGGTTGACTTGATTATTAAAACATATAAAATTTATTTACAAACATCTTCTTTACAGTTCCCTAGGCATGTTAGTAAAAACTAAATCGTTATACAGTCCTTACATTGGTCCGTCCGTTTTTTATAGCTAAAGTACAGCAAATAGGCTGACGGTCCAACTGAGAGAAAGTGGTAACCGTCGCCTATAGTCATTTACAAAATCAAATGTGCTGCCGGCCACGAAGGAGAGCTGTAACCAACTAATGTAGGTACAACTCAAGGTTGTAGCGACATACTCTAGACCACGAATGGCAGCCATCCAAATGGGCAAATACTTGTCATCTGGCTGTTGGGTGGTTTTTCGCTCTTACGACAAACCATCTGTTTTATCAAAATTATGACGAGATCTGACATGGTTCGCTCGTCAACTAATACTGGACCTAGGCGTCCACGAGCTTGTGCCACATATCTCGGTCCAACCCATTCCCGTATCCATCAGAAACTTAGTATAAATCGTCAGTTATTCAGAGTTTTCCACCCTATAGTTCAAAAGCACTGCATATGAGTTTAGAAACAAATATTTCACAAACTATTGACTTTTGTTTAAAATTCGCTAATAAGTTTTCAAACTTTATATGTACAACGATACCACATATTCTCATGTGCATTATATTTTTTTCCCTGCTTGAGTCATCTAAATTATGACCACATCTCATATTTAAATATTTTGTAATTTCTCTGCACCTTTGCCTATCTGCTTATAGAATATCTATAATGTTTAAAATTCTAAAAACGCCGTGTCTGTAAATTGAAGCTATTTAAAAAAAACAACTGGGATATAACTATATACACGACGTACAACACGTTTTTTTAGATTTCTTATCTGTTTGTCTTTTTGTGAAAATTCTTTAGACTCGAAAACCCAATTTTATTCAGAGAATCCCGCGGGAATAATTCTGGGAATAATTTACATTTGTTAATGATTTACATTTAAAAAAATCCAAAGTGATTTTTTCACAGATCGATATCAAATTGTATATAATGAAATGTGTGATTTTTGTCCCGGAAATCCCGCGAAAATGTTCCCGATAGCGGTTTGTAGTTGTGTTCGCGTGCATAAAAATTAGCTACGACAGCTTACTTTATTATTCTTTTTTAAATACTGCGGTACTTGCATCGCGAGAATCCCGAAGTCGCGGACGTATCTAGTAATAATATATTTTTCGTTTTAGCAATTTGTATTCATATAATTTTCTGTATTTATGAGGAAAATTACTAGGTATAACATAAATAGATAGACATAAATAGATGGTGAACATGTCGATTTTATACGATTTACTATTCGCTAATATGGACACGGGAATCCAAGAAAGAATAGACAACGCTTAATTAATTAATATATCATTTTTTTAACATCACAATTCCTTTCACTGGTCTTGTGTACCTTACCGAAAAAAGAACGTGAATTCTCTTTGCAAAAAAATACATTTATTTATCTGTCAGCATATCAAACATGATGCGTTTTTCGTTAATGCGGTTTAACCGCTGCATAACCGTTGCATAATAATGCAGCTCACAATACGAGCACGTCGTACATATGCGCAAGCGCAGTCCGCTCACATACGAATGAAACACGTGCACGCACACTGTGGCACGAGATAAGAGCCCGGCCAACGACCCCCAAGGAGAAATAGCGCCTGAAATCACTATAAACAGAATCTGAAGGTACCTCTTGGATGTTTTAAAAATATATAAACACTTAACATAAATCAATCGATATTGAATTTTAAAATGCAGCTTAGTCGTTATAGGTTTCGAGAGTTTTATAAGTGCATCCTGCCTGTGTACGGTTCAAGGTTAGTTATACTGTAAAATCGATATTGTTTAGGTGCTGTCAACTGGTTACAGTTAGAATAATAAAGTATTTGAGGTACTTGAACGTTTATAGTGAAAAAACTTTCCTTGAAGCAGTTTTCGTAATTATATTGCTTACAATTTACTTGCGACGCAACTTCACACACGAAAATTGGGATACGAAATTTTATATTTTAATCTTTATGTAGCGTCAAAAATTTTTTAGGGTATTTTTTTATTGTAGAATTCAACAGAGAAGCAGACAGCCCACCTAATGGAAAGCGATTACCATCGCCTATGGACACTGCAACACCATAGGGGCTACCAATTTGATGCTCTGGAAAGGGAGACTGGCCTCTAATATCGGAACACAATTCAAGGTTGTTATGGCGGCATACTCTAGACCAGGGGTGGTAGCCATCCCGACGGGCAAATACGTTACCACCTGGCTGTGGGTTATTTTGAGAGAAATCGATACATTCAACTTGGCCTACATAGCTTTCGAATTACGAAAATCATGAATCTCATTGTAACATTGTCCCTGACGCGTAACAAAGTTACGAATAAATGAGTTTCTTCTCCGAAATGATTCAAATAAATATTATACCAATTATTACGATAAAATCAGTTCAATACACAAAAGGTAAGCCATCAGAAAAGAACAACAACATTTTCGCGTTGATACACAATTCTACATTGTAGAAGTCATGACAGCTTCTTGACTAACCACCCGTATCTCATTCCAACGATATGGTTTCATGATATTATTTTCATAAATTACCACGTATTGATTGTTTAAAAAGTATCGTGATGAAACCGGAACATCGAGATGACCAATATATGAAAGCCGCTAATTGGCTTTGAACAAGCGTGACCTATTCCCATAAAAATGGAGGCCCAAACTCAGGTATAGTGTTGCCTAAAAATATTGTAAGTGGTATATTGTGTCAATTATTTTGATGAGGAATAAATGATTATGAATATATGTGTATCTATCTATATATACATATTTGTAGATCTAAAATAAACTATGGCACGTATGTGACTCAGCTAGTTAGTTAATACTCTCGGAATGATATATAGCAAGTGAAATCAACTAAGCTGTTCCAACAACCGTGTATCCGAATAGGCAATCAAAATGGAATTGCACACGTTAACATACAGACAAAAGCCCGGAGTTATTGTTTAGAATAAAACGACTCATGCGCAGCGCAAAGCGGAACGAACGGTTGTAATCTTGAATGGAGTGAAAGTGGCTTCAGATACTTCCTGACATGAGGAAAGTGAATGCTCGTGGGTTAGACACGACAGAGTCGGCCCTGCCTAGGCAGCAATGCGCCAATACTGATACACATCTCACGTTCAATGGAAATTTAAAGAAAGTTGTTGCAGTTGCAACGTATAAATGTAATGAAAGTATTGCTAGGACACTGAACTTTTGCTAGAAAAACTGTTAGTTGCATAAAGAAATACATAGTACTATATATATATAGATTGAGACAGGCAGTACGTATGTGTCACAACTTCACTTGAGATATAAAACCGTTTACTTTTATCATTTGCTTCGTTCATCACATAACTATACTAATTATAGCCTATGTTACTACATCGCTGCCACAGGGAAGAGAGCCATAAGACTGGCTGCATTGCAACCTTGGATGGCAGTGGTAATTCGCTGCGCGAAGTATACTTCGCCTTCTAGTTATGGGTGACATCAACGACTTTCCTACGAATTTCTTTGTTGAAATTCAACTAAAAGTACTGTCTCTACAGAAATTTATCAAAACGATTCATTGACTTTTCCGGTGATCAGAATCAGATGGCGATGCAACGAGGAAGCGTAGTCAGCTTTATGGGCACCCTAATCATATTAGACGGTGACCTAGGTTCAGTATTCTACTTATAGTCTTGAGGGAGTATGGGTAGAATACAATATAGGTAACTAAGTTAAGTTGTCTTTTGTTGTATTATATAAATTCATTGTAAATATCTAAAGTTTTAAATAAGTATGTTATTATACGATACATACTGCTGCCATAATAAAACGCTATATATTTTTTAAGATTGATACATCATTTTATTATAGATTCACAAGTCAGTGACTGTGCGTATTTACGTTCAGTCACGGACTTAGTTTGTCTTATGCTGTTACATTTGTACTTTGACGACGGCCTCCTTACAGTTTGTTACCTTTATATTACTTTGTAATCGTTTTCTATTTTCAATCTTAGGTTGCCAGGGAATAATAAACGTGCACAATCACATTATACAAACCTCATTAAAATTTCTACCCACTATTCCTAATGCCCCTGCTACAGGAGGGTTAAGGATAGTGTTAGTGACTGTGTCCAGATGCGACTTATTTATAGCGTTAAAAATGACATCGTGAATAAATTAAATAAACCCTTGGCTATGTATACGTGACACTAACACTAAGATTTTCCTAAGTATAATAGCAATAAAGACAGGCGCATAATATTTATACAGTCCGGACTGTATAAATATTATGACCCTGCCTTAGCGGTTTTCAATAAGTATTCCGCAATTGGGAAAACCGTTCTAGTTTTTATCATTTGCGTTCGTTTCATCATTGTGTAATGCAAAGTAAATTAATAATCATCATCATCCGAGTGTTAAATCCCGGTTGCGTTCTGGGCGTTCACTCCGACGCCCAGGGTTCGCTTTCCTACTTTTTATATTCCACTGCGCGCAATCTTCAGCGTCCCCCGTTTTGAGGCCATTGGTAATCATGTCATCCTTCACAACATTTGCAGCATTTGTTCACCACATAATTAGCCGGTCTCCGTAAAACGTGTCCGTACCAGCGTAAGCGACACTCTTGCAGTTTGTCTGCTATGTCACAGGTATCAAGACTGCCGCGGATGTGGGAGTTCCTGACACGGTCTTTCCGTGTCACTCGACACATCCATTGCAGCATATATATGAAAGTAAACTTATAATAAATAAATGTTTTACTGTTGTCCATCAGTATTTCAGTAGAACGATCAGTATACACCTTTATCCATAGTAGATTTTCTCAACGTGCAATTTTCCTTATGATGTTTTCCTGCACCATTCACTATGCAGCATGTGGCAAATACAATAATATCTACATTAAGTCAGAAAAGCTGCGCAAGTAGTGCCACGCTTTCTATCCAGAATTCGAACCCATGTCTTTAAAATCACACGCAAATTCGTGATTGACTAGGCTATTACGATTTCAACCACACACAATAATAGCAAAGCAATTTTAATAAATGAAAATCGTAGTCAATGCACTCACAATACACCACAAATATAATTCAATCAATGAATCACTTAAATTAAAGAATGTGGAGTCTTCTAACTACGTCGCTTTGTCATTGTCAGGGGTACGCGGCCTTACAAGTGTCTGATTCATATGTGGACTGTAATGTTTACTTTTAACATTATGCATTAAAGTATGAGTTCGTTCAAGAACATTTTTTAAATAATAGAAGATTTACCCTAGAAGCAACAGCAGTTTTACTGATGAAATACAGCATACCATTGCGCTAAGATCCAAAATAGCAAATCAGAGAGTAAAAGGGATAAAATTGTCGGACAGTTATTAATCCTAGTAATATTATAAACGCGAAAGTATGTAAGAATTTATGTTTGCTACTCTTTCACGCAAAAACTACTACTAAATGGATTTTGATGAAATTTTACAATAATGTAGGTTACACATCAGAATAACACATAGGCTATAATTTATAAAGATATAGTGTGATTTATCCAAAATATAACGATTTTCCATTACCACGCGGGTGAAACCGCGGGGCGCAGCTAGTTTTTGAATATAATACATAGCAGGTTGTAAACAACCCGCTGATCAATCTGGACCTAATCATTCAGCCTACAGAATGTATAACGTTAGTTCGGGCGGATTACCTGATTTTACAAATCTGTAATTTCTACGATGTTTTTCTTAATTATTAGCACATTATGTAGATAGATAGACAACTCTCTGACTAAGGTCTCTCTATCGCTTATTATTATATATATATATAGACGAAAGTTAAACTCAATACAAAATATACAGAAGAAATAAATAAGATATTCCGACGCAATATCTTCAACATTTATGAATGAAATGTGAACTGCATTGAGATGAAAATAAATTCATGTAGCTACTCAATATTGCATGAATATCACAAAACAGTTCTCTAACGTAATAAACAGAATGTATTCATTCGGTTTCTTGTTTACCAGCCTGTGTCTTTGACTAATATTACTTTTGTTGTGATCATGGAATGATTGTACTAAGAACGACAATCGTCTAGTAGAAAAAGAAATCTGAACTCTATGCGTAAACAACTCCATGTCATAAAATTTGATTTTGAAAAAACAATAACAAAACCGACTTGACACTCAAACCCAAAAAATAAATAAATATTTTGGTAATGTTATCTTGAACTCGGTGCATTTTTGCAATTTTGTTTTTGTTTTTTATATTTAACTTGGCACCCTCTTCGAGATGTTGAAGAAAATATCTATTTTTGTTTTATAGTTCAAAGTCGGATTTGTTTTTGTAAAAAAATCTACTTTTAGTTGCTTGAATAAATTTTGAAATAACATTTAGAGCGCCTGTAAAAATTGTACTACTGGCACGCGAATACAAGATTTGCTTTCAAAGAATGTACGAGCTTGGCGATTCTCAACAAGGCTTGCTCTCGTTTTCCCTGGGATTCACTCATAATATCCTGACTTGGTGAAAATGAAACCACCTCACGGTATACTCTTTCGGATAAACAAAAAAAATGAAAATCGGTCCATAATTGACGGAGTAATTGCGTAACAAACATGCAGTCAAATTAAGAACCTCCTTTTGAAATTGGGGTAAATTAATGGTGATAGAAATTATAATTAAATTCAATGAAAATTGTATTAATAAGATTTATTGAGTAATTTTTAATACATATATGAGGTACTTTTAATGAAATACTCTAGGGTCCCGTGGCTAAATTACTAAAACTCTTTCTCCATTGTAGGAGTTAGCTGCCTCATTGGCTATCGGCTATCGATCGTGTAAAAGACCTGACTAGCCCGTTGACACTTAAGCTTACTAATTTTCCTTATTCTGATATTCTTGTTTCGCATTTTACGGATCAAAAATCACCCTTGAAGATACTACAAACGTTTGTATAGAATATATTTGAAACGCATATCATAACAAGCTTTTTGATATAAACAAAAACTTCTGGACGGCTCCCCTGTCTCCTCCACTTGTTTACCTATGACGCCTTGTTAAAATGTTAATTATTGAGATTGAATCGGTGGCCAGTATGAATGAGTTGGAATTATTCAGGTGACGAATGGCCGAGGGCGTTCACCCTGGGGTGCGGGTCTTCGACCGGCCGAGTTTCACACAGCTGATCGTGCGTTGCCCGACCCACGCCCGACCTATGTATGACTAACAAATATCGACGTCGCGGCAAAAACCGCTATTCAGTATTACTTATGAAATTCCTGTAAGACGCAATTAAATTTAAATAATTCATGAAAATTATTTTAGTTTTAATCTATTCGATAACAGATGTCGCTAGTAGTTTGAGTAAAACGCTTTCAAGATAACGTAGGAACCTTTTTATTAAATAAAAATTTATTTTATGCTACTTATTTGACAATAAAAAAAAATTACCTCTCATTTTTTACTGTCACGCGTTGCGATATTCTTCGAGATTTTTTTCTAAATTGCAGTAAAATATTTATTCTAGTTATTTTTCAGCGTAATATATCTGCAAAGTACTTAGCTATCAACTCTTGAGTATGTGATTTACTCTGAATTTTAATAATAAGATACTATGGGTCCTCAAAAGTATGGCCCAGAAACGAGCCACGAAGAGCGTCATGGACGGCGCCTTCAAATTATGTACGCGCGTAAAACCCGCGAGCGCCAAGTGTTTATGCAAGAACTTAAGGAAATAAGACGACAAAAAGATAAACAACTTTTAAAACTTCTGAAAGATTCCATAGGACCCATATGGTATCAAGCCCTAAGTGTCCCTCAACGAGGTGCTTTAGATACACTAGAATTTTCTATTTACCAAGACCTATTGGAAGGAAGACCCGTGAGAACAGCTGTTGTAATGCGAGAATTAGGTCTGTATCCGCGTCCCAATACTATTGACCTTATGAACTGTGTATACTTAGGAAGAAACGATCCCAAAGAAGTGCTAGCACAGTTATTCCTGATGACATTCGGTCACTCTATAGACGGGAAACGGGCAGTGTATAATCTCAACGCTCGTCTGATGCTATCGGCAATATTGTACCTAGGCTTACAAAATCTGATACAGCTCCTCCGAGATAGGTTTAAAGCAGAGCCTCAGAAGAAAGTAACACTTCCCAGACCAAAAAAGAAAACTGAACCGCCATTACCATCTCCGTATCTCCAAAAGATGGTTGCTGGTTTATATGAACCACCGAGAAGAAAAAAGAAACGACCACCTCCATTACCAAATCTGGATGATTTGAATGAACCTTATGAAGAAGATCCTCCAATTCCTAAACCACCGCCACCACCCCCACCGCCTCCTCCTCCCAAAAAAAGACTTCCTAAAAGTTATTGTGACAAAATTTCTGGGATTATCAGGATAGAACCTCATTCTTCAGCGACTCAAGTCACGGCGCAAGGATTTATTAGGACTAGTCATCGCCGAATGCGAGGATCAAGGTTATGCGCTACGGAAGTTAAAAAAACTTACGGCATTGGTAGTGGACTAGCACCGAAGGGAGCACGCAGAAGAAAACCAGTAGCTCCGTCAACTGGCATGTGGAACATGCAATACATGATCAACGGAGTCTATGAAATCCACGGGAAAACGGTATTTGTGTTAGGCAACGTTTCGGTTTTGCCACCAGTAGGGGAACTAATACACGGAGGCCACAAGTGTCTGGCTGGCCAAAACATAAATATACACTGCGGTTTCCGTGGAAGACCGCCACCACCGAAACCTGATCCTTGCGATTGCGTAAAGAAATGGCAAGAATCTGTGTTCAAATACGTTAAGTCTACAAAATGCTATTGCGGACATTATTATGATTATGGTAATGAGGGCACGTTTCTTTCGGATGAATTACCTTTCTTCCAGAAACCGACAAAACATTCTAATTTTATATTTAATTACCAAACTATTTATGATTTGGATGAAAAAAAACTATATATTGAAAAAGAGTTCAAAAAAATATGGGAAACAGATAGTGCACTTCAAGTTAACGACGGAACTGTCAAAGTGGTCGACAAGAAGAAGAAGAAAAAGAGATCATCGACTACTTGCTTAGGGCCGTCTCCACAGCCAGAAGATTATTTGAAATGCGCTTTGAGATTAATGCGGAAAGTTAATATAGCAGCTAGACTTCCTGACGTGCATTTAGTGCCGGAACTTAAAGAATGGATGAGGAGGCGTATTTACGGTCCTTATACTCGTTCTCAGAAGGCGCAAATGTTGAAAAAGAGCGGATTGCAGTGGCAAATTTTACAAATGCTCGCGATGAAAGGCTTCGGTCATGTGGCACCTACACCGGATAAAAACTACACTGGTCATACCACATGGATTCATAAGCAAACCCTCAATGATAAATTTAGAAAGTTTACAAAAAGGTACAAAATGCAATTATTTAGATCACAAGCGTATGTTACTAATCTTATGTGGCCTTCAATGTGTCAAGCAGCGTTGCCCGATAAAAAATTTAGAGAAATATACTTTTCATATTTGTTTGGTCGTATGGATGATATGCAGCTAATGCATCCATACAGTGCAAAAGAGACCCTGGAAAGAAAATTCATTTTGGCGAAAAAGCGTTATATTTGCCCTCCAGCTGGCTACGAACCAGATGTATAAATCGTCATTCATATAAATTTTAATCATTTTTAATATCATTATGTACAAATCTTAGTTGTTTAAGTTTTTCGTCTTACATTTATTTTAAAGTATACAATTATCTTCTAACTTTCAGTCAATGCCAAATAACCTTTACTTACTGAAGATCATTATTTTTTATTCAGTAGTTTTTATTGACCGACAGTTTGAATATGGTAGATGAAATGAAGATGTGAGTGGATGAAGGTGATATGTCGCATATTCGGTTTTTTGCTTTTTTTTGCGTAGATGAAGATTATAAGTCGATACCAAATGACTACGGACCTTAGACCATAGATATACGGCATAATTAAAAAAATAAAGAGTTAAAAAAGGTGTAAGTTCAGTTCAGTTTAAAGTAAAAGTAAAACTTTGATCTCGATTTACTCAGAATTGGAATTATGCGACTTATCACTTTCATCCACTCATGTCTTCAAATAATAGGTATAAGAATCTCAGAGTAAAAACATAAATTTATAATGTTCCTCAACACTGCATAACTAGATGGCGCCACAGGTTACTTTACTCTACCTTTTGGAGATTTTAATTCTTAAAACATATATTTTAGACTAAATCAATAAATTTGAATGGAAACTTATAAACCATAAATTTTTGGCTGATTTAATATACAAAGCATATTTTTCATAATTAACCCACAAATACCGATAAAAGACTTGTGGCCACTATGGGTTGTGTAATCTATCTTCTTAATATATATAACTTACGTGTCACGTTGTTTGTCCGCGATGGACTCCTAAACTACTTAACCGATTTTAATCAAATTTGCACACCGTGTGCAGTTTGATCCCACTTGAAAGATAGGATACTTTTTAGACCGTTGGAACCGGTAGGTGGCGCTGAGATCGGGTTCTAGAATCCTCCTAACCACCGGGAGCGATTTTTGGTGATTTTGTTTTTCTATGTTTGAGTGGGTCCCCGTATGATTAAAATCCATAATTGGAACCGGTAGGTGGCGCTAGGATCGGGTCCTAGATTTTATTTTTTCAGAGCAGGACAACGTCTACCGAGGCCGCTAGTAATATTATAAAATTTTAAACATACCCGGTTTGTACATTGAACCTATTTAACAAACATCTGGTGTAGACTACATAAACGACGGAGAACACCATTTTTTAGATTTCTGTCTGTTTCTCGGTTTGTTCACGTAAAAACTATTGAGCCGATATCAATAGTTTTCGCTGATCGACAGGAAATTCTTAGATTTAAAATCTACGCTTTTTGCCCCGGGCATCCTGCGGAGGTTTTCCTGGGAGCGGTTTGTAGTTCTTCAGGTGCATAAAAATGTACTTATACAGTTTCATTTAAACGAAAGCTTTCATTCTTTTTTAAACGCTCCGGTACCTATTGTCCCGGGAATCTCGCGGGAATTTCAAGTCAAGCGTGGACGAAGTCGCGGGCGTATCCTAGTTTGTCATAAAACCTAAATAAGTTACGCTTACTATGGATAACATACCAGACCACTTTGGGTTCGTCTCAGATGCCCAGATTATAACCATAAACAAGGGAAAGTTCGTTTACAAAATTTACCATTGCGGGATCAAACTCGGAACTAGGCGTGGCAGAAATGTCACATTTTTGCGAAGGTTGAAAAAAAGATGAATATTCATAGTTATACGAGTATTTGAAAAAATACAAATTGTGAGATCATTAATGAACCGATTTCCCTTCATACTTTATCCAGGCTTAAGGACTGGCGGCTAGATGCTTAGGCTAGCTGGCGTATTCTCTCATTTGTTATCTCATTCTCATTTGCTTATATTTTATTAGCGACGTGATCGCGCTGAACAGAGTCGGAGCGATCGCGATGTTCCAGATCCAAATGATGCATTCGAAACATTATTGATGTTCCAATCTCTTGGAACACCTAAATGTTTTGGATCAGTGAGTCGGTTCAGTAAAGAGTTACACACGCCTACTCGGAACCTTCCCACTGTAATTAGGTAAGCTACATTTTTACTTGACAATTTCTAGTTTTGCTTTTCTCTGTTTTAAGTACCATCTACGCGATACCTGTAACTTTGTAAAAAAATTAAAGCTATACAGATAATAAATAAAACTCAACATTGAATAATTCATAATTTAATGCGATAAGTATAATGTACCTATCCTCAGGTATATGTACATAAAGTTATGACTTAAACATTAAATTTTCACTGTAAAACAACTAAGTTGCTGAATGTGTGATTTCAAATAACTGAAAAACTAAATTTTTATAATGTCATTTTCATAATAATTGTTCACAATACGACCGTTCATAATCATACATATAATACTCCAAGGGTATTCAAAAATATTTAATTTTATTTTAAACCACGTTTCGCTTTGTCTCCTTACAACTATTATCATACAAGTCTTATATTTTATTATTATAAAATATATAAAGATTAATTTTAAAATACAACACTATTGCTACAATTGTAGAGGATTTCGTTTTGCCCACTACAACTATAGTCTAAGGGATTTTCCATCTTCTTTGGTATCATTGTAATAGAAAAGAAAACAACAATGTAGCCACTAACATCAAGTGAACCAGCATACTGTTTGAAATAGAACAAACATATTAGGAATGGCACACAACCTGTCAAAAAATGTATCTCTGATTAAGACCGTCAACTGCACTTCTCTAGATGGCGCTACAAGTCTTTTCTTTCGCTTTGATATTTTATTATCTATTAAATTAAAATTATCTAACTATTTAAAAAACAAATCAGTCAAAACAACAAAAAGAATCTTATTAACACTTTTTGACTGACATGATATGGAAAGGTTTTTTTTTTACTATGAAGCTGGCAAACAGTCAGACGGCCCACGTAATAGAAAGTGGTTACGGTAGCCTATAGATAGACGTTTGCAACATCAGGGCAAACCCTACGTATGTCAGCCTTTAAGTTAGGATAAAGAAGATGGGATAACAGGGATGAAAAAGGGATAAAGGTGCATAGGAGAGGAGCGCAGGTTTGGTTTAGTGGATAGTCTGACGGCAGAGCATCCCCTCTCCCTACGATCGGAAGCCACGGTGGGCATCCGGCCGATCAGGAGTCCCACACACCCTCGGTGTGAAACCTTCCCCCCAGGCCCGAGGATGCTGTCCCAAGAAAACACATTCCCCTACGTCAGGAAGGAAAAGGAAACATCAACAAAGGGGCCATCGGAACACTCCGTGATCGTACGAAACACTTTTAACTCATGGCTGACCATTTTATGCTTCAGACAAAAATAATGTTTGTTGAATGTTTTGGTTATATTAAACCTTAAGAGAAGACTTGTGGCACCATCTGGAAATGTACAATTTAGGGACATTGTAAAAAGTACATTTTAACTGTGCGATTGGCATTCGTAATATTCTTATTCTATGGTTTGAATATCATAGTAAGAAAATTATTAAAGCATCTTTCAATTAAAACTAAATGAAACAACATAATTATACTCTTTACCAAACTGTATGGCCGCTCTTAGTAAGACGTCACAGAATAGTTTGTTTTTTATACAAAATTATTTACTGCGCAATCTTGTTCGTCTAATCTGAAAGGCCATTTCATTTGGCATAGAATATAAAAATTAAAGATTAAAATGGCAAAACGAATAATTGTGATTCAAATTTAATAACAATAGTATAAACATTTTATTGCAACATTACTAAGAGATGAAACAAATTAGTCGCTATGTCGTATGTCTGCGCCAAAATTATGACCTCTATTGATTAGTTACAGAAAACTGTGCAATATACGATTTTGTATTAAAAACCATGTATCGAGGAGCCATTTATTGCTAAAGAAAAGCGGCCATAAAAGTAAAAATTTTGCGCCTCAAAAATATTTTGAGTCTGCGCCCATGGTAAACTCTGCGACGCTGATAGGAAGATTGGATACAAATATTTGTTCAAAATGTCGCAAACTGATTCCAAGAATCTGTTATTGTGCAGTAATTAATAAACATAACATCAAAATTAGTAAATACACAAAAATGCATTAAACGTGAAAATTATTCGAAACACCATAAATGTCCATTAAATAGTTTGTACGACAACTTCAATACAGAAGGACAATATTACAGTTTATTACTAATTCTGTATAACAAGAGAAAAGATGTCTCCGAGGACAGTTCTAATTAAATTAACAATAAGCATTGTTTGAAACCAACATGCCTTTACGCTACGCCGTATACGTATAACTTGACCTTTTATTCATATTTTTCAATTGGGACAATTTGAATCTATAACATGACATTTATGTAAATACAAAACGTATAGTTTACTATTTATATTCAACAGAAGAGATTTTTTTTTAAATAAGCCTCTTAGCGAGAAACATGTATGAATGTTTTTCTCCAAAATATCAGTCTTACATCTGTAAAGATGTTTATAGTATTTGTTTTTTGCATAATAAGAATTAAAATCTTTAGCAGTTTAATTTTCGAATTAAATTTCTTATAATTTTTCAAGATGTCCACATTGGTCTCACAAAAAGGCAGAGCATACATTATAAATGAATTAACGCTTTTATTCGATTAAAATTGTGCCCAAGATTCTTGTACCCCATACGCACTATACGGTTCAATAAATTCAGAACTAAACACAGGTTATATTTGTAGCTCTTGGTGTGAATGCTGAGAATGTGGCGAGGGATGTGTGTTTGGGCCTCGTTGTTGAAGGTGCACCAGTGCAGAGAGCAGCCTCGTGTTGGCCTCGTCCAACGCCGCGATCCGATGCTCCTGTGCTTCAATCACTCGCTGTTTGTGAGATAATGCCGCTTGCATTTTACGCTGTTCGCGCTTCAGTTCGTCTTCTACGCACATTAGTCTGAAATAATTTGAAAAGATAGATAACACTATTGTACACCAATACCAACTTGAACTTAAAGACTAAAATTATATCTAGTTATGTACAAAGGGCGGTCTTATCGCTAAAAAGCGATCTCTTCCAGACAACCCCAGGAATGAATTGAGATGATAATGGGGATGGTGGGGATGGTGATATACGTAATATAGAGTACGAACTACTTACATTTTATATATATATATATATATATATATATAAATGAATTTAAATATCATATTCCAATGACAGGTAGTATTTTTTTTATCATAGTTTTAAATATCACTAATTCCACTAGCGATTGTGCTTGTCTGATTGTAACAGGAGCGCAAAGAAGGAAGGAAGTAAGAAAAGGTTAGTATTTAAAGTACATTAGGTGTGGACCCGGCCTGACACTTAGTTTTACTAGAGTAAATCTGTAAGGCTAAGCACGTAGTGACGAAAATTTGTCATTCATTTATGTCTTTCAATTTTTCTTTTTAAAGTTCTTTAAAATATAAACTATTTTTTTTTTGTTAAAAATAATTTCATATATTACTTTTTTATTGCTTATTTGTTACTAAAGTTTTCTCCGCGGCTACGCTGCGTGAAATACCACGTTCTGTGTTGCTCACATAAAAATTAAATTAGGTTTCTTATATATTAGATCTAAAACTTTACTATTTCTTATCCAATTCACTACAATAACAAAGAAACTAAGTCCATATAGTCTAAACTGCTGCCCAGCAAAACATAGAGAGGTGTCCAAGCCAACCTGTATTGTAATACAATGACTTGTTTCCAATAACAACGTATTTGTTATTGAATAAAAAAAACGCGACTGCAGCGCTATCTATTTAGCTAATCTTCTATTTATGGAAACGATATCATTTGTCGAAATACAAAGTATCCTTAGTTACGCCCACAGAGTACTTTATATATACTGGTAGTTACGCCCCAAGATATAAGCTCATATCGAGTTTCATTTAAATCCGTTCAGTATTATTTAGTTGTTTACAAATAAAAATATTAGTAATATTATAGGAGAATTCTCTATTACCTCGAGATGATAGCTTTCATTTTAGCATCGGTATTATCCTGTCCCGGTTCAGCTGGTCCCAATCTTCCGCGTAGTAACTCCACTGAATATTTTAACTTTTCAATTTCTCGTTCGTACTATGAAAATAAAAGACAATATATAAAATTCGTCTCAGTATTGTTTTATTATTAATAAACAAACACAAAATAAGAGTATTGCATTTTATACGAACCTAAGAAATTAATAATTGAATATGAATTGACATAGTTTTTTTAAATCTTTATTTTTTAGGGTTTACTACAGAGGAGTTTGACACCGTCATATGAAAATACAAGATTAAATTTACAAATTACTTATTAACATATATAAACGTTTGTACAGTCTATCAGCCTCCGCTGATAAAAACTCTGACAAGAACTCATTATACACGCCAACCTTGTAAAGATTGTCTCTAAACAAGGTCCACCTTTCACGTGGTAAAAGTCCTCCACTCTATTGCAATGCATACAGTTGGATTTGGAGGTTTTACCAATTAAGTATCCAAACTAATTCAGTGGAATGTGCCTGCACCGTAATCTGAGCATCGAAACTCCTGCTTTGGTTAGATACCTCGAATCAAGATGATTTTACAGAGAAATTCTAGTAACTATGTATTTTGGTAAATGTTTATTTTTGTGAGCAATAAAATATTATCTATCTAATTGAGACTTCATAAGGTTCATACCTGTTCAATGGTTCTATGATACTTGGAAACTCGCCCTCGACCCGTCGTGCTGTACAAGGTGTCTTCCATCTCACTGGAGCTATCCGTAAGGTCTCTAGCTGATTCGAGGCTTAGTCTCCTTTGCAGCTTATCTCTTACTGGCAACTCCCTCTCAACCCTCCCAACACGTTCACTGGCCTCACTGCTCTGCGATTCACGTCCAAACATCCCTCGCGCAGGAGATTCTCTCCTTTCTCGAACCCCATAACATTCTTGATGCCTCTCAAGATCCTCATTCAATCTACTGCTCGATATCTTCGCTCCGGAATACGCCCGATCTAAAGGGTAATTAGTTTCAGGAATAGTATTTTCTGTTATGGAGTACTTCTCAGGAGAACTTTTGGAGTTCTCCATATTGTACAGTGCCTTTTGACTTCTTGAAATCTGTAACCTGTACATCTCTTTGTTCACTTCCTCGACGTTTGACTCCGACTACTCATCGGGTAGCCGGAATCGGTCGAGATGTGATGAGGCTTGCTCTCGTAGAACGACTCACCTTTTTGTCCGAAGTGCTTCAGGTTGAGTTGGTTCTGATTAGTAGAGTAAGAGAGCATAGGGTTTGTCCTGGGCATACGCGTTTTGCTGCTCTTCCGCAGACTGGGCGAATTGCTAGACGATTCGTCATCCCTTATTCTCGGCGAATGACTATGATTACTCCTCTGATACAAATCTTCATAATTACTATTTTCTCTGGTGAGTTTTCGGTGGGTATTGTTGCGGTTCTGTTGGTCATAGTTCCTACTATCCTCGTTGAAGTTAGTGGAACCCTCCTCCGAGTTTGATTCCACATTGTCGGTGCTCAAGCCCTCCTCATCTATCGATGAACTGGATGAGCCACATGGACAACGTTTTGAGTTTCTGTTTTCATTATTCTTCTTTTTTTCTTGCGACTGACGATTATCTTCCATATTATAAACTGGATTTGTAAACACCAGCGGCGCAACTTTGGAGTTAATATTATTGCTCACTTGCGTATTATCTGCAGTAGTGAAATTTTGTATTCCATACTTTTGGATATCATACTCGATCTTCTGTTGCACTGGACTCTTTGGGTAAAATTTCTCATTCTTGTTGTCATAATACTGTTTCTCTCTTTGTTTTTGGTAATTGAGTTGCGAGTACCGGCTCATGGGTTGGCCGCCATTTTCATAAGGCTGATGATGGTGTGTTGCATTTTCTATGGGACTCGAACTTTGACTGTATGTGGCGATGCTTTGATAACCTGAGCTTGCCACGTTTGAAAGCCCACTTATGGAAACATTCGAGCCGTTGTTTGTGAAATTCGGCCTGTTACCATTAATAATGTTATTGTTGTTCGTCTTTGATTGCGATAGATTCTTTTTATTCATGAGCTTATTCTCTTCAACTATATCAGAGTCATCAGCATACTTTAACAAGTCTGACAGCTCTTCCAAAGTGGCCGTCTCTTTCATTATGTTCTGCATATCATTGGAACAATGGTTGTGGTTAATACTATCGCTACTTGGAGATCTTTCGGTGCTATTATTATAGTTAGAGTTATGGAAATGAGCTTGCTGGTTGAAATTATTTGGTTTATATCTCTCATGAAATCTTCGTTCTAAGCTTTCGTTGACACCATTGCTAATGCCTTTAGGATACTGGTCAGATCCAAAACCGATTTGGACAACCTTAAGATTGACGCAATGTTCTTGGTTGTTGTATTGAGAACTGTATCTGTCAGGGTTTACATTCTGATTTACTGGACTAGACCCGTAGCCGTTTCTGGGCAACGTTGCCGAGCGAAGGTTGAAACTGGGTGATTTGGCAACGGCAACAAAAGACCCTTTGTATTTGGACTCTTCAGCATTTGATTTGGATGGACTTATGTTGAACTGCACCCCGTTCCTGTTCATTATGGGCGAACTGTGTGCGAAATTGTTGTTTATTGGCCCGTTCGTTGCGGGTTCAGAGTTACTTTGCTTTGGTACAGTATTACAAGTTGGATCGTTGAATCTGAAAAAGGAAAGAAAAATCATCAAATATTGAAATTTATGTGTGAATATGTTGGAAATTTGCCTTACAGAATATATAGTTAGCTTGAAAATAATTCTAAACTAAAGGTAGTAATTTACAAAAACTAAAACTACAAATAAAATAAAAAGTAAGCAATATTGTTTTTTGTCATAATTGAAGAATGAGTAAACTCAAGATAATGCAGAAGCTTTAAAGAGATTAAATAGTAGTAACTACAGATAGTCAGAGACTCACCTAAATATGTTATCAGCCAATGGAGGTGCAGGTCCATTCTCATTGCTGACTAGCCTCTTACTCAATTCGTCTAGTATATCCGACAATGGATCCAGTTCCTATTAACAGTTAATTCTCATAAGAATATAGAATCTTCCCTTTCCTCTGATGGAGTCTTATTTAATAATCAGATACATCACTCGAGACTAAAATATTATACTAGGTATAATCCATAATGTGGAGTTTTATTTTCTATTTACCTACCTATTTAAACTACAGTAACATAGTTCATGAGAATTACTAAATATTTTATCTTAAAAGGTTATCTATATCAAAGGATAAGCCTGAATGGCGCTCTGTTGTTCGTGGCTACCCCGCAAGGGACCTGACGTGAAATTATGTATGTATGTAGTATGTATGTATATCAACATTTAAAGGAATATTAAATATGAAAAGTGGTGATAGTAAAATATCCCAACAAATTCATACTACTAATTAATAACAATACTTTTTAAGTTTATAGTTATTAGAGTATTTATATTTCAGAACTAATTGTATACTCTTATGGGGCTCATATTATCTGTATTGACCAGGAATGTGCGATCACACTTTAAAAAGGTTACTGCAGCATTAGGAGGGAGATATATCGAAATTTTAATAGTATAATATATGGTAAAAAATTCATAATGCGGGACTGCTTTAGAAAAGATATCTCACCTGTTTTTTTTTAAGGCGAGGGAAAATGCTATCTATTTACGTATAATACTGGGTTCTGGCTAGGGTGAGAATCACGTCGGTCGGGGGCGGCATTACTGCATGCAAAAGTAATCCACCCGCGATCGACTCCAGCTTGTGTGGCGACTCAGAGACACTGTGTACGGACAGTGACCCTACTACCCACTAAAAACCCCCTCCTCCCGTGTGCCCACGTTTTTGTGTAGGAAAGGCTGAGACTTAGAACAGAGTTACGCCCAGTCCGATCCAGCGCAAAAAGTGCCTGAATGTGTCCCGGAAAGCAGGACACATCCACTTCGTCATACGGGGGTCGTGAATCCTTTGCTCCCTAGCAAGCTAAAGGCCCCCCGCAGCGGTAAAAGATATCTCACCTGTATCTTGGCAGCAGGCAACTTGGGCAGACTGTCGGCCAAAAGGGCGTGCAACGTGGCCAGCTGCTTGCCGAGGTCGACGTGCGGCGCCCACTGCGGGTCGGCCTCCACGGCCCCCTCCACTCGCTCGCTCCTCGCGCTCTCCGAGCCCTGCGACGCCGCCGAGTTGCGTTTGCTGCCCTCCTGGTCGTGCTGTTGCTGCGCTGCCACTTGCGGCTGTTGCTGGTCGTGCGGTCGCGTCTGCAAAAGAGAACAACAATTACAATACCCCATGTTCATAAACAGCAACCTTTCTTTCGCATCTAAGAATTTGTTAAAGCGCCATCTAGTGGAAAATAGCCTAAATAAGTTAATTGCTTTGTAACTGCCACTACACTAAACTAACGACCAGATGGCGCTTCAAACAAGCGATTGATAAAACGGATCGCACTACCCAGGTAAAACAGCTACACGTCGCCATGACATTACAATTTCCCACAGAGTAGTTAATATAATAGAAGACCTCTGTCTCTTTCATAGATTAATGAATTACATCAAATGTCTTTGGTATCTGCCGTAAATATACACTTGAATTTTCCACCTCAGTTTACGTCACACTATTACTTTTCGTATTTGATTTGTTTAACTTCATGTACAATCAAACAAATTGAATCATGACCCACCATAAGGTCATTTTCTTACAGTTGTGAAATACAATTAGGTTGAAATTCGCCTGAACATACATTTCCTTGGTAACGAACTTGTTATCATGTTATTAGACATTGACAGTTACTGATTACGTTGTATTAAACAGAACGGAGAGACTCGTCTATACTCGTGTAACATCTGACAAATACTATTACGTGCTATTACTATGTCTGTCATTAAGTATGTTGGATTAAGTGCCGTTTCCTATATCTTACCGACCGTTTATTTGCCTTACTAACGATTAAAATTTGAAGTAATCTCTATACAAGCAATGTCAAAATTCAACCTAAGGTAAAGCAGGGGAAGTGAAGTGGAGTGAATAGTGAGATATCGGAACCGGTCATAAATCGACAAGCCAAAGGTGACACAGGCCAAACCTTTTGTATATACAACATTAGATATTAGGGTTACCGTTATACGTTAGGTAGCAGAAATACACAAAAAAATAAAACATTAACAACATTAATATGGAAGAAAAAAAAAAATTGTTTGTTAATTTTATTAATTGGTTGTAGTATTTCATAGTTAGAAATGGCACTCATTTTACTTTACTTAAACCTAAAACCGGGTATAAGCACCATTGTTTTCAATGACGTCTAATAGTCGATTACGCATCGACCCGATTAGACGATTGCAGATGTCGGTTCCCCTCATGTAATTCCAAATTTCATTACAGTGCTACTCAATTGCTTCCTTTGTCCTCTCGTTTCTGTTATCCCATATTTGAACCATCAAACCCCATAAATTTTCTATTGGGTGAGGTCTGGTGACCTAGATGGCCATGGAATTAGAGTAATTTCATCTTCATGCTGGGTAAACCAGTTCGAGACAATTCTGGCGGTATGTACTCGACAATTGTCGTGAACGTAGGAGAATACAGGGACTTCTTCAAGTGGGTACACTATTCGCACTGTCGGTAACATTGATTCTTCCAACAAATCGACATAGTTTAATGCGTTTTGACGAGGAGAAATTTGGACAAGTTCACGTATACCCCCGGTACCCATCCAGGCCCACATGTTAGCTGAAATTCGATCAGATAATTGATTGGGTACTACGTGATCCTCTGTGTATCGCGTATTGTTATAACTCCACAAAGTTAAGCGACCATGTTGAGAAGATCTAAATGATTTTTCATCTGAAAATATGGTATTAGTCCAGTCAAAGTCTAAATAATTACGTGCAAAATTTAATCTTGCAGTTTTGTGTGCATACGTTAAGTGTACTTTCTTAGCATAATGCCGGTAATGCAGTCCAATACGGTGTAAATGATTTCTTATGGTTTGTAAACAAACGTCGTAACGTGCCGCGAAATCTTGGGTACGAGAAAAAGGATGTTCTTCATAATGGTGATGCATATCTGTACTTTGTTGGTTTGTTATTCGACGAACACCATGATTATGTTTTCGTCTATCTTCAAGAATGCCCTCTTCAGCGTGCCGTCTGATCCATGTTCTCACTGTGTTCCGACTTATATTTAACACTCGTGATATTTCTCGAATGCCATAGCCTTCCTCACTGAGCACTACAATCCGAGCTCTTTGTTCTGCGAGACTACCCATTATACAATTTAATTTTTAGATATTGAGTTCTAATTTTTTTCTCATTGACTTTACTTGACTTCTGATATACTTTCAGAGTGACATTTTATTTTTAAAATTATAATAATTTTTCTATAATGGAAAGAGTTAGAATTATAAGGCAGATTTCAGTTCGAGATTCAAATTATTTCAAATCATTGCTGTTTTATCTAAAACATATCTAGTACAATGATAACAAAGTTTAAAATTGCGTAGTTCTGAGGCTAGTGACGCATTTTTATTAATGTTTATAACGTCCTAAGTGCAACACACACAATAAACCTTACTAATTTGACGGTTTTAAAGGAATTATTAGCAAAGTGGGTCATAAATCAGTTGTGCCGATCGTACCTATAACAACAAAAAATTTATGATTTTACTAATTGGAACTTACCGAGATAGCTCTTAGAAAAGCCTTCATATTCGGTGCTTCCTGTTCCAAAAAGTCATTTAGAAACTCCATGAAGGCCTCCTTGCCTTGGAAGCGCGTGAAGTTCGCCAGCGTCTGTAGCGTCTTCGCCACGAGGGTCAAGTTGCGCGCTGCACGCTCATTCGGGTACTCTGCGGAAATATTTTTTTTAAATAAACAAAATATTAGAAAACTAATATTTTTCTAGTAGTTATGGACAGGACAAGGCAACCCTCTAAATTTTTAGGGTGTATGGGCCAACTGATCCCAGATTCAGCGGATTCAGCGCATAGAAATACAGAAGAACAGATACGGGTCTGTTCAAAAGTACAACCCACTTTTCTCGTGGGCCAGTGTAAGTACAGGTTAGACCGAGCATATTTTATACAGCCAGTATTGAACATACCATGAGTTATTCCAAATAAGCTTGGCGACAATATAGCTGGACACAGAAAACGAAGGAAAATGGAAGCGCTGATCAAATTATCCGAGATGTCTTCGCGGCCCATCGAAGCCAATCTGTAACAAACAATAATTAGTTGATAAGTTACGACTTTTACTAATTATATAAATATGTTATAAAACCACAAGAATAGGGGAGCATAGGCTTTGTACGACACAAGTATTTTATAGTACCTATTATAATACTCGTATGTCAATTAATATGCTGTATCTAACCATTGCCAATTTATCATTTCTGCCTTGTTCGTCACTTCTGTCCGTTGTTTTCTTAACCTAGGCTCCGACAAAGTCAAATTCCACGTACAGATCTATAGAAGCACATTTTATTACCTGTCGGCATTTGAACTAATTGTAATTCTTTTCTGATCGTCTTCTTTTGTTTACTTATTTATTGGCATACGTTTGTAGAGAACAGAAATTGTTTTATTGTATTCGTTTATGGCCGGTTGCAGCTGAATCATTAGCCAGGTGTTACGGTATAGGTCGACGGGCATATTTATATCTGCGAGTTACAAAACGACGGCCTGATGGAGAGAGGGTGCAGTTCAGCGACAAATACCATCAAGGCGTGACGTGTGTACAATCGGGAATCCAATAGCGACAAACTTTGCGCATTTTATTGAATTACGACCTTCTGCATTACGTTTGGATTTGTTGTGTTCGGTTATATTTATACCTATGTTATACGTGTTTGTATAGTTCTCATAAACTCTATAATAAATCCAACGACATTTTAATTTGTCGTCAGCCATTTGCAGTCTACTGCTGGGCGTAGGCCTCACCAAGGCGGCGCCACTCATCCCTGTCCTCCGATTTCCTCATCCAGCGCCTACCGGCGACCTTGCTTAGGTCGTCAGTCCATCGGGCTGGAGGGCGTCCGACACTACGTTTACCGAGACGCGGTCTCCACTCAAGGACTCATTTGCTCCATCGGCCATTGGTCCTGCGGTAGACTTGACCGGCCCACTGCCATTTCAACTTGCTTATTTTAATTCGAGTCCCGCTAAAATCGTAACAATATTATTATTAGAGGACGATAGTGATTGATAATGACCTCTCTCGAAAGGTGGCGAAGCAGTCCCTGAGCGGCGGCGGGAACCGTGGCGCCGAGGCGGCGATGGCGCGCCACGCCAGCGAGACGGCGTCGCGCAGCGCGGCCTGCTGCCGGCGCAGCGCCGCGCCGCTGCCAGCGCGCAGCGGGTCCACCTCGCACTCGGCCGCCCCGGGGCCAGCCGCTGCAGCCACCGCGTCACCTAACGTGTCCTGTAAATTCATTTAATTTAACCTCTACATTTCAGGAACAGTATCAGGCCGTTTTGAGTCGTGGTAGCGTAATGACTAGCGCACGCGTCCCAAACTCGAAGGGCGCGTGCTCGAATCCTGGCTGCACCCAATATACATATTGTTTCAATTTGTTTTTAATGTAAGAAAATAATTGAAGACCTAAACAAAACGAGACCGAAAATAACTGCATATGTAGATAAATATTTTTGCATACCATTCTAAAAAACTAACAACAGGAATGAGGAATTAATTTCTTAGAAAAAAAAACCTGTACGTCTCGGGACATCCGACAGAAGTGATAACTTGAACTATTTAATTGACATTGTTTAAATAGAGAAAAGCTTACTTTAATTTTATGTATATTAATATGGTAATGTAAGGAAATGTTATTTATTAATAAAATCTTTTATCGATTATAAAATATATTTTATGGTTAGTTACAATTCTTGAATATGTACAATCAAACAAATTGAATCATGACCCACCATAAGGTAATTTTCTTACAGTCGTGAAATACAATTAGGTTGAAATTCGCCTGAACATACATTTCCTTGGTAACGAACTTGTTATCATGTTATTAGACATTGACAGTTACTGACTACGTTGTATTAAACAGATCGGAGAGACTCGTCTATACTCGTGTAACATCTGACAAATGCTATTACGTGCTATTACTATCTCTCTCATTAAGTATGTTGGATTAAGTGCCGTTTCCTATATCTTACCGACCGTTTATTTGCCTTACTAACGATTAAAATTTGAAGTAATCTCTATACAAGCAATGTCAAAATTCAACCTACGGTAAAGCAGGGGAAGTGGAGTGGAGTGAATAGTGAGATATCGGAACCGGTCATAAATCGACAAGCCAAAGGTGACACAGGCCAAACCTTTTGTATATACAACATTAGATATTAGGTTATCGTTATACGTTAGGTAGCAGAAATACACAAGAAAATAAAACATTAACAACATTAATGTGGAAGAAAATAAAAAAAAATTTGTTTGTTAATTTTATTAATTAGTTGTAGTATTTCATAGTTAGAAATGGCACTCATTTTACTTTACTTAAACCTAAAACCGGGTATAAGCACCATTGTTTTCAATGACGTCTAATAGTCGATTACGCATCGACCCGATTAGACGATTGCAGATGTCGGTTCCCCTCATGTAATTCCAAATTTCATTACAGTGCTACTCAATTGCTTCCTTTGTCCTCTCGTTTCTGTTATCCCATATTTGAACCATCAAACCCCATAAATTTTCTATTGGGTGAGGTCTGGTGACCTAGATGGCCATGGAATTAGAGTAATTTCATCTTCATGCTGGGTAAACCAGTTCGAGACAATTCTGGCGGTATGTACTCGACAATTGTCGTGAACGTAGGAGAATACAGGGACTTCTTCAAGTGGGTACACTATTCGCACTATCGGTAACATTGATTCTTCCAACAAATCGACATAGTTTAATGCGTTTTGACGAGGAGAAATTTGGACAAGTTCACGTATACCCCCGGTACCCATCCAGGCCCACATGTTAGCTGAAATTCGATCAGATAATTGATTGGGTACTACGTGATCCTCTGTGTATCGCGTATTGTTATAACTCCACAAAGTTAAGCGACCATGTTGAGAAGATCTAAATGATTTTTCATCTGAAAATATGGTATTAGTCCAGTCAAAGTCTAAATAATTACGTGCAAAATTTAATCTTGCAGTTTTGTGTGCATACGTTAAGTGTACTTTCTTAGCATAATGCCGGTAATGCAGTCCAATACGGTGTAAATGATTTCTTATGGTTTGTAAACAAACGTCGTAACGTGCCGCGAAATCTTGGGTACGAGAAAAAGGATGTTCTTCATAATGGTGCTGCATATCTGTACTTTGTTGGTTTGTTATTCGACGAACACCATGATTATGTTTTCGTCTATCTTCAAGAATGCCCTCTTCAGCGTGCCGTCTGATCCATGTTCTCACTGTGTTCCGACTTATATTTAACACTCGTGATATTTCTCGAATGCCATAGCCTTCCTCACTGAGCACTACAATCCGAGCTCTTTGTTCTGCGAGACTACCCATTATACAATTTAATTTTTAGATATTGAGTTCTAATTTTTTTCTCATTGACTTTACTTGACTTCTGATATACTTTCAGAATGACATTTTATTTTTAAAATTAAAATAATTTTTCTATAATGGAAAGAGTTAGAATTATAAGGCAGATTTCAGTTCGAGATTCAAATTATTTCAAATCATTACTGTTTTATCTAAAACATATCTAGTATAATGATAACAAAGTTTAAAATTGCGTAGTTCTGAGGCTAGTGACGCATTTTTATTAATGTTTATAACGTCCTAAGTGCAACACACACAATAAACCTTACTAATTTGACGGTTTTAAAGGAATTATTAGCAAAGTGGGTCATAAATCAGTTGTGCCGATCGTACATTTGAATTTAGTGTATGTTCACATTAGTATCATTCGTATTACTATTATTGTAATTATCGAAAAACGGCTAGCGTAGTGGGTTGACGTGAGAGAGAAGCCTGCCTGTCGCCGCCGTATGCGTGAGAGAAAGGGAAGCCAGTCAGACTGGCACCGTAACGCGTTACGTGACGTAACGGTTTATCCTCCCATAAGAAATTATCACTTCAAAATGTAAAAGAAAATATTTTAATGTTCCTACCTGTAAATATTGATCGCCGACCAGCTTCAAGTAAGCCTCCATGCTCTTGGTGGCAAGCGAGTTCCCCCGGAATGTGAGCGAGTGGTCGCCGGTACGTCTCACGTCCAGGGCGACCACGTCCGCGAGGTACCTGGGCGCTTGCCCCGCGCCGGCCATGCACAGCACTAGGGCGCAACCTATGTCCTCTTTCGCTTTTACACCTGGAAACAAATTTTTTTATTAACACTAAGTTGCAGATTGATATTTGTTCACACTTCCACACTCTTCTGTTAATTTAATTTATTTATTTTATTTCATGTAATTTAATTATTTAAGTATTTGAATATATCATTCTTCACACAATCCATCCATTATTGGGTCTACCTTTACATTTGTACCCATGCATATTGTAGTGTAACATTCTTTTTGTCACGTGTCATCTCCCCTAATTATATACCTATACCCCCTTATACACGATACTTTCTACACCATACCTCCACTCCTTCACAAGTCTTCCACTGCACGTGGCGCACGTTCTTTCATGCCATACGTGTGCAAGTTATGAAATGAACTCTCTCCCATGGTTTTCCCAAAGCGTAAACAGATATTCCCAGATACAGATGACGCAACAGCTCCATTAGTACTGCAGATATCCATGGGTGACGGTAAACACCTACCATCAAGTGGTTCGTTTGCCAGTTTGCCTACTAGCAAACATCAGACAATACAAAGCTCGTTATACAAGTGGCATTAGCGCGAAACGAATGGAATTGAAAAAAAGTTTATGGGAATGACATATCATTACACTAAGTATTGCATTATTCTCATATATCTTCATTCTATAACAATCTGTAATTGAATAACCATAAATTACTTTGATGCATTCTTTTTGATTATAAAAGTTCTATCTAGTCATGTCAGTTGAATGATTCCATATTATTATTCCGTTACTATGTTGTGGATACCGCGTGTGGATAACCGTATCGTAGGACACCCTCCAGCCCAGAGGACCGACGACCTGCGCAAAGTCGCCGACAGGGGCTAAATGGGGATGATGAGATATCTGTGTGATACATGTGGCACAGACTTGGGAAGGACTATATCCAACAGTGGACAAATGATTTGAGGTCATCTTAATATGTCTTTTTGTTCCATACTCTTCTACTCTATAGCATACGTCCTCTGTCACACCACAAATCACCATCTCATCGTTCTCACAGTTCATCCAATTTTTAAGCGGTGATTCCTAAATTAATTACCAAATATAATCTGAAAAGATCCTGTAAGTCCCAAAGCAGCTCATCGAAATGTTATGTGCGACCGGGACTAAATATGAACCATATAATAATATGATGATGCCTCTGCTTATGATTATGAAATCAGAAGTTAACACTTAAATCTAAATAATTCCTTGCTTATGGTCCTATTTTTGATTTAACATTAATATCGGGTATGTTCATTTACAAAGTGTCACTATGATCATAGCTTTTATGTATTTCTATAACTGTAAAACATTGGTATATGTATATGAATGTAATCATATTGGAAATTAAACTAAACTATTAAAGAAAATATCCTAATTAACAAGAAAGTAATTCGGAACTCACCAATAACGGGCTCGAGGTATTCGCACAGCCGCCGGTAGTTCTTCTTGAGGTAGTCGAGGAACCTGGCGTAGCTGTCGAGTGGTAGCACGTCGACGCACTGGTAGCGGCACTTGATCCGCAGCGCAGGCGTGGGCGCCGGCGCGCGCCCGCCCGGCGACTGCGGCTTGTCGCTTTCCGCCAACGGGTACCACCGCTCGTTCAGGTATCGGGACGATACGTCGTCGACCGGAATGCGCACAGTGCCTGAAAGTTGCATTACAAGTGGAATGACTACCCGAAAGTGGCAAGTCGGTACCGTCGTACCGGTGAAAGATTACAATTTCCTGCGGCCGGGCGGCTTGTCGTAAGAGGCGACAAAACAACCCACAGTCAGGTGATAGGCCATTTGCCCGTCTAATATCCCTGTGGTAGTCATCAGGCAAATAGACCATAACAACCTTTACTTCTGTTTCAGCATTAGTGATCAGTCTCCAGTCTCCCTTAAAAGAGCCGCAGCGCATTTGTAACGACTTTGGTGTTGCAAATGTCGATAGGCGATGATAACCTTTTTCCATCAAGTGGGCCGTCTGCCTGTCTGCTGAACACATGCAATAAAAAAAAATATGTATATATTTATTTTATATACAACACCACGGACAAAGTCCACGCAATGCCAGTCTTTAGGATATGATACAGGAAATGGAAACAAGGGCATGGGATTGAAGGCTATCCCCTCCTCATATCCTATCTCCTTTGACATGAGGAATGGGGTCAGAGGGGAAGGGAAGGGGAATGGAACAGGGAGAGAGATAAGGGAATAGAATAAAGTGAAGTGGGTCATTCGATTTCACACTCGTCGTACGAACGATGATATATTGCGAGAGCGTGATATTAAGCTGGCAAAGCGAGCTGCTATAAAGATAATGACACTCTCAGCGGAAAAGAAAAGAAAAAAACATTTATCATTTACATGACGAAATGGGAACCTCCTTTTTTAAAGTCGTTTAAAAAGACAAAATTTTGAATTATTTCAGTCTAGAAATGTTCAAAATTAAAATAACAAAAGCGATACCCCTGTGATATCAGTACAATTAAGAAGCTTATTAGAGATATATTTTTGACTGCGCGATAGACAATAACTCAATATGAATTTAGATCTAACTAAAATAATTGAATATACGTAGTAGTTTCAAGAGAATGAGATAAGTGCTTACCAACAAGGGCATGTTTATCCCTCTTCCTGGAGCGTCTCTCGGGCTCCCTGTACACGTTCACGTGGATAGCCTTCACGGCCGGCAGCCCCGTGAACTCGTATACTTCGCCCCAGAAGCATAGCTCCGTCTTTAGTTTTGATGATGACCTGAAAAAATAATACAATATTCAATTTCTGTTGATACAGTTGGTTTTGAACTCGACTTCTTTATTGTTGAACCTACATCACTACAACTTCCTACCCAGATGATGTCGAGGCGCATAAGGAAGATAGAAAGTTCTAAAAACTATTTTTTTTATTGCATGAATTCAACAGACAGGCAAACGGTCTACCTGATGGAAAGCAGTTACCATCGCCTATGAATATTTGCAACACCATAGGTGCTACAATGGCGCTGCTGCTCTTTTAAGGGAGACGAACCCGAAACTGAAAGTATTCAGTAATACTAGAATAAAAAAATATTCGATTTTAGGATCGGAAATCTGCTTATGGAAATCCTTTGATGAGAGTAACTGATGCACTACCCGTTTAATTCGAGAGTGCCGTCATCGACCGTTACAAAATATTATCATAATCGTAGTTATTTTTATTTTTCTTTCACTCATTTAATATTATATTTTTTTAGATTAGATGTTTGCTGAAGTTTCTTGCGCCGCTTCTTCTTTCAAGCCACAACATGTTTTGAACGGTTAAATTAGATTAGGCTCCATAGAGTAATAATATCCATAAACAAAATTAAACTAAATAATTAAATGAACAGTTGCGGTAGGCTGAATAAAAACTTGACAATACACGTTCGACAAATGTCATCTTTGTCTTCCGTGACCACGGCAACTGAAAAGCGGCCGAAACGTCGGATAAACCTAAATAAAATAAATTACCGCGCTTAAAACCGTTAAAACGTAGTTTTATTATAATCGTAGTTATTTAAAACGATTACTATTTATTATTTTCATATTGCATATCAGTATGTATTAGTTAAGTATACTATTTACTACTTGTTAATATTAATTGGACTAACTTTAAGTACATGAGGGACCTCGGCGGGTGGTAACTGCATTCTCTGAATAGACAGGGAATGTAAGTATTGTTGTGTTTCAAACCAAGATAGGCCTACCTTGCATACAACGTATCGTCTAACAATATTTCGCAATAGTATCTCTTCTTGGGTGGTATCGCCTTCGCCTCGAGCAGCCACAGCTTGACCGTTCGCTCGCATCGGCGCGTACGCATCTCGTCCGGCCGCGCCGCTTGCCGCAAGCTGAAATCGAGTGGAAAATTTATCATGTTTCATCCTCCTACCACGTGATTTTTGTAGGCCGAAATAATAATAATCATCGGCAAACAACATTGCGACAGGCAGATGCCGTCGTCCCCAAAGTCGCACATCCCGAGTTCCACTAGCAGTTCATGCCAATAGCCCGGCACTTTTTGTTCTCATTGCCTACACTGACCGGGGCTAGTCTTTAGGTGCATTTTGATGTGGTGTTGATAGGGATAATCACCAGGTCGGTCAGTGTCACGCCATATTAGTCAAGGAACCTCCACGTGTTGGCCTTCCCATGGCCCCACACAAACCCTCCAAAAATCCGGGTCATTTTTTATGGTCCGTGGTCTTTAGAGACATACAAATAAGGATTGACAAACACACATCCCTATTAATATTATAAATGCGAAAGTAACTCTGTCTGTCTGTCTGTCTGTCTGTTCCGTTTTCACGTAAAAACTACTGGACCGATTTGGCTGAAATTCGGCACGTATGTAAATTAAATACAAGGGATAATTTTCATTTTGGCCTTTTTGGTAATTTTGGCTTATTTGGTCATTTTGGCCTATTTGGTAATTTTTCCTTTTTGGTCATTTTGGCCTATTTGGTCATTTTGGCCTTTTTGGTCATTTTGGCCTTTTTGGTCATTTTGGTCTATTTGGTCATTTTGGCCTTTTTGATCATTTTGACCTTTTTGGTCATTTTGGTCAAGTTTTGTAATTTATTTTGTTGACAGACAGACGGGGATAGTATATATAATTAGCGATATAAAATGAAGTGAATCTTCCGTGGGCAAATACATAAAAATGTAATATAATATAACCTGTAGCACTTGCTCTATAAACAAGAGACACGCAGTAGAGGTTAAACCGCGGCGCAGCCGCGGGGTAAACTCTAGTATTTTATATTTACAAATTTAGCAAGTTCCGCTTGTGTTATGGGTAATGAACAATGAACTACTCTGGGGCCGATCTCAGACACCCAGACCCTATGGTCTGGTCTGGAAAATTCATTCCCAAAATTTACCATGCCGGGAAACAAACCCGGAGCCTCTGCGTTGCATGAAGCCGTATGAGACATACATATTTTGAAAGCAAATCAGTCAAGTATTGTAATTTCAATTTTGATCGATTTGAAAAAAAAATAATAGTAAAAAATCCTAAAACGAGAAAAAATGACCATATGACTAGTCAAGTATGTCAAGTCATACAAAATTTGGAAATTGAAAATAATAAAAAATAAATTCTTGGGAGACCTCACAAAATATTACTAAGAAAACTCACGTTATAGTTCCCTATGTAAGATTGCACTGCCATCCAACAACGACCGTAACTTTCTTAGAATATCACAACAGTAAATATGATCCCGTACTGCAGTTTTGTTTTTATATACCCTGTATGTCTATTTAGACCCGTTCTCTGTTACAGTACCAATTAAATCAAAAGTTGAATGACAAAATATTAGTTCAATGCCATTTATAAAACGGATACTGTCGATTTTGTAAAAAAAGAAAATAATGTTCGGATGTGACCTTAATAACGTGGAGTTATATCAATATCCTTAGATGGAAGTAATGAAATGGACAATCTCTGCAATTATTACTTATGCCAGCCCATTCATCAAAATCAGACGAATAGACTGACTGGTAAGCGTCGCCTACGAACGTTTGCAACAACGTGACTATGTCGTGCTGCAAACTGAATACCTTCATAACAATTCTAGATGTAATATACATGTTACAATAAGAGCACCATTACATGGATAGCTTCTAGCACAAGGAAATAAGGGTTAACATCCCTCTGTGAAAAATTGCGGTTGAGAAGAGAAAATTGAGATTTAAAGTACATTATCGACCTAGCATTAAAATTTTGGTTTTATTCGGAGCGTCTGCTTCAGAGCCCAAAGTCCATTTCCCAAATTTTTTCACTTCGTGCAATGTCACCACTTCTTGTGAGACTATTGACAAGGGTGACGTCAAGTCAAGATTTCTTGGGTCTACCTCTTCCACCGGGGCCGCAAGGAGGCGGCATCGCTACACATTTGTACCCCACATAACTAGTCGATTTCCGCAAAACGTGGCCTTACCAAATCACAGGTAGCTCTCTTATAGTTACTTTTCTCGTTGCAGACATGATAACTGCTGCGGATGCAGAAGTTTTTGACGCGATCCTTCTGCGTGACTGCTTTTACCGGTCAAGAACGGTCATGTGTCAATGTAAAAGTCGGGTCTATTCATAGATAGACAGACGATATTGCGATCAAAAGTACATACCTGTATATCCAGCGGTCCCGCTCCTTTCGTGAGGCACAGGCAAAGTACCGGGGCGCGCGATTCTCCGCGCTCAGCGCGAAGCAATGCGGCCTGCCCAGTACCGAGGAGTGGAGAGCACGAATGTCAACCTGGAAAATGGAAAACGAGTTTATAATAGACATAAGCTTTCAACATGTAATAGGACGTTTTATTAATGTTATTTTGGTAGATGTCGAAAATTAATGAAAATTTTAGAATCTACATAAATAATAAACTAAAGCTTTCTACGTGGTCACGCATTGTTTTCTATGTAGTTCTTTTTGGTAAGAAAATTTTTGGTTCCACGTGTGAAAATGGATGACATGTGTGAAGTTGTTATGCAATTAATTAATGAATTCGAAACATAATTCTGTGACCCAGAACAAATAGGTAATGTAGTATGTTAACGAAGAACCAGATAAGGTTGAAAGTTGGAAAACAGAATTATTTTAAGGTGAAGTGTTTATGTATGTTTATCTCCAGAGATTAAGATTGGTGGATGTTGGGGTGCGGATGGGTGATCTAGTTGTTAGCAGCTTGCTTTATGCAGATGATGCCATGCTTTTAGCCGAATCGCCATCAGAACTGCAAACACTAGTCACAATGATGAAAGATGACTGTCAGGCGAGAGGCTTACGTTTGAATGGGAAGAAAACAAAGGTGATGGTGTTTGAAAGAGAAACAACCAGAAAGAATGCAAGGATAATGGTCGATGATGTTATGCTGGAACAAGTGAATGAGTTTGTATATCTCGGATGTGCTTTTAGCAGGGATGGAAGGGGTACACCGCTGACATAGAAAGAAGAGTAAATTTGGGAAATAGTGTGAATGGAGCGTTAGGTAAACTTCTAGGCGCTAAGAACCTCAGCCAGAAGGCCCAGCTTGCCATACACGACGCGGTGCTGGTACCTACGCTCACGTATGGAAGCGAGAGTTGGGTATGGAATAGAGAGCACGTAAGTAAAGTAAACGCGGTCGAGATGCGAGCACTGCGCAAAATCTGCGGAGTGACGCTCGCTGACCGCGTTCGTAATACCGAAGTAAGAAAGAGAGTTGGTCTGAAAGAGAGTGTCGGGGTGAAGGTAAGGAAAGGAATGCTCCGGTGGTTCGGGCATGTGGAAAGAATGTATGATGAAAGAATGATTAAACAGATATACAATGCAAAAGTGGATGGATACAGAAGTCGCGGAAGGCCACGACACACCTTCCATGATCAAATTGATCATGTGTTAGCAGAAGGTGATGTTAGGAGCCCTAAGAACAGACGAGCGTGCATGACAAGAACTATGAATGTCAAAGAAGCAAGTGAGGTGTGTAAGAATAAGCCTAAATGGCGCTCTGTTGTTCGTGCCTACCCCGCAAGGGACCTGGCGTGAAGTTATGTATGTATGTATGTATGTATGTTTATGTATTAATTTCTAGGAACGCATATTTTGCATGCCTTCTGGATTCAGTCTCTGTTCCACTTTTTTGAAATTGTTCAGCTTAAGACATATTTAATTGTATTATTTCTCAGCCGTAACAATTTCAACAGTCTATGAACAATTTCCTTTCTCACGTATTATTTCAATAGTGATAATATTTATTAACTACCTATATATATAGGCCTATTAATTACCGTTTACTAGTATACCAAGCGAATAAAAGTACAACATTCCAACCATTAGTCATACAAAATACTTACATTAAATATTAAAATATTCACTACAACAGACATTAACCTTGAACACAGGATGCAAGTGATTGTCCTAAATAACATTAATTTTTAAAGCTTTATCATGTGTTCAGTATAAAGTTTCAGCTTTTAAAGCAAAAAATAACCATCTATCTACGAATGACTAAGTTTCCCCAATTAGCAAGTAGGTGGCAGTAGGACGGCCATAGGTATATAATATACCACAATATGTATATTATTTTATACACTGGACTCGATGCGAACCGATACTCAGGCTATCTTTGAAAAGATGGAGCTCAAATTACTTACAGCAAAGAACATGATTAAAAGAAGTGCAAACAAAAAACTTACTTGATTAGGAGGCCCTAAATCCATTGTGGAAACGGCGGGTGAGTGAGCTGATAATAAGCTTTCGTGAGATCTGGAATACCAAAAAAAATGAAAAATCAATTAATGAAAAATAAAAATATAAGAGTTCTATGTTCTTGCATGTATTTCTATTTGAGTATAATTTAGACTATAGAACTAAATAAGTTGTTTTCATTTTCCAATTTGTCGGTTTTAGAAATTATCTTGGATTTTTTTAAATCAAGATAGTAATGTAAAAAGAAACAATAAATACTTCTGGAGCGAAGCAGAGATGAATCCTATTTATTAAAACAAAAATGTTATTATTTATAACAAATGCTTTTAAACTTCATTTATTAACTACTTACTAATTATTTCAATGAAATTCTGATATTACAAAATCATACTATATTGTCTGATTACTGTAACAAATTACTACCAGAGGGAAACGTGCCCATACTAATTTGTATTTGGCAGAACTTTTCCGTGGAAATCGATTAATTTAATTACGTACAATAATGAAGTTTCTTGGTATTTATATTGGCAGGGAAGTAATTAAGGACATTCGGTTAACAAGCTCGGCGTTAAGGTGGGGCTCACTTACCAATAAAAATGACTATACTTTAGTGGATAACGTAACGTAGTCACGACATGTCGTTAACTACACTTGACACTTTTCTAACAGCTAATTCAAATAATTCCTTTGGGAGTGTACATTTTATAGCTATGCTATAGCATATACTTTCATTGGGTGAATAGTTTCCATGCGTAGAATGGTAATGCAATATTTACGTTCAGTCTATAATACTTTGAACATAAGTATTGCATTGTTAAGACTATTCTCAACAAATTTAATTATGCATTCATGAGCAAAATAAGGAATGAAATACACATACAATAAGAGTATGAATATGGATTAATATACGAGTCCATGTAAATTAATAAGAATATCTTTAAATATCTTGAAAGATTATCAAACATTTTAATCCGATTTAAAACCGGATGAAATAAGAACTTTAATCCGATATATATGTACTTCTTCATATACTTTAATAGAGTAAATGTTGATTTAATAATACCCTTGTTTAAATATATTAGCAGTAAAATATGCAGGTGCAAAGTGAAATTTACCTTGAGGTTCTTAAGGCGTGCGTAGGTGGATGGGTTGGCACAGCTGCCAGGACTCGTTCTCGTTCTAACTTTGTTGCAGACTTTGTTCTTTTGAGAGGATTGCTCCTGAAGGAGCGCTTTGAGAAGAAGAACGAAGCGAGTCTGGATGGACTGTGTTGTGCTTGGGCGCCAGGTACCGGCGTACTCGGCGCCGACCCTCGACGACATGCCTTCTCGTATGACGTATCTGTAGACAATGATAGACATATTTAGATTATATAATTGGTAACTTTTACATAAGCTAAGCAAACTAGGACAATTAAATATATACTGTACGCACTATATATGGGCCTAATAAAATTGTCTCGATGACACGGCAGCACCTGCGATAATGTCAAAGATATTGCCTGTGACCATATGCACCTTATTTATAACGCTAAAAATAACGCCGTTGTCGAATACATCTACCTAGTGTATTTAACGTTATTAACAATGAGCTAATATTCGGTTTGTCACATAAAATATGTTTGGCTCCTAAGTATGAACGACACCCTTTATCTCAAGATATTAGTATCAAATACATTATAATGATTAGAAACAACGCTAGTACGATAATGACACAGATTTTTTATTGAAGAATTTCCTTGTGTTATATCTGATAATAAAGTTACCTGATTTCTTTACACCGATAAAAACTAACAAACTAAAAACATAATTAAGCAGTAAAGACTTTTATTTATGTTTGCCTAAACGCTAAACATTTTGGTATTACTATAGTATCTTGCCACTCCCAATTGGCACTGATTTAGCAATAACCTTGCTGGAAAACGACCGTAATTAGAGCAAGTGTTTATGTTATACTATGTGATTGGCCTCCAAGTCTCCTGTTGCCGATCATTGTCGTATTAGTAGGTAAGCTTTCGTAATATGATATCAGGCATACATCAGTAACAGACACTCGGTATGGCGTTGTTTCCGGCGGAAGTTGCACGCAGGCCGCGCAATGCCCGTGACCGCTGTGTGCACTGCAACACAACTGTTCTGGGTAGACCGTTCAAAATGATAACACTAAACACTCGTTGTATTGTTAAAAATCCTTGTAAGCATGAACATTTTTAAAATAGCAGACTAGTCCTGGAATGGAGATCGTGTCTCGGTAAATGTTAGGGGGAGACGCGCGGAGGAGGAGCCACGTCCACGGTTGGGTCGCAGACCGCGGCTGCCGTGGGATTGCCGAAGACTCGCCCACACGACGGCTAGTGGGACGGATGATAATACATTGTATAAATCAAAATTGCGAATACATCAGCATCTATCTATACATCTATCTTTTATACAGTCCACAATAATTCAACCACCTCATCGGTGTGTTTGCTAGGCAGGCATACTCTTCTACAGTAAACGTAGTGTTGATTGCTGTCCAGTCTGATGGAGTTACGACCACTGGTTACGGTAACGTAACGAACCAAGATGTGTGGTGCAGACTTGGAGAGGCCTAAGTCCAGCAGTGGACTACGATTGGCTGACGCGAAAAATTTAGATTTCATTCAACACCAATTTATAAAATCATAGTGACGTTTGGACTTTTTGGTGCCCGGGGTCCACTTTCATAATGTTTCTTCTGCATGTGTGAGATATTCGATATCCACCATTATAGAATAGCGTTAGGCTCTTATATAATACTCATTTAGTTTCTCTACGATGACACGGATATGAAGGCTGCTGTAAATACGGGAATTCCTAACGCGGTTCTTAAAATTCTTATTCGAGACTGCAAATTCAACGCAGCATATTCCTCACCGTGTCATGCAACTGTGAGTTTCAGATCAAGTACTCCGTCTTTCTCACATTGAGTTTTAGACCACTGTTCTTAAGCAAATGTTTATTTAATAAATGACAATAGTAAATCTACAGCACTCGAATTATTTTTTTAATAAAATCAGTTATCAAATAAATAATCAGCGTTAAAAATGATTACAGTAGATTATCACTTTCTTAAGATATAGGTATAAACAATCAATCCATACACCCAACCCACAGTTTTATAACTGAAGAACATGACACTACGCCGTATAATGTTGTGTCAACGACATCGATGGATGACACGCATGGAAACATAACAGATGCATCGGCGCCATTATGGCTATTACCTGCTGCGGTATACGTCAATATAAAAAGACGACGAAAACCGTCGCCTTTTCATGGAAACATGACTATTCGTAAAACTCTTCGTAAACATTTAAAATTTAGATAACTGTTCGTTATCTTATCGATATTGGCTCTGTGCTAATTAAGACATTTAAATGTTTGGAACAGAAAACTGTCTGATTCCCGATATTATTTGTAATTTACCCTTGATTGAGAATGTTGGAATAATCACATACATTTTTTTAGTCATTGGCTTCAATTATTTGTTAATAGTTACAGTGTTATTTCAATTAAGTGGTATTCCACTTAATTGAAATGATTTATATTATTCACCGCAATTTCGTGTGTACATTATTATTTGGTTCTAAGAAAAAGAACAAACAATATTACCAGTCATACAGATTATTGTAAATATTATATAATATATCATAGTATGGCTAAATGACTCTGATCTGGGTATTATTGAAACTGATCTCATAGTTTATAACTAACAAATTCATGAATATACTTTATAGATATAGAATAATGTTTAAAGTCATGTGTGAATGTACACTACATTTATATCCTAATCTATACATTACTTTGGTTGGAAATATAGAAGTAATAATAATGAAATAGGATTTAAATCTGGTTATGATCAAAATAGTTAATATAAAAATAAAAAGATTAGATCACAATGATTGTGAAGTAATAATTCATAACTGACCATTCACATAACAAAATGGAATAAAATATCGTAGCATACAGGTTGTAAAAGACATAGTTGCAGTCGAAGCGGAAGGAATGGTAATATCGTCGGAGGTGAATGACACAATGAATTGTTTTGTTTCAGATAAGCACATATTATGCAATATAGTGAATACACATTTTAATTTCGTGTTTACTAACCCAATAATTGCTTTACTAAAAATTTATAATTAGACCAATATTAAACAATGAAGTTTTGTAGTAGCTAAAGCATTCGGTGTCTTGTCAATGACGTGAGTTCGAATCAACCTTGAGCTTATTCTTTGATGTTTATATTATATATAATGAAAGCACTCATTTTCAAATATAATATAAAATGATATAAATGATAATATATATTTTTTATTGTATTAATGTCAAAATTTAAATAAAATATTAATAAGGTTTTTTCGTTGTCTTTAAGCTAAACATACTTACAAATAAAATCTTACAAAGAAATAAACTAAACTATACTATAAATAAAGCTATACTTACTAAATAACATAAATCTATAAATAAAAAATTGACTCAAATCGTTTTCGGCGGGGAGCGTGCCCAAAATACTGGCCGCATATCCGTGTGGGATGGCAACGCTAAATATTAATTAATAACTAGATCGCAATAATCAATATAAGCCACAGAAACACATAAACAATGTTTAAATTGAATTTAATAACCAGTGAACCCTTATAATAAATTAAGATAATCTTAAAAATGAACTTATTTATTTTGTTTAATTTTTAAACTTATTTTTGAAGTTTAATGTTGCTTGTGAAAAGAAACGAACAAATTCAATAATGCAGAGAAATATGGGTACTTTAAAACGACAAAAAATACAAGCACATAAAACGAAAGATTTTAAAATGTTTGTTCATTTAATTGATTTTAAAGACACTTAAACCAATAAATGTATATATTTATAACATCTTAGATGACCAGTTTTAAATATATTACACAAACGAATGTTTATTATTCCTAGATAAAAAGCGCCTGGAATATAGGCTATCGTTTTTTAGCTAGAATATTTAAACAATGGTGACCATTTCCCAGTGCCGCTACAGAGCAATTGCACTCACTCTAATCATTATGCATACTGATAAGGCAACGATAAAGAACTTATAAGGAAGTATCCCAGTAAAATACTATAGTTATGCGCCGGACTTTGTATAGTCTAAAATGTTGTAAAAAGAAAATATATTAAGTAATCAACAGTATATCATGTTTAAACTATTCGATGTAATATTAAACTCTAGCATATAAAGTATGTAGGTATATCAACACTAATATTATAAATGTGAAAGTTTCGAAGGATATTTGTTACTTAATCACGCCAGAACCGCTGAACGGATCTGGATGAAATTTGACACAAAGTTAGTTTATAGTCTGGAATAGAAGTAGCCTATATCTATCTACCTTTTACACCGGAAAAATATACGGTCCCCGTGAGATAACATCAACAGGAGTGAAGCCGTATATAAAGTAAATTTTAAAAAAAAGATAATATTTACCGTAAAATTGTGATAAGTTAATTGATTAAATCAAATAACTGCAAGAATTTTGTTGATTTTCATTAACTCAAAAGTGAAAGGCTTAAGTACTGATATCGTTGTTCTTTCGGTTTAAAATGAGGTGACCGATTTACAATCGCGTTTTGAAACTCAAATTACCGATGTGTACGTGTATCGAATGTTTAATAGTAACGGCAATGAAGTAAAATTGAGCTAAGAAATTAAAAATAAAACAAAGTTGGTCAAAAACATGTTTTACTCTTTCTTTTGATTATCTGTAAGAAACATGTTGTGCCCATTACAGAAGAACTACTCGATGATCATTTAACTAACTATATTATTACTATCGTCGTTTATTGCACGTGCACGCAGCACGATACTCGTATCGTGTGACTCAAAATGGATAATGGATAACGCAGTTTAAATATCTATATGTAACTTGGATAAACATGTTGTTATGAAAGCACGTGTATATCACTAAAATAAAATAAAATCTTTTAAATTCGATAATTTGCACACATAAGAAAGACCTATGACAATAAAATATAAAATACCTAAATACAAACGTAACCTAAATAAATTAAATCTGAAGTTTTAGATTATGTAGCAGATTACTGCCAGCGGGAAGCGTAGCCAGAGAAGGCTGGCTGCACTGACACGCTCGCTGTATGGCTATGCTAATTCATTGGACAAAATATGAGCTAGCCTTCTGATCATGGGTAGTTAATAGTTTCAGAGTTTCTTGCTTAAAGAAACTCTTTGGCGATGGACCCCACTGGCCCAATGATTCACTTTATTATAACTCTAATTAATAGAAATTACTTGGAGCTATAATAAAGTGAAACATACATACAACAAATAACAAAAGTTTATTTATTGAAATGTGTTATGTGGAAATGCACTGCACTCGAACAAAGCTCCATATATCTTATGTGACATAAAATTGAAGATTGGTTGCTTCATTTTATATCCTTGCAGTACTCTGCTTACACGTAAGAGGAAACTAAACTTCGCACAAAAATTAAGGAGGCAATATTTTTGGGTGTTTTTTAGCAGGCTGTAACTTGAAAAAAAAGGGTCGTATAGCAAATTGTAGCCCCTAGTGCTCCTAGCTTTTGGATGTAAGTTTAAAAAAATCCAAAAGAGAAAGAAAGTAGCAATATTTTCGCTCTGAAAAGCACAATCTTTATCAAAATGAAAAAATCTCACCGTTTTTTACATTTTTGTAATAACCTTCAAATTTTTTGAAAAATAAAATAAAATTCGTAGTCATTGGAAATTATTTTTCGAAACAATAAGTAATCCCTGTAGAGAATTTATTCAAGTTTTTGAAACCTACTTTGAACTTTCTGATCGATCATTGGTTCCTAAAATATTCATAATAAAAATGAAATAAACAAATTATTTTGTCTATACAGAGCTTGGACCATTTTTCTTCAAGTTACAGCCTGTTGAAAATCACCCAATAGTTATTTTTTTACTCCCTGAATTTTTAGGCGAAAATTAGTTCACGGTTCTTGTAAGTATTAAACTAATGGCAGAAAACATGATTCGAAAATATTATCACTGCAATTATAAAACAATTACGAAGATTGTAGCAACGATATGACATCCACTTTCCGTAATATCTGCTTTTAAGATAATGCTAGCTTGTAATAGGAAACCTTCTTAACACTGGCTCGTTGAGTAGTAATTAAAAACCATTGTCTCAAATTACAAATAATTGAATAATGCAATTTAGAAGGTGGAAATTTTTAAATCATTCACATTAAAAGATTTAGCAGCAGTTACATTTCTTTTTACTTCTACGTATTTTTACGTAAATAAAGATTAGTTTTAACGCTCAAAACAAGATGTAACATTGAATTCTATTTACTTTAAATTATTAGTATCTATTTTAAACAATGTCTCTCTAACAGTATCATACCAGAAATAATTCTTGTCAGTAAACGCACATGTTTCAATAGTATTCGTAACAACTTTCCTAAAATTTTCTTATTAATGTTGTACTTATTAAATTAGAATAGACATAGCATTATAATATTTCTTACCGGAGTGAACAGCCACGTCATCATCGACGTCGAGGTACCCTCGCCTTATGCTCATAGGACTACTTGCTACTTCTGCTTCGTGCTTCTTGATAAGCGCTTCTATAACTTCCGACTCACCGCCGTTGTTATCAACAAATTTGTCATAATCTTCAGTAAGACTTGTTACTATAGCATTTTGATCATCCATCCCTTCTTCAATATGTCTTGCCGTTATGCTTCTAAGTAATGAGTTACTTCTAGACAGTTTTGTACTACGAGATCGTCTTATGAAATTTAATCCAGACACTTTTCCAGGACTTTTGTTAGGACTTTCAGGAGTAACCGTTATTTTAGGTGTTCTAAATATAGACGTGGAACTATTACTTCCTCGTATCGGTGATGGCATATTTAGATTTTGCGGTAAAGTTTTTGACTTTTCCTTATTAGGTGACAGAAGACTCGGTGAATCTGGTATTAACGATAAGTTGGAATTCATTATAGAATTCTTATGAACAATGTTTGTTATTGAATTGTTAAGTTTGTTAGAAGACATTGATGCTGCAAGAGGAGTATAAATTCTATCGTAACGCGGTTCACACGATGTTGTTGTTCTCAATCTAGGTTTGTTCGATCTTATCAATCCGCTTTCAGCGACAAGTTTAGGACTCGTTAAATCTCGGTTACCAATACGAAACAGAGCCTCGTTGGAGCTTACAGTCGAAGATACAGGTCGACGAAAACCTGGCTCGGACTTAACGCGCTCATGTCACTTTCACTTTCAGTAAAAGATGAATCACGATGAGACGGAATGTGCAATCGAGACACATTTCTTCTTTTAGTTTTTGTTACATTCGCGTTGACTTCCTGACCAGATAAGATAGCTTCTTTTTCTTCTGCGGTCAAGGGTAGATAATTGTCGAAGCTCTCGAACAATGGCACATAGAAGATGGAACGACGTCGCGTCTGTTCGTCGCCGGTGGTCGAGGTTCCCGGTGATAACGTGCTCGACATAGTGGTCGGAGCCAATGCGCCGAGCACGGATGCACGCTGCGTTAACGCCGCACTATCTCTGAAAAGTAGTTGCTCTGCATCGCTGATTCCATTCCTTACATTATTTGCCTTTTAATCCTTATTCATACTTAATCACACAGATTAAGGCTTGTGAATAACGCACAATTGTTCACATTTGAATGATTTTTGACATTATTCTAGTTTTACGAGTATGTTCTGTAAATCGATTCGATTATGGAATGTTGGAGTATTTCTAACTTCCTTAGCGATTAAGAGATTATAGACAATATTTATTACATGTATAGTTAATTTCTTTAATGAAACAACTATGATGCAATTTTCAAAAATATTATAAACAGAACATGAATTGTTTCAATGTGCATGAGTATTGATCGTTACAAGTTAACAGTTTTGTTTTATCAAAGAGCGATAAGATTATTTTGCTACGGAAACCAATCATATGATCGTATCGAATCAATGAAACAGGAGCAAAGAATGAGGTAGCTTTTTGAAATGAATCAGAAAGCGTCACGCTGGACGTAAAATTAATTATACTATATACCTTAAGAGGAAGTTTATTACATTCAAATCCCACAGCTGATATACAGGATATAACTATTATAGCTGTGTTTTTTATTATGTCATAATCAAACTTTTATACGCAAATCATACAAAAACAGACAAATTTAATAGAAAGTAAAGAAGGACAATAGCTCAATGTGTTTATGTTTGTACAGAATGAGGAGTGGTGGTTCGTGCGAATATATTTAGAGACGCCCTCGTATTCATACATCGCTTGAACCGCAATTAGCTTTCAGCAAATGAATCACTAATTTAATTAACGCGTGTGTTTTTGTTCATATTTTCGTTAAACACGAAACAAGACTGGGTGTGAATGGTAAGGGTTGGAAAAATGTAAATATTTTAATGGGAGGCGCTTAACGTATTTTCCATTCATTAAGGTTTGTAGGTCAAGCTTATTTACCAGTAAATGAAACAACAATGAAATGTGATTGTGAGATAATCGCTAAATATTATCATTTTTTGTTATATGGTTTTATTATAATAGAACTATATATACTAGACTCATACATTTTCACAATATATTGTTCAGTCAATCCTCATGTCATTTCCAAATGTTCTTTTAATTATGTGACTAATGAATGACTAAACTAATATTATTAATTATATGACTATTAAGTATTTCAATTCACTAGTAACTCTAAAAGATTTTAGATCCTAAACTAATATAAAATTATTAATATCAAATCAATATACATATTAAACGTCAAATCGTTTAACAAACCAACAAAGTTCGTTGTCCCGTATTCTATGAAACGTAAAAGCACTAACCGGATGCCATATACAAGTAAAAAGAAGCGAGTCAAATCTGCGGTTGTAATCATTGAAATAAAGCTCGCGGAACTAATCTTGTTAAATTAAGAACCTTAATGTTTAATTGTTAGTTACACTATTTATAACTCAAGAACGGCTGTACCGATTTGCCTGAAAATTGGTGGGGGGAGGTAGCTTAGAACCAGGAGACGGACATAGGATATTTTTTATCCCTTTGGAACCGGTAGGTGGCGCTGAGATCAGGTTATAGAATCCTCCTAATCCTGGGGCGATTTTGTTTTTGTGTGTTTGAGTGGGTTCCCCGGATGGTTTAAATCCACAATTGGCACCGGTAAGTGGCGGTGAGATCAGTTCCTAGATTTTTATTTTTTCAGAGCAGCACAACGTCTGCCGGGGTCGCTAATATAATATAAATGGACAGATTAATTTAGACACATGACTTATATCACAGTTTGGATTTGTTTTGCATCCAGAATAGCCTTCCCTTTTTTATCACTTTATAGGACAAGGTCATGTATACATATAATAAAACTGTAGAGGTCGAATTTCTGGACAATAAAAAAATGCTAAAAACTGAGTCAGGGAGTAAGAAGTGAAATACAACTAATTTAGATTTTTTAATTTTTTTTATTTCACTGTTTGTTTGTACGGAGATTACCGAAACAACTGGATCGATTTAAATGAAATTTTGTATGTTGGTAGCTTATACCCCTGTCAACATATAGTCAAAAAAACATTTCACGCGGACGAAGTCGCGGGCAGAAGCTAGTGGGGTAATAAATTAAAACTCAATTTTAATACATATTTGATAGAGCTATAAGAAAGAAAAAGACTTTATTTGCAGAAATAGTGTAGTACGTTTAGAAATAATTCTAACAGATAAGAACCAAAACTATCCAAAATTTTTTTTTAAATCTACATTAAGTAGGTATAAAACAAGTGCCTCATCCTTAATAAATATAACTGTGTCTATTCCTCGTAAATAAAGACATTTTCAACAGGATTATGCAAGTGAGTGCAAGATTGTGATTGCAATGTTAATTTTAAGAACCTTTGAACCTTTAGAGTAAGTAAATCGCATAAATTATTCTCTACTTATGTGCTTAAATTGCTGAGAATAAATGATGATGATAATCTACAAAAAAAATAATCATGTAATGACAGTACAACTCTGAAATCTTTATAATGCGAATATTTCACAGGTCAGTTTCACATAAACAATGTTCGCGTGGTATTAAGCGTGACTTGTGCGCGCGCGCTGGTAATAATGATTCAAGGCAACGCAGGCTCAGGTCACGCTAACCTCGTAACTATGACTGTCCCTGGGTCCTTCAACTCGCTGCATCGCTATTAAATATTAAAACTTGTGAGGAAACTGTATAATGCGAGTATATTTATATAGTTATATTATATATATAATTTCAGCCATAAATGTCGCACTGCTGGGCTCGGGCCTCCCATTATAGGGGGAACGGACAGTACATCCGCCATGCTTGTCCAAGGCAACTTGGCAGGTTTGACACATCGGTTATCTCGATGTGCAGGTTGCATCACGATGTTTTCCTTCACCGTTTTTAGCACGTGGTAATTGTAACAATATGCACATTAGATCAGAAAACTGACTAAGAGGTGCATGCGTTCCGGTCAGGATCGAACCCGCGCCCTTCGATTTAGGGGCGCGTGCGCTAACCATTACGCTACCACGACTTAGTTTATTTATTAAATATAAGAAAATCCCGGTTATTTCAGAATAAGTTAACTCGATAAACTAGGTGGATGCATTTATAATACACATGCCAAATTTCTATATCTTAATAACCTTACAATTGAAGGTAAGATTTTTAAAGGTAATTGAATGTTTAGGTTGAATTTCATCCAGTAGTAAGGCAAATGAATGGACAGTACTAAATTTAACTTATGATAACTTATTAATTTTAATATATCTAAAAAGGTACCTACAAAGTAATTGAATTCCTAAGGAACTGCAAAAGTTTTTAGTATATTTAACACCTAGGTATGGACGGTTTTTATATTTTAGTTATAATATAATTAGTAATATAATTTAGTTATAATAATAATAACAGCCCATGAATGTCCCACTGCTGGGCTCGTGCCTCACATTATAGGGGGAACGGACAGTACACCCGCCATGCTTGTCCAAGGCGACTTGGCAGGTTTGACACATCGGTTATGTCGATGTGCAGGTGGCATCACGATGTTTTCCTTCACCGTTGTAGGCATGTGGTATTTATGACAATATACACTTTAGTAGGGTAGTAAACTGCCAAGTGGTGCATGCGTTCCAGTCAGGATCAACCCCGCGCCCTTTGAAATTGGGACGCGTGCGCTAGCACGACTTACTCCACGACTCCTCTTTATTTGTATAAATTTTAATAATTCACCTACAATTACATTGGTAGAAATTAAATGTAAACATTACTTATATGACTCTTATGTCAAATTTTAATCAGTAGTAATGCTGCTGTTATACAGATCAATCAATTTGAAGACCACAGAACTGAAAGGATACAGCGGTATTTAATGACATTAAATAATTCAAGTTTATATATTATATTATTAATTATTCTACACCGGATTCCTATATTCTATCAACCGTTCGTTAGACCAACTATCGGTTAAAATTTCACATACGCTCCATACTCGTAATATGATCGCAAGTGAATGAATAGTAAGATATAGGAATCGACGATGTATGTGATAAACATGGTCGACTCCTATATCTTCTTCTATTGACTGATTCATCCAAATTTAAATACAGAAACCTACCATCTCATATTTGAAAATGAATCGAGAGATATATTTATAAAAACTAGCTATAATATGGTAAAAAATTATACTAAAGTAGAAAGTAGTAAATTGTAGGAATAAGCCTTATATGGTCTAAGGGAGAAGCAAAAAATAATACTAACATTCCTCTCCAGCCAATATTATGTGCCAGTACCACTCATCTGGATTATGAGAAATATTGCAGTCGAAAATAAACGGTCACAATATTGTAGTTGCAACGGCAATGTTTTTCACACGCACATATCTCGCAAAAAGTCCAACGAATTATCTTTGTAATTTACTTGGAGCTCCGGGAATGTCTGCATAAATTATCAACAAAAAGGCCAGTAAATTTAAGAAATAACAGTAATTTCTCATTCTTTGTTTTAAAATATTCAACATAAGCTTTCTAGAGCGTATTAAATCTCCTACTGAAAAATAATAATGGGGATTGTTCACAAAAAATTACCCTCTGATTTTATATTTTTATTACGTAAAATAGGGTATTTTAAGATACTTAGTTGAATATTTTTGTATTTTAAGAGTTAGTTTTTTTATAATTCGATTTTAAAATTATTTCTCCTATGACGTTATAAGGGACAGGTTTACATTGATTTCTCTCCTAGAAAACAAAAATAATAAAAGTAAGTTTTATCTATATATAATCATAGTATTCTGTGCTACTATTTAAATGTCACTCTCAGTACTCATTACGTATCGTGATCATTTTGGTGTTACTAGTTTCGCTAGGCTTATAATTTTTCGTGTCCAACCATTATTATTTTCTGTAGTTATCGTTAAATTTTTTAAAGTGGTCTTTAGGGAAAATCTATGTTACAGAATTTAATCAAATAATGTACAGCTAGAATTTTTTTTACACCTGAAGCAGGCAAACAGGCGGACGGCCCACCTGATTGGATTTAGTAAGGTCAAATAAAGGTCAAACGCATTTCTTACAAAATACAAGAAGATCGTACGTTTTTTGGAATTTTAACTAGACAGAAATGATTAGGAACGCTATTCCTCGAAATGGTTTTTCAAATAGCTAGATTGAAAAAAATTTAAAACAATCCCAATTGTACATCAAACTGACGCTAAGTATTTATGGTATGGTGTGGATGAATTAGGTAAATAAAAAAAATTCTTTCAGAAATAAAATATTTGTCCAACTGTGATCTGTGATTATGCTTTAAAATTTAAGTTACCTTATTAATAAAATATTATTCTTGATTTTATTGGCACTCTTAAATGATGCTGATAAAGTAGGTAGGTAACCTACTTTATCAGGCTCAAATAGGTTAGCTTATAGTAAATATATCCTTGTTTACCTGTTAATTAGAGTTAATTAACAGGTAAACAAGGATAGTATAGGGAATAAATAAGTTTTTCCTTATTATTCTCAGCCTGGTAATGTGCGTATTTATTTATAAATTCTGATTGCTATTAATTATGTCTTAAAAATAATCTAGTAATCTTATTTTTTCCTTAGTTATATACTTTTTTGCCCGTTATAATTTATATGTCTGAATATTATATACAATTATAATAACAACTTAATTTTCAGACACTAGGTCTGCATCATAAATATTACACAACATGTATTATTAGCATTCGCATGCCATTACATTAGCATGAGCAGTTTGGTGGCTGAAATTACTTCCTGAGTATTACTCAAGTTTTCTTAATTAAAATTAAAGATCATCACAAGAATAAAATTAGAGGCTCGCCGTGCCGACAGTATGAAGCTACAAGAGTTTATTACGAAAGTTCCTCTGTACTTCGCAAGTAATTCAAACCACATGAACAGAACACCGAATGCAAGAAATACTATAAAACCACAAAACCGTTAATATTACGTAACCATATATCTACCAAGATCTGTCGGATTATGATCCTGATACATTGTAAGAACACTGGTTCAGAGTTTTAAAACCAATTATAATATATGAACACTATTTTGTATCGTGCATTAAAATTCATACAACCATAGTCAATAATAATTTCTAGTAACATCATAAGATACACATGACTGTAGCGGCGCCTCGGCCACGGATATACCCATAAACTTCCTTCATTGAACTGGACAAACGGGATGCGAGATTACAAGCAATATTAAACAGGTTTGTTCAGCAGCATCAAGATTTTACGTGGGATTAAATCAGACGTGACTTCGCTGTATATGACTTGAAATGATTTAGGGCTATGTTAAAAGTTAGATATAAAGAGTCAATGCTGATCTATAAGACATGTATGGATTCATCCTGACATGAAGATTGAAAAAAATGAAACAATATACTGTGCCGAGTTCAAGCGTTACAGGAAGGTGAAATGGAGGGAGGTAGTGAATCAATAAGGTGAACCGAACCAACCAACATTACTCATGGTGATGTTTAGTATCTAGTATATATGAGCTTGGTCTTTTGCCTTCCAGAAGATTTTGTAACTGGCGTAATATATTCCGCATGAATGTACTTCAAGAAGTTAACAACACTCAGCGTTGAGAAAAGTCGACACGAAGGTAAGAGATAAGCCCCATACATCGACTATTCGACTCCATCGGTAACCATAAAGGGACAGACTGTTTCATGCATATGATACGTGCTCACGAAAAATGGAAATATTACTCTGTTATTCTGTACGTTCACGTTTTTATGTACGTGAATCGTATGATTGTGTAACTGCATTGATACTACGATAAAGGCGTTTAAGGCAGGATATTATAGACTTGTCATATCCATAACACAGCGTTAAAGGCACAATTCTATTGGTGCTTATTTCGATTTTATAAAACAAAATTTTCTTTAAGCACATTCGATTTTTTCCTTTAATTTAAAAAACATAAAATGGAATTGAAATCGATCCTCTTACACGGTTTTTATTGATTAAATTACAGTGCTATTATTGTACGGAACCTTTAACACCACTCAAATAAGTGTTTATCTGTACCATATACTTTTTTGTTATATTAAATATAGCAATTTGATTATTACAACCAAATTACACAAACGATCCTGAGGTTAGGTTACATTAAGTCCATCACACAAATTAATTACGCGTAGCGTAAAGACTACCGATGTACGAACTAAGAACATTGTCTTTACTATTAAAGTTATGTAAGCGAATTCTTATATAAACAACTGAACGAGCAGCCGTCAATAATGACCACCTCGCAGATCAAAGCTAATCACCTCATTCTGTCATCATCTAGCAAATTTATAAGTAGGAAATTCAAAATATCATCAATCAAGCTCCTTCGAGCTCGATGTGAATAGGATCAAAGTAATTGGATGCCAGAACGATATATTAGCACAAGTTCAAATTACTATAGACATTTTCGCTTGAACAATCGTAAGGCAGCTTGTAATATCGTCAAAGACATTTCAATCTCCTCTGGTTCGTTAATTCTGATTTTGTGCGATTAGATTTACTTAGTCAAACTATCTCCAATACTAAACTTATCACGCAGCTTTGATCGCGTAAAGTGCGTAACCTTCGGCTATGTCCACGTTATTTGAAGTTTTTTTTTAATATAACACAAATTTAATGACAATTATAGTTCTTATTTGAAGATGCTAAATAAGAAAAAAACCATTGAGGTGTCTTTGGGAGACTTGGTTGGAAAGAAATTATATGATAATACAATTACAATACTTTCTGTTTTCGAAATAGAATATTATTTTAGATCTTATTTCCTTGCATTAAAGTTCGAAATTATATAGATTAACATACAGCAGTCAGCATTTTAAGTTTAGGTTACTTAATTCATCTAACTCCCATCCGCTGAGTAACGCACAATAAGGAACTCCATTTCAATATGAAGTATATAATTTATAAGTGTAGTCTATTTATACTTATATTATTAAATAATTAAGTAAATTTTTTAACAAATTAAATCAATATGCAATGGTATAAAACCATATAAAAATAATATTTAAAAGACAATGAAAATACCAATGTCATTTTATGTCTTTCATACGAAGAATTATTTAATTTGGTCGGTGTCGGCAGTGTATAATACTTAGTGTACATATGTCTCTTCCTTCCATACTCTTTCATTAGTCAATAGTATTATACAAATTACAATTATTGTACAAAACTATTTGGTTTGCTTTAAGTAATGTTTATAATAAGTGGTAGAGACCATTTATTTATTACATTGCCCACTCATATCATATACTATGGTGTATTTAATCTACATTAAAATAGTTTATTTTTACTTAAGCACTAAAAACGAAACATAAAATAGGCACAATTTAACTTTAATGATTAATGGCCTTACTTATAAACGTTTGTTAAATTTTAAGAAACTGCTCAGCAACTGATTAACAAAAATCTTACCCATAATCTCCTCTTAAGGATAGGAGGTGGTGTTAAAGTAACTCATAAATAACTGTAAAAAATAACCAACTTCGAGAGGTAGTTTAAGTGACTGCTAAGAGGCAAGATGGTAAGTTTTATTTGAAACAGTCGTTGATTAGGGGCTTAAGAGTCTCTTATTTAAGAGATGGATAATCCTTTCTTAACGAGATTATTATAAGTAAGGCCCTAATTGTCCAATTCTGAGTATGACAATTATTCTATTAAAAAAATAATGTGCTAGGAAATAAAAACCTGAAAAAGATTAAGAGCCTTACTTCTCATAATCTCGTTAAGAAAGGATTAGCCATCTCTTAAATAACAGAGTCTTAAGCCCCTTATCAATGACTGTATCATATAAAACTTGCCATCTTGCTTGCCTTTTAGCAGTCACTTAAACTACCTCGATGTTGGTTATTTTTGACGGTTATTTATGAGTTACTTTACCACCACGTCTTAACCTTAAGAGGAGTTTATGGGTAATATTTTCGTTAATCAACTGCTGAGCAGTTTCTCAAAATTTAACAAACGATTATAGGTAAGGCCATAATACGTTAAGTTGAGCTTTCAAACATTTGGAACGGTGGTGTCATGTTTTGTACTTACTGGTCCAAAGGTACTGTTATTTCTCAGCTCAATCATCGGGTATTGCTTGTTAAAAAGTAACAGTACCTCTGCACATGCCGGCCATATATTTATGTTTCATCTCTCTCGAGAATATAGGTTTTTAAATATATAAAACATACCACTTGAGTAATGAGCGTAATTCTTAAAGAAAAAATGAGTGATTATTTAGTTATAAATAATGTTAATTCATAAACGCCGGGAAAGTGAAACTGTTGGGTGTTTGATTATTTGTTCATCTCGTCAAATACAAAATATCTTTATTAAGAAAAATTAAGTACTTTTGTACTTAATTTAGTACTTAATACAAGAATGAATTCGTATTCCAGAGGCTAAAAAGACAATACAAAATGTTGAGTTTTGGTAAACACTGTTGTTATATTGTGTATAAGTAGATGGATGAATTTATGTCTCGCAATGGGTATTTACTTAGACGAGGTCTGAATCGCTATTTTGAGTTATTTGTATAGAATTATAGAACATATTTCGATGTATAAATTCAAATCAAAGGCAACTCACAACTTTGAGCTAAACACAGAATTATTCCCAATCGCATTTATTAATGTATTGAAAAAAAATCCAACAACGTATGTAGGGCTAATAATAGGTTTTTCCAAGTTCAATTGTGAGCAAACGAGCGAACTAAAGTTAAGTTAGTTAAGTAAAAATAATTATATACTTTCACACATACAGATATAATAATAAATAATTAAAATAAATCTAAATAAAATACATTGATGGATACATGTAAAACTATATATAACTATAAATATAATAAAAATATTGATATTAACTACACATATTACTTACACATATTGTTATTTTTCATATGATGATGGTATCTGTTTTATATCTGCGAAACAATCCAAGTTTAGGTAAATTGGTTTTTTTATCTTTTGTACTTAGGTATATGCAGCATATTTTTGGTAAACAGGTTCGCCTTTGGCTTAGTTGGACGTTCTTGAACATCTTAGTAATTATCCTGTTGGTTGGTTTCAGTTAATATATAAGAAAGTATAAGTAAGTATTTACACCCATTTAGTATGTTAAACGGGCTGGGCAATTTTAAGGAATCGACGGCGCCGTGTCGCCACTTGCCCTCGGGATATAGGGCAGACGGTCAAGATAGAAACCCTTAGTTAAGGCAGCGCTTTAAAACAACGTCAAAAAGAGGACGCGAGCTTTAATATTGCGGACAATTCAAGAACATCCTACATTGAATATTTGTGTACTTCAAAATGAGCTAGAGAAACTTCAATTTTCCTTTGAGCTTTTAATATATAATTATAATAACTATTATATAAATATTAATACCAACGAAAACGTTGTTTTACGAGGTTATAACCTTTACCGAAAATATATTGGCTATTGTAATGTTTGTGATATCTCAGCTTCATTACTTTAAAGAATTATTAGAAATGTCTGGATCAAATACACTGTGCTTGTATATAATAAAGCTATTTCTGAACTTGAAAACAAAATCCTATAGTCAATAAACTTTATAAACTTCAAAGTTAATAAACAGGAAGAAATTTAAACTGATCCAAACAAAGCATCAAGCCACGACGAACTCAAGTATAGAACATGTTTTGAGGCGACCACGCTCGTGTTGTGCAATAATGATTTTCTACGCTACGAGAGACCGTGTTTGAACAACGAATGCTGTGGAGACAAATTTTAAAGTACTATTACGCTATGATGAAACGAGAGCAAAATGTTTGAAAATGCTAATTATTTGAGACTCTTTTCGGAACTTAAGGGCGAATGTTTCGCTAGAACAGTTTAAAAAATAATAATAATATAGGTCATAAATAAACAATAGTTGGATATGATATTATGATATGGATATTATTTTTAGGCAAGAACTAATAAAACTGTACTTTTAATGAAACTGAGCTACCACTAGAACTCGTTCATTTCTCCTCCTTCATTTGGCATCAATCAAGCTGTCTGAGGCTGCTGTTGCAGGGCCCGTCTTTCGCCTTAAATAATCATACATACTAGTATGCATGATTATTGCGTATCTACACAATTCGTGTAAATCAATATTAAAAATATAATTATTATACACAGCACAAAACAATCATTAATAAAATTGAATGTTACTGAAATTTTAAAAAGTAGGTCGTAATTCTAAAAGCGCAAATATAGCAACTCGAAACAATAAATACAGATGTTGTTAATAGTATAAAATACTTGAAAATGTATGACGATTAAATTAATACATGTAATTATTTTGCATATAACCTGTCATCATGTATCTATTTTTTAATAAAATTTAATAAATCCTCCTTTAGAGCAATGTTAATTTGAAGATCAAGTGTATGTATGACTCGAATCGACTCAACCCAGTCCATTACGTTCACCAGCAAGGCCACGACCAGACAGTGTGACGATGGTTAAACGCTGCTACATATTTAAATGCAGGTTTAATCATATTCTAGTAGGTATATATAAAAAACCTAAACGGTAATTATCATAATGTCATGTTTCCAGTTTGTAAACACAACCACATTTTTGCTAATGTGCAAGCTAAAACTAGTTTAGGAAAGACACTAACAACATATACGTATGATAAGATAAGCTTCATGGTATTTGATTCCATTCGTTTTTAAATTCCGTAATCAAAGACTAGATAATTACGACATAAAATATCTTGCAATTGAAGTTATTAATAAAGCTGCCGTAATTATCGCAAGTACTATTTCAATTAAAAAATGAATCATGTCCATTATTAAAGATTAACAGATCTTATCATATTTCAATAATTTCAAATGCATTTTACATAAATAGTGGATACACATTACACATACCATAGTATCATAACTGAATCAGCACTCAGTGGATTACATACTGAAGGTATTATTAAAAGTGAGGTCAAATGATTCATCCTTGTATACATCAATTAGTACCCTCAAAACTGTTTGTTTTCAGATTGTAGTGGTATTTTTTAGCTCTAGATAGACAGACAGTCTTGTATTATAGAAGAATACTCAATGGAAAACACAGGCACCGCCTTTATATTTGCATAGCTTTTGCCGGCCGGCATGAAGATGCGAGCAGAACTTGTGAGTATCGTAAATACTGAAAGGTGACATCCAGCTTTGAAAGTATTTAATGACATGTATGTATGCAGTATGTATGTATATTAAATTGAATAATTCTGAAATCTGTGAACAAACATCCTTTAGACACCATTAAGGCTATGGGAACAAAAGTGGCGTTTTTGTAGATAGGGGGTTATATCTACAAAAACGCGACTATGGTATTATGAGAAATCCTATCTTTGACAATGTATAAATATTATTATGCTGTCATAGATTGTATAAATTAAAGATATGTAGGTCACTTTGATATTTAAAAAACCATACCACTAACGCAGTCATATACAATTAAAAAATAGTCTTATGTTTTTAGACAATATATTATTGCCTTCACTTATCCAACTTTTAACAGGAGGGACATTAGTATTCCACGCCAAATCCTTTGGAGATAGCAGCTGACTTCACCGATTTACACGCAAATTGCATTACTCTCACCCTGACTACCAATCGTGCTAAAACCTTGTCTATTTCAAAGCGTTTTAATGCAATTCTGCTTAATGAAGCATGACTTTGGGACACTTCGAAACTTAGTGCATGCTTCAATGATCACAGAATACTGAGGCTTTGCTTAATTATTATTTTTTTATAGATAATATTCTAAGGCCCTAATGAAAATTGCTCTGAAATGTATAGTTTGTCTCTAAGCTCATAATTACATCTCTTTACAATAACATACACGGACAACGTTGATGAAAAAGTAGCTAAAAACTGTTTTTGTACTACAAATAAAGCACAATAAAAACAATGAAAAAAGATTTTTTTTATTTCATTAAATTCGTATATTCAATTTGGGTAATATTATTATAATAACCATGAGTTATAAGTTATACTATTACAAGACTACTGTCGCTGAGTATCCTAAGTAGGTACCAAGAAAATCGGCAGTTCTTCTCATTGAATACAGTGGCTAATTGTTTGAGCGGAATAAGCTTCTAAAAAATTAACATATCGCACAGATCTTCATAGTCAATTTAAATTAAGTTATGTTGCTTGGAAGAAATCGTATTGCGCTATAAGGCCGCCACTTGTTTTAGCCCAAAGTATCGTAATTATGCATTTTTTTATTCATTTAAATTAATGGGCAATAAAGTCACATCTGTCTATCTATATTATGTACAATAACTGAGTATTATACGAGAAATCAAACGATACCTACGAAACGTTACTATGTTCAGCTCATAACAATCCCACTGCGTTAGCCTCGGGTCTCCCAATTTCAACAGAATAGACTAACCAGATCCAAATATCGGTAACACCGATGTTCATGTTTTATAGCAATTGCAACAGTAATATATTACTCCAGATGTACTTCATAAATTATGCATACTCACAGGCCAAAATTCGAACTCATAGATATAATTGAAACGAATCGCGGATGCCTAATCTAATGGGCAACCACGAGCGTAATACGAAGAATAAATTAATATCCAGTAAAGAAATCGTGGTAATAATTTAACATTTGACGAATAAAAATTACAAAAATAATGTTATCATGTAACAGCACAATCGGGACAGAGCGGAAACGAACGTACCACGCATTGATATTCAATCGTATCTCATATGAACTGTGAAATAGGAACAACACAATTCAAGAGAAAGAAAAACACATACAAATCACCTGCTTAGTATGTAAAACGACACCTGCACGCCGGCAGATGGTAGACAAAAAAACAACCTCCCCTACCGCTAAAAACTTAAGCCTACATTTTAAAAGGATTTTAGGGAATAAAAACTCTTTTCGACTAAGATTTACGGCTTGCACACTTTATAGGACTTTTAAGTGGCTGAAAGAAAATATTACACAAGATGGGACATACTGGAAGGGTTTGGGATAAAATAAAAAGGTAAGTTGCGTTCCGGTTTGGCATCGCCTCAGGCAGTAACGAACTCGGAATGTGACCCAGACCTCGATGGAACTCAAATCGATGACTCACGTGGACGCTTTTTTTTCAAATAACAGTTTGCCTACGGACTTTCCGGTTTAGAAAGTTCAATGCAGTCTGGCTTTGTCATAGCGTGGGTGCATAGGTAAACAGTACTCCACGACACCTACTAGTTTTTTAAATCATACGACATTGTCATCTTCCTACATTAAAATGTGTATGATATTCTTGTGTGAAATATCACAAAACGTATTAAGTAGTATAAATACACACATTGAGAACCTTAATTTTTGCAGATCTCATTGTTATCATTTCAACATCATAAATTAAGAACGAGGGCAAACTCGCAATTCTCATTTAAAACACATAATTAAAAGGCTAATACAGTTGGATTTTAATCGTTTATTTTGATCTTTAAAACATTTATTTAATAATCTACGTTCAAACATTTAAATTAAATACGAAACTGTAAATAGAGTGTTTTATCTTTTAAAGGCTTAGAAGTATCTCTCAAAGCACTAATCTGCGAATTCTAAGAAGATTAATGGAGGAGGGATCGCACTGGTAAAGATACCGGATTTATCAAAAGGACAGAATTTATGAATAAGCTTTGTCTTATTGCCACGCATTTTCTCTCTGAACAAATGACCAGTATAGAACAAAGGAATATTAAAGCAACTTTCTTGAGTCCTTGAGTCGACTGCCATTCGCAGTTATATAAGCGTTTGAACGTCTTAAAAGAATTATAAAAACTTCTGAATTCTATGTGGTAATTATGATATCAAAAATTGAAGAAATGTATGTCTAGTATTTCTTATGTACGAATATTTATCTTTCCACGAAAGGCTTTTCTAAGTTCCTTTCTAAGTAGTTACTGTTTAAAAGCTTTTTGTCATCCACATTAGCTCTGGATTGACACATTCTTTACATTCCCAGACAAGGTGTCATTCAAACAAACCTCCCCGAAAGGAAGGGTGTCGTCAATTCGTGCGACATCTCAAAAGCCTTCACAAGTAACGTGTAAATAGTATAGTAGATACCTACACATAGAAGTATTCAATAGGAATCGAACAGCTTTGTTACCAAGGGTTTTAGAGACCGAAAATGAACATTGGACATACTTATTAAGAGCTGGTTTTATCATCAGATAAAAAAGTCATATAACTCAACATACAAAAAATACAGTTTATTGAATAAATTGATTTAGTATTCTTTTTGAATTATTAGTACTTTATTTCGTTGATGAACAATTTTATAAGTCCTAAGTGCTAATTAGTTTTATTCTAAAATAAATTAAAGATTAATTTATACGATAATTGTATTTTTAACCCATTGGATTCCATTTGTTATCGTTGTTTTAGATATAGATATAAATTAATGTTAGATGGATATAAGTTTTAAATTTAATGTTGGAAATACCTATATAATATATATGTAAACTGAGCAACTTGTAAAAAGCCCTATTCATGTTAGTAATACAAACGATTAAATAATTACATTTCAAAATCAATGATATCGATAATAAGTGTTTTTTCCAACACCAATTATCAAAATACACACCCTCTTTTGATATTTACGATAAACCAAAGCGGAACATATACATATATATATGACATGTTCTCTGGACAATGCACCATTGAATGTTTGACTGCAAACTGTGGGGTTCGTTTTTATGCAATAACTTGAAACGTAGCACGTGCGAGGCGTTTGGGTCATTATGAATGATATCATATTGAGCATTTGCATCTTACCCCATAGGGCTACAAAGTCTTACATTAGACCCCGGAATAACAGGTTTCAAGCACGAGTTAACACCTAAAGGGCTGGTGCGAGTTTAAACATATTTGAAAGAAAGTAATCAAAGTAAAAGAACATGTTCTAACATACATTAGTGGTATCAAGTTGTCGTAACTGCACACCAATCACTACATAGTTCGTTTGTTAGCTTTCTATTAATTCTATGTTTACTCAACCGATTTGATAATTACATAGAATTATTTGCTTAGTTATGTACTTTAAATAGTAAATATTTGTCGCAGCTGTTCAATGAATTTAACAAGGATTTAGAATTTTATTGGTGACGTATAGAAATATAATAATGAAATCTATCTATATCTATTGCATCGTTAAAATATGATACTCCAACATTCTTTTGAACTTATACTCGTTAGGTACTTATACATACCACTCTTAGCTTGGGTAAAAAAATAAATCCAAACAATTAAAACAAGATTAACTTTCAAGTTAACTGGCTTTAGCCAGTTACACACACTTTCACAAAGCACTTTTTTTAGATTCGCGGCAAAATTAAACCAACGGAAACGGCCGAAGCACACTCAAGCGACCGGTGCGACTCAATTCGAGTCGAGTACATGAGTACATGACTTTGTTGACAAGCATTCCCAGTCGCCATATTGGAGGCCTTCGGCAATCTCCGCCACTGGTCGGCTATCTTCGGGAAAATACGCCACCATTACTCATTTGTTCTAACAATCAAAAGCTGCGGTGAATAAGTTTTTTATCCTATTTAATTAGTGTGCACCCATTTGAGCTTACTGTTTTCAAATCAAAATGATTCAGCGAGAGAGTGTTTTATTACTTTTATTATTAATGAAGAATTTAATTCAAAGTATAATATGTGAATTGTGACTACCTACATATACATTTTATTTTTTTATAATTATATAATAATAACATGAAAATAATGTCCCGTTTAGCTTAACATAAAATGTGTCAGAAAAAAGTATCCAGCAATGATTTTCAATTGCAGCATAGGTAGATACAAAACGTCATAACTTGTCAGTTATGAATCTTCTGAAGACCAAAACGCAGTATTCTGTTAATAGAGAATCATTAGATAGGTTAACGTATAGAGTTTTCAATTTATGATCAAAACTTTATGGGCTATTTATTTATTCACAAAAGGAAATGTTGAGTAAGCTTACGATATAATAAAGCAAGACGCATTAATTTCTAAGATCATATAGACTTCTGAAATAGCTTAAGTTTCAGATTATATTTTAATAGTTATTATAAATTTCGTTTAATTCATGTTCTCTGTTTTATTTAATTTATTATTTAAGCCGATTGTCGAAGCGGAAAAGTAGAGATCGCTTTGCACATTGATTATAACCAATGTAATGAAATTTATCGATATATCAATAATATTATGTTTTTGTCCCTTTATTCAAAAGGATCAGTTACTCTTACTTGGAAAAAGAATCGAAATATCACTGCTGTACCGGGGACTATACTATACTATATGCGAAATGAAACTGTTTATTCGAATCTCCCTCTCTTAAGAGAGCCAAGAACCTGATCACTAATGCCTGATCTCTAACACAAGTAAAGGTTGTTATGGCGGCATACTTTAGACCCCTGATCTATTTGCCTGATATTGCTACCACAGGGGTTGTAGCCATCTAGACGGGCAAATGCCTTACCACCTAGCTCTGGGTTGTTTTGTCGCTTCTTCCGACAGGCCGCCTGGCTGCAGGAAATTGTATTATTTCTCCGTTAATATTCACATTGTAATGTAAAATGTTACCACATTTTGCTACACGTCTATTATACCTTCGCCCTTTTCTTTCAAATTCCAGTCATCGTTATGTTCTAAGTTCACCTAAATGAGGTGAAGTGCTTCCTTCCTTCGAGTTTTAATAACGTAAGTACATTAACTATAGATAAAAACATCTTGGAATTACGCGAGAACCGATCACGTAGGTTATGCACCTACTAAACTGGTTTTCAAGTCAGTCTCAGTAGTGTTTACAGATTATATCAAAACATTTTACGATTTTTACATTTGACATGTTAATAGTTAAGATATAGTTTTATTTAGAACTAATTAATAACAATTTCATTAAATAAATTTTTAATTTCATATTCAAACAGCACATGAGAACTAAATGAATACTTTTACTTACCTTAGGGAGATATTACTTATTATTTATTTTTTTACAATCGAGGTACGGTTACCATAAACAATTTCAAATATTTTTTGTAAAACTTTTCCTACAAAGAAAAGGATTTGAGATTTTAGCAAGAAATTTAATAAGTTAATTCAAAAGTGATAATAACTGGGTTTTGTTTCACTAACTTTCTATTGAAAAAATATTACGATATAGATTTCTTTTTGATATTTGAATAAAATCCCTAATATGTCAAAAATACAAACAACCGATTCATAAACAGGATTGCTATTTACGACGAAAAAGCCCAACACGCCATCTGACGTAGAGTAGATGAACTTTACATGCATAATATTTTACCTGTAGAGGGCGTTGCATAATCTTGGAAACTTCAACAATTTGTTTACTTACCTGAAACAAAATAAAAAAATATAAATAATGTAACGGTAAAAATGTAACTGTACTGTACTTGTAATGTAAATAACTTTGTTATTTTTTAAAAATAAACTACTAAATGTTACATAAACTAATTTAGTTTACTATTTAATTCACTGAATTTTTACATAAAAAGATAATGATATCTTTAAATTATCTCAATGAATATAATTTATTTAAGCATTACTTAAATTTACAGTTTAGTTGGCTAATTACGTTTATGTGCATTATTAAACGGCTTCCATTACTTAATTAATTTCTTTTTTCGTTAAACAATTTTGCATACGACGAATTACGAAGAAGTCAATTAATACACTCCAGTTTCAATTCTGGGTCACTTCCTTTGGGGAGTGTCGTTAAAAAATACATTTTAACAGGAAATGTTTCAGTGGTTATACAATGCCTTGCTACAAAGTGATTTTCAAGAAAAATATTATTTTTCTTATGTTCCACCATATAACGTCATTAATAAAGTTGCATCTTTTATAACGCATTAAACCTTGGCTACATCTGCGTAATTTCTTTATTATTGTACTCTGGTGTACCAGAGACATAAAAATCATACAAATCATAAAATTCACTTGTTGCGTCATATAGATAGCGCTGCCACAAATACGTTTTCATTTCATTTTTTCACATTGTTTGTAGTTAAATGTCACGTTTTGTGTCAATTTTAATTTTAAAACTTGACATCATCAATATACAGATATTTATTAAATAACTTAATGATAAATCATTTATCAGCAGACAAACCAACAAATTATATTTTCCCAGTTTTGCTGTATCAGGTACACTATCGTTCTTGTTATAAAGTTTCAAATCTTTTAAAAATAAATTATATTAAACAAATTTCCTTGAGTAGTTCTGAAATATGTAATAATTACAATTTAATTTTTTAAAGGATTTCTGTGACAAATAACAAAAATCCATTGCGGTGTGTAGACGAGCACGCCTATGTAATGTTTCTGATATTACAAAAGTCATAAACACTTTGGTTTTACAAGATTCTAAAAAGTTAGGACGTATTTACTAACGAGTTCAATAACTTATGATTACCAAGTCATATACTAATTCAAACAATTAGAAATAGGATATTTTAATAGTAAGATAATACGACTGCATTTATCGCATTTCTAGTTATTCGCTTTAAAATTATATGTTCTTTAATTTATATTACACCCTTCTCATGATTAAATTAAAGTGCAAACAGTAGGTGAGTTAGTATATATACATCTTTATCACTTTGAGCGTAACATGATTACGCATATCCGGTCTTATATTATGTGGGCATTTCGGAACAGGCTGAGCTTGCTTGGCATGGCTAGCCAGGACCACACATATATATGTCGCGTGACTTGATCTACGTTGGAGTTTTTCACATTTTCGTTTAAAAACAATTATGATGAGTACATATTATCTGAAATATTCAAACAATAACGTATTAAATTCTTGTCATGCATAAGCCTCAAATTAAAAAGTTTATCAATGACTTTAATCAATTATCGGTTGTGCCAATATGTCAAGTTTCATATACTGTGAAATTGGAGGGATGTCGAGGTGTTCTAAAAATGCTTGTCGAGTGTTCAAAGTTAGTGTATACATACATAACTTCACGCCAGGTCTCTTGCGGGGTAGGCACGAACAATAGAGCGCCATTCACGCTTATTCTTACACACCTCACTTGCTTATTTGATATTCATAGCTCTTGTCATGCACGCTCGTCTGTTTTTAAGGCTCCTGACATCACCTTCTGCTAGTACACGATCAATTTGATCATGCAAGGTGTGTCGTAGCCTTCCGCGACTTCTGCATCCATCCACTTTTGCATTGTATATCTGTTTAGTCATTCTTCCATCATTCATTATTTCCACGTGCCCGAACCACCGGAGCATTCCTTTCCTTACCTTCACCCCGATACACTCTTTCAGAGAGTTGGTGTATAATATATGTTAAAACCGTAACGTTCTCTGATTATAAAGTATAGTGACCAGTTGCTGTTCTTTTACTACCATAAACCCGTCTGAGGTGTTGACATACATTACATATCAAATGTCCATCAATGGAAAGATCAGTTATTCAACTATATAATGCATGGATTAAAATTATAAATTTTCTAGCTGAAAATTAAAGGCGCTAGAAAAAAGTGGAAACTATCCAAGATACAACAGAACTAATGTACGTACCTTGAACATTCTAGGATCAACTGAAGATGAATCAACAATGTACGTAACTAACGTAAATAGCAACATTTCACAAAAGAACATTATCCTAATAATACTCCTAATACTCTTGTCTTTATTTTTTATCAGTAGTACAAAATCAGATTAATTCGTAAGTGTTATACATTTTAACTTATTTAGAGAACATTTTTAAAAACAACTTAAAAGTAATCAATAAACATTATCTTTTTCTCTTTTATGACCTGGGAATCTCGCGGGGGTTTTCCCAGAAGTGGTTTAAAGTGGTTAGGACGCATAAAAATTAGTTCCTTCGGATAATATTTCTACTACAACACTAGTTTACTGTTTTTTTCTATGTTAAGGTATGTCTCCGGGAATTCCGCTAGATTTTTCCCAGTAGTTGTTAAACATTGTGAAGGTGCATAAAAATCTAATCTGAAAATATTTTTCTTATTATTAGATTATAATAGCAGTTGTTGACATTCACGTGTTGCTATAACAAACAATTACGCAAAAAACTCATATCCACTTTGATATAAATTTACAAACTCGAAAATAATTTGCTACTGCCATCTCTCACGCAATATAAAAGACTATAATTATTTGGGTGAAAGTTTCGAAATGTACAAACCTTAAATGATCACTTGAAACTTAGTTTCGCGTAATTATGCGCATTATTATGCAGATTAGACTGCTTTGTTTAGCAAATGCTGATATGGGCTTCAAACTATGTACCACTTTACATACAAACCATCACTTCCTGCATACGACACAGTTTTCACATTGCGATAACGCCAAAACGTGGGCCTAATACTGTAATTACCTATATATTCTATTAAACTAATTTATTCTTTATACTAATCGCTGCCCAAAGAACTGTTACGTGTGGCAGTTAAGATGAAGAAAAACATCCGAAGGCTAGCAAGTAATTTTTTACAGGTACAAAGAACAAAACGTGTTATCAGGTCAGGAGTTCTGCTAATTAACACGTTCTTCATTTTCAACCACAGGTTTTATTAACTTGTTAACTTTACAAGTAATATTTACTTTAAATGCAGTTTGTACGGTGAAGGAAAACATCGTAATAAAACTTATCGTCGTGATAACCAATGTGTGAAGCTAGCTTAGGAAAATGTGTCTAGGAAAGGCGTGACAGGTATACTGTAAACTTCCAAATCCAAACCCGGGTCATTGGAACGAAACCCGGAAAAATCACGATTAATGGTCAGTTCCTGACCGTTTATTTGCTTTACTATCGGCTAAATTTGATAAGCTCCACACAAGTAATGTCAAAATTCAACCGATGATAAGGCAAGAGAGTGAATAGTAAGAATCGGCCCTTAATAAACAAACTGTAGACAATTTACAATAAAAAAACAGATCTTATTTACGAGGAAAATCGCTTTGGTATGGGAAGTCGCCAGTCTCGTGTTCGCAGGAATAGCCACTAACCTCTGCGGTGTTCCTCCTGTTGCCAAATACCAGATAAATAAAGAGATCTACTGAAAATGTTGTCAAGATCTGTAGCTGTTTCTAAACGTAACAATTATAGTGACAGAGTGCAATGAACGAGTACGTTTGTTTAGAATAAGATAGAAGTGGTTGTATCTGTAATTGTCTTTTAGTATTGCCTAGTTGAATTAACATGTGTATAATATAGGTGCCTTGTCGCTCACCTATATATTAAACGCGTTCTGTAAGTAACTATTCAACTGTCGGAACTATCTATGCTAATTTTATCACCAATATCGAGAGTATGTGTGAAGGAAATTTCAATTTTAATTACAATCGGTTAATTCCAAAGGTCCACAATGATTGAAGAAAAACTTACAGATTAATAAAAGTACATTTTTTGTATACATAGTTGGTGTTAGTGCGGTACCTTGTAACTACATTTTTGATGACATAAATATTTTCCTCAAAATTTTACTTACATATTACAAGTCTATATAACAACAATTTAGTTACAAGGTCCTGCAGTAATGACACCAACATATTTATGTTTAGTCAAAATGAACAGGGTTATTTCATGAGAGTGATTTAAACTTTTGAAAGCAATATGATTTCCATAATTAGATAGTTTACATTATCTATAGATTTTAGAAGCATACAATATTATCATCAAATTACAAGATCATTTTTACTACATATCAAGTTTTAAGTAAGTTTGAATGTTTACGTTAAAAATCGTGTTTTTGAAAGAGAATATACCATTCTTCTAAACAACCGATATACACGGTGTAAATTAATAAATAGTATTCTCAATGAATATTGAAAACAAGTGGTTACAGACGCAATGGTATGGCAGGTTGAAATGAGATGTTAATCTTATACAAAGTGAGCAAATAATGGTTATGAGCTCAGTTGTGATCTCATAGCTGGGTTCGGTCAAGTGCGTCCAAGTGGTACAACGAAGACAACGTTCTAATTGTCACAATTTATTTCATAATTGAACACCAGCACTACATGAGCTACATCCAAGTTTCGAAAACAACAAAAACGTACAATTACTTATAACATAAGGGTTTAGTATAGGCATGGAAAAAAATAGGTAGTATCATTATGTCGTATGTGTGTATGTAAGATATGGGGTAGATATTCTTATTAGATAAGAAAAACAGTGAGAAAGTAAACTGGTATCGCTATGATACTTCTAATATTTATCTACTCAATTAGCACGTCTACCTATTTCCTGGCTGTAAGTCCCTCTTAATCCTTTTCAAGACGAGTACGTGACAAAAGGACAAAGAACATCCTATGGTATGTGGCAGGCATACAGTCCGGTTGGCTTCCGTTCGTAATGGATGCCGCACACAAAAACCAGCCCTTGCGCAAACGAGATGCCATGCCATGTCGTTTGTAACAACCCTGTAGTTACTTATAGTCACAAGGACTAACTGCTGTAGCAATTATTTAAAACTTTTGATAAATGAAGTAAGTTTTTCGAACTTTATTTTGTAACGCCTGCCGGCGTTTCAAAAATATCTTCTATTTATATATACTATTCAATCTATAAATGATTCGAGTTTGTACAATGCGTTTAAAATATGAAAAGGAATTTGTCCTTCTGTCTATCTGTCTGCCTGTTACAGCTTCACTAGAAAACTGCTAATGGCATTCAAATCAAACTCGATATAAAGTTGACTTATATCCCGGGGCGTAACTTACACCGATAAATGACGTCGTTTCCGCGGGATAGACGAAAATATCGAAAAACTTTTTTTTAAACTACTGAACGCATATGAATGAAAGTCGACCCAGAGCTAGCTTTTAGCCCGAATCAACACTTAGCATACTTTTTATCACGATAAATGAAGTATTTTCCATAGAATAGACGGATTAGCTAAATAGATGACACTGCAATAGTGTTTTTTCTGTCCTTGGAAATATATGGCAGATACACATCTGTTTCCTTAAAATAGAAAGGCTACAACGAATAGTGTTATTCATCTAAAAAGGTGTCATAAAGTAAATACATATTGCAAACGACAACCGTATTTAATATATAAGTTTAAAAGTGCACTTTTTAGTTTACTGGAAATGGGATCATTTTCAGACTAAAAACTCGACGTATACGCGCCTCAACGTGGATATGTTATTTTTATTAATATCATAAAAGTTTATACAAATACAAGACCAAAAAAAGGTGGATGAATTGTGTTAAGGATGACATAATGATATGTGGTGTGACAAAAGATGTATGTCAGAGTAGAGGAGTGTGGCCGGAAAAGACATATTGTGCCCACCCCAAGTAATTGGGGTATGGTGAAAGAAAAGAGAGAAAAGTTTATACAACTAGTCAATATTTTGAATTAGCAATAAAAATCTGCTAAACTGGTGACACCAATACTATTTTAACCTTGAATTTTGTACAATAACAATAACGGACGGAAGTTCCTGGAACTCAAAAGGATTGAAAGAGACAGGAACACGGGAAGCGGATGTGAGGCGTGGTGGTTGCGCTGTGCGTACGCAACTCAGCTTGATACAGGTGCGCCACCAAACCAACACGCGTCGAATGATTTAACATTAAACGTGATCTAAACGCAAACATCTAACTTTTTTATTTTAAACAAACGCGTCAAGAATAATTTGTGTATATTATTTGATACTGACGTGTCTGCTTCGGTACCGGATTAGACTATTACCAGTTCTATTATTCAAACGCGTCTATAGCACACATATGGCTATAATCAATTAGACTGTTCACCCAAAAAAAACGTAGCTAAACAGTAAAGAGAGCAGTATTTAAGAGACAACATAACATTTATTAAATACTGACCTGACCAGAATTTTTTGGCTTTCAGACTATTATGCTGACTTATTCATTGCTAATCGTGCGACGTTAAGTGACCGCATTGCGTTATAACTTGTAATATCTTGTGTAGTATGTATTTATAAAACGATTTTATTCAACCTGAGAAAACTCATCCTTTTTTTATAGGCTTTTAACTGTTAAACACGTACTTATGTCGCAATGATATTTTAGCCCGTGTATTACACTAAATAGGCGAATTTCACAAAAGCAAGAGAGCGTCGAGCTATAAGTAGGTACATGTATGTACTTGCTTGTAAATATATCATCTGTTTTAGATCGCTAGAATTTAGTAGTATAGGTATACATAATATGACTGATAATTTGCACTTCCATCGAAACATAAACATGGAACATTTATGTATTCGTATATTCAAAACTTCAACAACAACCACGGCCACATTTTAAATAAATCAAGAAGCCATAAGTGGATCAAATAACTGCGGCCTGCTCTCAGTTTAAGTAGAAGAGATAGGTTCAAGAATCTAAGGCTTGAAGTGGTTTAAGGATGATATATGTAACAATGATCTCATAATAAGAGTTTCTGAGTGCTGTGCGTTTGGAGGACAAAAAAACAGCATTTCCCTAGCTACGAAGATGATCCAAAAGCAAAGGGGATTACTGTAAGGATGATTATTGAGTCTTACAATAACCAACCCACACTAATAAGGTGAACGTATAAGACGAGTAGCGAATAGGTGGACCGGTAGAAATGACTCATGTTCATACATTAGACTCGCAATTACACGCTACTTAATCTTACGTAAGCAATGTCAAGATCAAATCAAGGATATATCCTATTTCAAGTTGCAAGCAAAGAATTAAAATTGAAACATTAACTGGTAACTCTCAGCTGCTATTCTACATAGATTAAAACGTTAGATGAAATAATAAGTATGGTATGAGAATGTACGAAGAAATTTTTTGCAAGGATTTTATAAATCAGCAAAACACACTGATATACTAACATACTATAAAATACACTGTTTTATAAGAGTCATGGTTACTTTAATAGAAATAATGTTCGAACTCAAATGAGACGTAACATAATATGTGTCTTAGAAAATTTACAGTTGCTGTGATCTGCAATTATACCGCTAGTAGGAAAGGTTTCATCGGTATATAACATAATCTCATAAACAGTGACACAAGCTCGATAACTTACTCGAATTTTCACTGAATCATCAGTCATATAAGTAAGTACATTGCTAATAAAGCTTTATGAAAAAGCGTATTATTAGTGATCGATGTTAAAAACTCTTCATGGATTGTATATTAATCATGAACATTAAATACTGATAAATATTTACATTATGTATACCTTTTTTTTTAATCAAAAACCTTCATTAATTTACAGCTATTTACAAAATTTTCTTAATATTCAATTCTAACATAAGATATAAGACTGTAGTTTTGCCATAGGAATTATCAAATACCGACCACATTAATAAAAGTGCCACCTGCTTCGCATTTTAATATTCATACAAGGTGCAATTTTCAGCAGGCCGCTTTGTTCTTTGTTGCCAACATGTTTGGAAAATATTTATGACGTACTGATAAAAAATATTGAGTTCATACTAACCGTTGTGTTCATCAGGTGAGCTTTCGAAATCTGCCAAAGAAACATTTGACAGATCCTCAACGTGGACCTGTGGTTGTCTATTGAGAGAGTGTCGACCACCAAGAGAGTGGTAGCAGCTCTCTTCTTCATCAGGTGCCTCCTCAGTCGAAGAACCTTTCAAGCAAGAGTGGAAACTCCGCGAAAGGCGCCGCTCTGTGCTCATCCTCATTCATGTCCTAATCCACCACAGAAATATTAACTTTGCCACTGTTAAGAAAATCACTCTTATGGCGTATCACATTTATGCTATGCACTTTATCCATCTATTGCACTTTTATTAAATGACAAGGTATAAATTTATCACATACGAAGCACTTTGAGTCACCAATAATTTTGCACGATGCTGATGTAATTACTGGATTTATTAGAACTTTAAAAATATTTACACTTCTATGAAAATTATTCACACATATTGGTTAACGTGGTATCGACACGCCTTCAAAGATAACACTATTTTCATATTTTGCTTCAGTTTCTTATCTATCTTTATTATCGCAAGGACTCTGTAATTGTAGAAATTTAATACGATGCGCTAGTGATCTACGTACAAATAGACTGCATTGTTATTAAAAACTAACAAAAAGTCATAGAATTACATGAAACTATGTTAATACTGATGGTTGCAGTTATTAAAGAAAGGAGGCTATCGTATAAACATATCCACGCTATATATATAGATTTTTCTTTGTCATATTCCACGAAATCAATTCAATATCGCGAATAATCTCTATGAATAGAATTTAAAAAAATGTTCCTGATAAATTAGAATGAGTTTTTAAACTAAGATATTCCGTAACATTGTTTCATCGAAGAAATAATATTGAAATCTACTGGTTATATTTATAACTCATTGCCGGAGTCTCTTTCCCGATACTTATAACCTGGGTGTCTTCAAGTCCAGTGTGAATAGGTACATTCTAGGTAAGCGTGATACATCCTAGACCGCATCTTCGCTCCACATAGGGCAAGATTGTAGTCAAACGCGAACCTATACAATAAAAAAATAAAACTACTAATTTTTAATTATGATACTATATTAGTAGTTTACAAAATTATCAACAGTATTATGCTGATTCTGATCGACACTGGTTGAATATAAGGAAAAATTCGACCGCATTGGTTGAAAATATTATAATTATTACAATTTACCTACTAAATATATTATTTTCATAAGAACGGAAAAATGTTTTTTTTTACATTATTATAGTCTTAGTAATTTTGAAATGCGCATCAAATCGAGGTATAATAGTTACAATTGATTTCGGTGTCATCATATTTCACAGAAAATCTAATGCAATAGGTTGGCAAACCAATCCGATACGCAGTATTTCGTTGCGAATCATTCAAACTTACGGTTATCCTAATATTAACTTTATTATATCCAAATTTAAAATGCCTAAATTAAACATTAAGGTATATTGTACTATGTATTAGAAAGTCTTATTATTCGTATTTTTCCGTAACTAGCTTATTTGAGCACATGTTATGGACATGGACTATGACTTGTTTAGTCTGCACTGGGCTGTTTTGGATAATTTGCGAGCTTGGGTGAAAAGTAACTATTATAAAATGCCTTCATGGGCACTAAGGTACTTTTTAAACGACTAAAGAAACTCAAATAATCAAATAACAGCTATATGAATGTTTGAAAAAAATTGGCCCTAAATCGACAACTGATGAAAATTGTGAAACAGGCAGACACAACACGATTGCAATCATTCCATTTTAGAATATATTTAAAACATATAAGTCAGTAAAACGCATTACTTAAAAACATCACGAAATAAGACAATCGTCAGTTCAACGCACTCCCAAATAATGAAACCTACAGACATGGCACTCGGGTAATGAATAGCAGAAATACAAAGAACCACAGAGTTATGTGTACATACGGAAACGCAATTCTGTTCCAAGCATCTATGTCTTCACTGTATGGTACTATGACTCTATATGTGTGTATAGGTATAGCTGATAAAGCAGTTTCGTAATTACGGGGCTTTGGCCGCTTTTCTACAGTTTCAAGACTTTAGATGAATAAAGATGTTTTGGTTTGAGCTAACAAGTTAATAAAACTTCAAAAATGATTTAGGTATTGGCCCCTTATTGATATTTGTAAAAAATGTTAGGTGATTCTTTAAAAGTTATTGTTTTTGTTCAGATAAAAAGACTAAAGTAAAGCTGTTCGATTGAATTTAAAAAAGATTTTATAGTTAGTGGCAAACGACGGTACCAAATATGCAACAGAAGTATTTGTTAAATAAATATTTATAGTTGTATTAATTCAACGCTTATCCACATACTGAAATATTTCCTGAAACTCTAATGTCTATAATCGCAGAAATAAGTATAAATCAGATTACAGTTACGTAATATTACATCAGAATATAATAGGCAAGATTATAAAAAGATGTTTTTTTGCAAAGAGCTCACAAATCGCAGTTTTATACTACCATGTGGGAGTAAAATTTTGCGTCACAATTGAAACAAACACAAAAAATCCAGGAAGAGCGTGTTATGTAGTACCTTTGAATTAATATACACCGGATCAGGCTCAGTTTATTCGGCAAAAAGAGTGAAATCACTAACGAGCTATTGTTTAACTGGAAAGTTCACTGTGGGAGTCATCGTTCAATTGCGTCGACAAAGAGAAAATCACGGAATTTACCACAAAAGATCGATGTTTTATCTTATATTTTACATGTGAACGGTTGACAAGGAAACAGTTATTTGCAGTAAGTAATTATTCGCAATGTGAAATGAAACGCAATCTTGATGTTTCGTTAGCAGGATTGGAATATAAGTCTACCACCGGATTTCCATTACTGTGAAGGTCGTCTCAAGGTGCTAGATCACCCGGAACGATTAGTCATTCACATTTAGTTGGATAATTTGCGTGACTCCACTCATTTATAATCAGAATAATGCAAGTTAGTGTTATCCCTAACAAAGCATGAAGGTAGAGAAGTCTAAATATTGTTACAACTTAGGCTCCGACAAAGCAAATTCCACGTATCTGTTAAAGCACATTTTATTACCTGTCGGCATTTGAACTAATTGCAATCCTTTTATGATCGTCTTCTTTTTCTCACTTATTTATTGGCATACGTTTCTAGTTTTTGTGAAGAACAGCCTATTGTACTCGTTTGCGGCTCAGGAGCATTATTAGTCATGTGTTGCGGATTATAAGTACAAGCTAATTCTAAGAAATTAGGTCGACGTTGCCGGGCAGGGCACATTTGCATTTGTGAAGTGTAAAACGATGGCTTGTTTGAGAGAGGGGCTCAGTTTAGCTACAACTACGATCTAAGCGTGACGTGTGTACATACGGAAATCGAACGGTGACGGACTTTGTGCGTTTTATTGAATTACTACCTTCTGCATTACATGTGGATGTGTTACGTTCGGTTATATAATATTTGTACCTGTGGTATACATGTTTGTATAGTTCTAATAAACTCTATAATAATTCTAACGGCATTTTAATTCGAGTCTCACAAATTCATAACAATATGTATACATAATCTGTGTGTGGGTGTTTTAAAAAACAAACACTTGGTTAATAAGTTAAATATGAAAAATAAATTTTAATACGTGGAGGAATAGGACCTGGGTGGCTGCCAGAAATTTACGTCTTAGAATGATATTTTGTCAAGATAAAGAACTGCGTAAGCCAAAATTGCGTGCTAGCACGCTGATTATGTACCTGATTATGAACACGCTAAAATCAACCCAAGGGTGATTTAGTGGCAATAAACCTACGTCGCGATCTACATATTTATGCAGTTGGACTCATATTTCAAGCGACTGTAATATAATAAAATATTTTTTCCATGTAATCTTGATAAATAAGATTGATTCGATAACGGCAATTGTATTCGTCATTGACACTATTCTCATATTTAATATGTTTTCGGATATCTTAAGATGATCAAGGTTATATATGAACTCAAATCACTATTTATGTTTTGTAAGAATTCAATTGTTCAAAATTTTAAATAACTGTATCCTAAATAATGACTCTTCGAGCAGACATTTGGTTATGTATATTAAAAATGATAGAAATCCTATAAAACGCGAGTGTTTCTTAAGTATTATCATCTAATACACTAAGAGCGTCGAGACATACATAAATAAATAGTTACTAATTCATACGTTTTCTTTCACAATGTACAACAAAATGTTAAATTACATTATCATAGATTAAATTAAATGCAACCGCTGACGCGAACATAATTTCTGGCCAATTTGATTAATCACAAAGCAGTAAGAAGATATTGCATGCGACTCGTCACCTGTTGAATTTTAAAGTCGAAATGAAATCAATGCACTAAAAATATCTGACACTTTTTTCTTTATCTACATTATAATAAATAAAAATAAATGATTGTATATTTATTCTTTATGCGTTCCTAAACTAATGATTGATAAGGTGTTCTAATGAGACCCGGCAGAGTTTATGACTCAAAAACAGAATATACATTGCAAAATAAATAAATAAACATCTCATTTTTAAAGCTAGGTAATTCTTATAATCTGATACAAAATTATGACAGGTTTATACCTGTCATAATTTTGTACTGTATTTTTTAAAACTCATTTATCGTAATTGTGTTATTATGCGACAATGATGTCGTTGTACCAGATCAACTCGCAAAATTATTCATTGTCAAGCGGCTCAATAGCAAGACAGGTATAAATCATGTTTATAATAGCAGTCTGAATACGAAGACGGCCGTAGGAAACAGGCGATTTGCGACGGATATGGCCATTGGTACAAGTAGACGGACATACACACACAACAAGAAGCGGTGAACTCGTGAACTTTTAATCTTACTCATTTCATTACTATACTCGAGCAGGGCTATTTCGACAGTAATTTGGTTAAAATTGTCACTCAGAATTAAAACTGCTTTATCATATACCTAACATAAGTACCATAAGTATTTCAGCTTCTTCGTTCACGTTAACGTTGCACTCATAACCGGGAGCGCTACCGAATATTCTTTATTCTTCTGCATTATATAGCATTTTCTAAGGCCACGAAGGAAACCAGAAGACGTTATACTTCTAAAAATTAACTAAGTATGCCAATAACCTTTTCTGAAGTTTTCACATCTAGTATACGTATCAAAACCACGTTTTAACGGTTTTAAGCACGGTAATTTATTTTATTTTTATTATTGCGACGTTTCGGCCAGGTTTTATTAAGTATACCAAAACACGTACTTCATTTAGTTTTCTCAGCATTGTGGAGTACTTTAGTCAAAGATAGTAGTAATGATATACGGAAGTCGTGGTTGCGTAATGGCTAGCACACGCATCCCAAACTCAAAGGACGCGAGTTCGAATCGTAACCAGAACGCACGCACCTCTTAGGCAGTTTTTCGACCTAATGTGCATATTGTTACATTTATCACGTGCTAGCAACGGTGAAGGAAAACATCGTGATAAAACCTACACCTCGAGATAACAGACGTGTCGAACCTACCAAGCTGCACTAGACAAACATGGTGGACGTATATATTGTAGGATCCTCTAAAGTGGGAGACCCGACCTCAGCAGTGGGACGTTTATGGGCTGTTATGTTGTGTTATTGTTAATTATTATTAATGTTATATAAAATATCTTTCACTCATATAAATAATATCGTTTCAACCCTTAATTTGACGTTACAATAGCATGCATATATTTATTTATGTAAGATGTTAGTTGCAGTAATGCTCCAGTTATAATTGATCGCTAAAAACTGGTAAATATATACTAAGAGGAAATTTGTATTCTAAATTAAGTGGATTTTCTATGAAATAATAATCAAGGTAAATTGACTAGCCCATATTTACAATAATAATTTAACGCATACCAACATTCATGGTATAAAAATAAGTGTGTTTTGAATTGTTTTCCAAATATTTACTACGTCACGCCATAATTAAATTTATGGATGCAGACTAAATAATTATAAAACATGGTATTATAATTACAATGCCTAGTTATGAGCAGTTGTAATAAAAACAGACACGATATAGTTGTACGGTATATAACAATGCTGCTTATTCACAAGGAGAGCACCAACACAAAAATAGAATGACACCAAAATAAACCTACACGTCATAACAAACTTGGACACAGCAAATTTATACACAACACTACGCGTCTTATATCCTGTTAACACGATCGTATCATTTACAAATTTATCTCTCGTTCCCTTTTTACGGGGTACGACTCCGCTTTCGCATTTGGCGTAATTACGAAGCACAAGCGAAAAAACCGCGTGACTGTCTCCATTCAGAGATACCAACGCACTGAATTGAGCCGCGAACTGCCTAGCAAGACGAGCAAGAGTGGCGCACGCGCACGTTGCCTCTTAGCTCACTGAACGGCCAGGCAAACAGTTTTATTTACTATTCAGTTTGAAATTTAAACGTGCTCTAATAAACATGGCGGTGATACACGGATAACTCAAGTCATCAACTTTGAAAAGAGAAGAATTAACAGAGTGTAAATAGTTACAATAGTATCCTTAATTTATAATTAAATACAAAACCATGAACTAGATGTATTGAATATTTACCATCAACAGGCTTTAAACGGTATAAAAACTATGAAATATTAATAAACAAGTACACATCAAAAGCGAAAGTGTTAATAGAAAATACAAGAAATCAGAATTTGCGAATAAACGGACAATATAAATTTATTATTTAAATAAAACCGGAATTATATGAAAATGGTTTGCACGAAGTCATCATGAAAGTGAAAGTGTCAGGCCACTGGTCACAAAGTGGAAAAACCAGTTAAAAGTATCGATCACTTTTGCTTACTCTTTAGAATCTTATGCTTTATTAAAAGAATATCAGGTATCGTAGAAGAAAAGGCATTTGGTAGAAAAATAAAGCAATGAACTCTAGAGGGATGGTTGCGGCAACACACTTGTGTAATTATTTTAAGCCCGCTTGACGAGGACGGGTAAACAGAGGGACTAGCTGGAATGTTGACCGCATATATTAAGAATGGCTTCACCAGTCTCTACAGTGCATCGTGTAATTACAACAATGCCTGTTTGCCAATGAAATAAAATTATATACCTGTTAATGCTAATGAAATTGTTGCTTTCACACTAAGTAGTTTATCGATGCTATCGTTTACCCTGAGGATGTTGTTACTACTCTGCGTAATGAAACACTTTAATTCGTTTAAATAATCACCATTTTATGGTGAGCTAGATAAGCCTGAATAAAGTATTATGTATATGGCTAGCAAATATTAAGTTTTATAGTATTTGCAGATGTTAGTAAATTGCCACCCACAACAACGTGGGCTGTATGTAAGGTTGTCAGCTTTCATTACATTTTTTAAGTAAGGCAAAAGTATTTGGAAGAAAAAAAATGATGTTTCATAATTTTATTTATTTCTTCTCTTGGACACACTATTTTTGTGTGCTTCTAGCACACACACTATTAACTTTTCATTATTCTTAAATTTTGGAAAGCTACCTTTATATTCCCAATTTAAATGACCAAACAATTCATTTTTTTATAAATTTATAGATGTCCAGTTCCTATCTTCTCGCCATTTTAGATTCGATTTCGAATAAACTCTTTCAGTGAAAGCTGGATGGATAATAGTTCAGTAAACTATTCATATAAGTATTTGATTTTACGCGTCAGAGTAAATATTGGAAATAGAGTATTTTCACATACTCCATTTTTATGCAAAAGCATTTTTGCCAAAATTAAAGTAGGACACGTTATTATAAAGTATGATTGGCAACCTTAGCTGTATAGTATGACCTGTCGCCTACATTTTATAATTAATTTAGTTACTTATGCAACTAGCACCAACTTCTTTACGGAGACATATTACCTTACAAATATAGATTCATATATCGAAGTCCATAAGGTTTTGAACTAGTCCCTTATCGAATATACAATAAACTACTACAAATCCAAATTATTTGATGAAAAGCTAATAACGACTCATTGATTTGTATCACCAAATGTCTATAAAAAGGTATTTAAGATAATCTACATAAGAATGAGATAAGTAATCTAACCAAACAAGACAACGTGCCGCTAGCTGCGACCTTGGCAATAAAGAATACAGAGTAACATTACGCTTATGTTGTTATTTTATATTTTAAAGCTGGTTTACGATCACGCGATACCTTGCGGTTTTTATATACCTAATACCATATGACGACTTAATATATTTAAACATAATCGGCGCCTCATAAATCGTTTACAAAAGACTAGGTTTTATATATATTTTATGTAATAACTTAAATCTGGATAGTAATTGGTAATAAAATACGTATTTGAACACGAAGTATAATCGTCATGTTTTATAATCATCTGGCCTTACTTATAATCGTTTGTTAAATTTTACGAAACTGATCAGCAACTGATTATTGAAAATCTTACTCATAAATTCCTCTTAAGGATAGGAGGTAGTAAAGTAACGGCAAAAGGCATTAAATTGATGGCGCTATCGTCGCTAAAGTGCTAATTTTTAAAGGAAATTCTTAAAGTTTTGTAAAATCAAATAATATAAAATAACTAGGGTATTATTAAATTACTTACTTAAGAGATGGCTAATCCTTTCTCAACGAAATTATTATAAGTAAGGCCCTTAAAGTATTTAAACAATATAACGCATTAACTTACCTTATTATCCAATGTATTAAGATTTCAAAATCAGTTACTTCAGATACTATTAGATAATAGTTATTTCCAATAGTCGCTGTTAACAGTAACGCCTTATTCTAAGTGTGTAGGAGCATACGAGCAACAGACAGCGTTCGTGGGCGAGTACTCTTGGCACGTAGAACTATTACGCAATTAACAGGTCATTGAAGCCCTTCTACAGCTACTTATATTAAATAATCTCTTAATTAGTAGTAAATTCAGTTTTTTTTTTCAAAAAAAGGTTACAAAAATATCTTTGTCTTAAATGTATATTTATTTCTAATAATTGAATTTTTAGCCGATTTTTTAATTACTTTAACCATACTTAATACTCATTTTATTGCTACATCAATGGCTTTAACCTACTATTTGTTTCAATTCATAACTCATTCACATGCTTATTTTTATTACCCTTATCATCATACATCATCAATTTATTCGAGTCTATTGCCAGAATTCCTAACTATTGTTCTAAGGCCTGCCATGGAGCCCGATATTTAGTGCGTCACATCCAGGTCTTGCCGGCTGTCACAGATGGTCACTGTTTCTGACCGGGAGGAACCCTGCACGCTTACCATCTCTACTTTAGAACATGTTGCCCTCATCGGCTATCAATTCACTGTCAAATATGATTAGCCCGATGTCTGATCAGCTCGCTAATTTGAGCCAAGTGGGAGATGTATTAGAAAAAAAACAAGATAATAATATGTTCATCTGAAACATTGATAAAAAAATCACATACGCAAGAGCAAGGCGGTGTGGCTCGCAAATGAAAAAGCAATAATGCAAGCACTGCGAAATATTCTTTGAGAAAAAGCAATGAAAATCAGTCATTACTGACATAGATAGTACACGAATTCACACGCAGGTAAACGATTGCGATACCACTTTAATTACAAAACTAACGGTAAATTAGTACGAGTACATTTAATGGATCA